>CM068489.1:8724654-9249654 GCA_034769265.1 Remorina albescens
GCTTGTCCACCCCCTCCACTTCTACATCCAGTATGACATGGAACAGCTGGGGATACTTCTCAGGAGAGTCACATGCATCAAGCTCTGGTCTGAGAGGAGAAATAAAATGTATAATAAAAAAATTGTCGAAAATAGTTAACTATAAATCAGCATTGAAGGAAATTATTATTGGATCGGTGGGGCTTAATTGTTTTGTGTGGTTTTTTTTTTTTCTTTTTCTGCCCTGTTCAAACGTGTCATTAAATTAAATGTTCTTACTTGTTAAACTTTAACATGGTGGTTCCGGGGGCAATGAATCCAGTATGGAACTGGATCTGGAAGATCTGGGTGTTGGACACCTAATAAAAACAGGACAAGGTTTTTAACATCTTTGACTCCATTATATTGAATGCAATACATGGAATCTTTATTCTTAAACAACATCAACTACTATATCTGTAAACACCCTGGGCCTAGGCTCAACTGTATGAAAGACAAATTTGTTGATTTTTTTTTTCTAAAGCTTTGGTCTACTTTCAGAGCTCTGCCATCATTCCACTATACTGACATTTTACTTTTTGCCTGAATTTCTGTGATACAGTTTTCTGGGGAAATTAGCTAAAGGAGAGTCAGATATTAAATCTATAAACAGTTTGACAGCTTGTTGATGCTGATGTTTGCCAACTTCAACGGTTTTATATTAATAGATTCAGATGTGAAAAGTTCCCTAAATTGTATGAGGACCAGCTACATTTTTGGAAACTACTTCCAAATGAAGCTGTAACCTGTACAAGCTGGACTTTTACGATAAGATGGTGAGGAAAATATGCGGTTGGAATTAAACTGAGGTGATGAGCAAAAGTAGATTCCAATTCTTGAGCTAGCAGTATATTATTTTAGTTTAAATGCATATATGTTTCTCAGGACATCAGGCAATTAAAAACCCTTTGCAACTTGTTTCCTCCTGATATGATACGGCTTGTCTTTTGAGGATGCAAAAATATTCCAACAGTTGACTGGTTCAGTGTGACAGTTATATGAGGCTATTAGGGTTAGACTTTGTCCACTCTACAGGGTCCAAAAAATTGATTCTCATAAAGTGCACCTTGGCCTGTAGACGTCCTCCAATGGTTGACCTCATGTGGTACACAGACACCACAACATCTCCTTGGACACTGACACCCAGAGGGAACACCACCTTTCCCTCTTGAACCCTGTGCTCTCTGCCGGGGAGGAAGAGCAAACAGAGACCGAGATGAAGGAAGGGAATTGCAGAATTGTGGGGACAAGGCAAGAGAACAAATGTGATAGTTGGCGAAAAATAAAATGAATAAATGCAGATTATGAAATGAGAAGAAAGAGAAAAGAGCAAAAAACAACAAGAGTTTGTTTCGGACTCCCTTACCAAGCTGTTCTGTATCGTATTTAGCATGAATGTAAGCGTCAGGCTCAAGTCCCTACCTCATCCTCTCGTACTCCTGCGCAGTGGTGAAGATCTTTGTCTCTCCAATAAGGACATCACAGAAGGGCCGACAGCCGCTACGCTGCTTGTTGAAGCAGGGAACCGGACTCACGGTGAGGGCTTTGATCACCAAGGGTTTGGAGTGGGGTAGACTGGGCTTCTCTGATACCATGCTACACACATAACCTATGTACCTGCACAGGGACAAAGAAAGACAAATTCACAATTTTTTCCTGCTTATCCTTGCATTTCTTGTTCTGTTTGTTTTGCGGTTGTAGTTGTTGTTTTTTTTTTTTTTAGGGGTTTGGGGGGGATTGTGTAGTTTTTTTGTGCTATAAACTGGCCAACTGGGACCCAATACACTCAACAACACCAGAGAAAAAGCACACACCGAAACAGTCTGGTAGGTGCAGGCAAATCAATGTAAGGACTTTCAGCTCTGTCCAGTCTGAAGTTCTTGCTGCTATTTCCATTAATTCTCAGCCAACCAGTACTAAAACTAGAAACATCTTGCATTACTAAAGACAGATAAAGAAATAGACAGTCTACTAGGTACAGTCTTCAACAGTTCCCAGTTGTGTTTTCCCTTTTAAATGAGCTGGCAGTGCGTTGAATTGTGTGTTTTTGGTTTTTTTTTCATTTGGTTATTAACATGATTGAATTGTGTGAATGTTTATTAGACCCCAGTCAGAGACGAATTTCGGTCACCACGTGGGACAGACAATAAAGATTTCTCGTTCTAGCTCATGTTTTAGTTCTAGTTCTGCTATTGCTGCTGACTGAAGGGTAACAAAATGTCCAGCTCATCATCATGGGTGTGTTCCGGCTCTGCAGCTAGGGACTTTAGTTTAGGCTGAAGATTTTCATAACAGTTGGCTCTGGTGTTTGGCCTCCACATGTTTTTTTTACCTATTTCGAGTAAGCTGCGATCTGTAACAGGAAACGGTCTGGAATTATACATTCATACCAGAATCTAAAACAATATTTAGGCAGGAAAATAAACATGTCTGATGATGGAACATATTGATGGTATGAAAGAGCTTCTAACAATGGTGGCCCTGACAGCTCAATGCACTGCAATGTAATCTGACACAACAGGAAAAACCCTGCATCAATTTTACACCATGTGTGCACTTCAATTTACTGTTAAACTAGCATTTGCTTTTTGCTTATTATTAGCCTGCCAATCTAAATAACCTGTAGCAAAAACAGACTATTAACCGTGAGTCACACTATTCCCAGTTACATTTACAATACCCTAATATCTGAATCATCTGATCGCAGTGCTAAAACAAACCAAACACACTTACTTTTTAGCTCATTTTCCAACAGTGCTGATGGAGAGCCACTTCAACAACACCATGTGAAAAAAACAATTGTTCGCTTTGAAAACTACAGATTGAGACTTTAGAGCATTTGCTTTTTGGTTGTAATTACAGTAGATCATTTTGAGAAATGTTTCAAAATTGGATTTTAGAAAACGGCCTTCACTCCCCAAACTGAGCAACTAACAATGTCAAATTTGGACTTATAATGCAAAGTAAAACAATTTAATGATGTTTAACAACTTCATTATTGTGGCCAAACAATTTATTCATTGATGCAGAGTCAATAATAGCAGACTGCAGTTCCTAGTTTTCATGAATGGTGACATTCAAGAAAACACTGTAATACATTAAAACAAAAAAAGCCTTGATTGTGAGAAGTTAAGCATTTTGATTTCTAAGTGGACCTCCGACTTCCCTTTTTGCCAACTGCCTTGTGTAATGTACATTTTATTGTGTTGTGTATTGTATTGCATTAAATTGTCAGTCTTAAGATGTTATTTTTTATAACTGCTGCCTTGTTGGGCCAGATTTTGCAAACAAATGAAGCTTATGGAGGAAAAAAAAAACGAAAACAAATAAATGCCATGTCTCAAAAACCCCGCCATTGTGCATCAGTCTTTAATGTCCTCAGCAGTACTTTGGTTGTGTTGTGAACACGGGTGATTGCAGAGCACATGTGTTGTCATATTCATGCAGTGGTTTTTCTTAATGTGTGGTCAAAGTAAAATGCAGTGTTTGAGCTCTCAGGGGCACTGTATCTTTTTTTTTTTCATGGAAACTGGAAGATAATCAGCTTCAATAGCTCAAACAGGTGTTTAGAGGTGTAACCAAATCAGGTCTGCAAGCTTTACTTAACAGCTTGCACAGCCTTTGAACAGCTGAGGAAAGAGTCACAGTCACCTGCACTTTACTCTTTTCTTCCTCTCACTTCCCCACATTTCACATTTATCTTGCTCACACCCACACTCATCAGTGAATGCAAACCTGCGGTGCGAAGGCCAGAGGCCTGAACCTGGTCTCTTGGCGCTGAGCAACTGCATGGCAGGAATTGGGTTGTTGAAAAGATGGCAGAAGCAGAACATGGCACAGACCAAAACACCCGAAGGAGCACGACCATCCTAAAAACAGACAACGAGGAAGACACTCAGACTTTGCTGGTCAGTTGTTGAATTCTAAACTGAAATTCAAAGCTTCACACAGTGCTTTGCTGCCTTGCTTGTCATGCATGGTAACGCCTGCACATCTCCCATTTACTTTAGAGTTGCAGCAATGACAGTATCAAGTTTGAACATGTATAAATTGGGCCACTGAACACAGTGACACAATAGGTAACTCATAAATGTCAAAGCGGTGGAAGTTAACTTCATGTATCATGATCTCATGGCTTCCCAGCAAAAGACTACAAAAGCCATACTGAGCATGATGATTCAGCTGCTGAATCATATGAGCTGATTGTGGTCATCGGAGGAAAAAAGAGACAAGAAACAATCTATAACATGCAGAAATTTTCTTTTATCCATAAAGGAAAACATATGATTTGGATACCTGCATTTTGTTCATATTTTGGTCACAGGAAAATTAAGAAAAGCAAAGCAAAGCGAATTTATTTATATAGCACAAAATTATAATTGAGTTACATCAAAGCACTTTACACATAGAGCAGGTCTAGACCAAGCTCTTTATGGGGTTGTTAAAGAGACCCAACAGATCCTTCCAAGAGCAAGCACTTGGCGACAGTGGAAAGGAAAAACTTCCTTTAAGTGGCAGAAACCTCAGGCAGAACCGGGCTCAAAGAGGGCAGCAATCTGCCTCGACTGGAATTAAACTGAATAAAAACTGAGTATTGACTGTATATTTTCAGCTGCCTAAAGCTGAAAGAAGTCTCATGTCTTTACTGCTCCCATGCCTAAAAACGTCAGGAGACAAGGACCATCATTTGGAAGACATCACAGTATTCACTAATTCAAATTTGCCCTGGTCTAGTTCACTTCAGGTTACAGGGAGACAAAGACATTCTTGTGATCTAAAGCTGAGAAACCTTTTTTTTTTTTTTTTTTTTTTTTTAGAACGAAACTCTTTGTTGAAGACTATGCAAGACGGAGCAGTTTGCCAGACCACATCCAAGGCACAGTGACTTGGCAATAACACACTGTACCAGATGCCAGTTGACGGTAGTGTTGTCACTCACTCAGAACAGAGAGAAAGTTTCATTACATATTTAAAGGTGGGTGTGGTCAGCAGCATGTGTTGGGAAATACACATGCTTTGGGATTTTTGCTGTCTTATAAAATTCCTCACAATATCAAAGCACTAGTGTGCCACCAATACAGTGGATGTATTAAAAGTTATGTCAATTTCATTTGGAGTTTTATTGATCTCTGTCACGTGCAATTGGGAAAAGTACGTTTTCAAACTTTTTTTTTTACCAGTTTTAAATCAGCCAGACACAGAAGGCTAAAGATTTGAGAAGACAGTCCTGAGTGTTGCTTCTATCCATTTCAATTCTACAACCACCTTAAACCTTCGATTCTGCTTTATCAAGGACATTCAAAAGCTACATGCAACAGGGACGGTGAAGAAATGAGCAGGAAGAATCATTTTAACATGTTCTTAGATGTGATACAGTATCTAGAAACAATACCAACAAATCCAGTGTCTGGGGTTGACAACAGTGAGAGGAATCACCAACAAACAGGGCCTAGAAACACATTTGTGTGTTAATTTATTAGGCTGTATTCTTTTCTTTTTTTTTTTTTATGAAACTGTCATAGTATACTGTTATCTCCATGTTGTACTATGTTAAAATCTTTTTCTTCCACATGAGATTTCAGTGTAGATTTTTTTGGATCATGTTTTTCTAAAGCTCAGTATTTGATGTTTCAGCCAAACTTAGAACGAATGTTTTGGTAATGTAGTGTGTGTAAAATCCATCATTGCGCAGGGAAAAATGTTAGAGAGGACCCTGGGATTTTGAGTCTGTCCTGTGGCTGTATATTTCCAACACTGTGTCGAAAGCAGATCAGAGAAAAACTAAAACGGAGCTCCAAAAACTTGTGGAAGTGTTGTGGGAATAAATGGGCGAATGTGATGAAGGCATTTGATTCGTTTTCTTACCGAGCAAGTGATGACACACAGATTCTTGGGATTCTGTTTGAGCCAGTTGTGCATGTTCTTGCACACAGCAAACAGGTTGTGAAGGCTGGGAGCCTGGCGAGAAGGCCAACTACACTCTGAAACCTGGAGAAGTTGGTGCAAGGAAAAAAGAGGGGGAGGAACAATGACAGACAGAGGCAGCCATGGGATCAGAAATAGAGTGCGAAGGCGGAGGAAAAAAAGAGGAGAAAAGAGAAAAAGACCAGAGGGAGGCGGATAAATGAGTGATAAGAGAGAAAAGGAAAAAGAAGCGTTGGTAAAGCAAGAAGAAGATTATTAAAAAAAATCATAAGGAGAGGAGAAAGAAGAGGTGGAGTTTAGCAACAGCACTGCAGAAGCAGTGCAAAGCAACACACCAGTGTCCATAATGAGTCATCTGCTGGAGATACAGTGACGTCCACAAGCAGACAGGGGGCCGTCTTGGCCGTGTTAATGCTACAGCTTGACTCCTCAGCTTCCTTGGATGTAACTGCCATAGGGTGGCAGTCTTTAATCGACGGATATCTAACATGGGCCCCCACTTTAGTCCAAATCCAGCTGTGCAAAAAAGTGCTGAATGATATGAACCAAAATTTTTATACTGGGTCGTATCATTTAGAATTTTTATTTTTATTTTTTATTACGAATTTTTATTTTCAAATGCTATTCAAGATGCTTGAAATTGTGAGCCAGGAATGATGTTTTTTTTATTTTAAGGAATTGTCCGATGTATATAATAAGTGTTATATGATTGCTGTGATAGTCCTGTCCTCACCCATTGTCAGTTTGGGATTGGCTTTTGACCCCCACAACCTAGGATGGATGAAATAATGGATGCATTATGTGTTGACCAACTGATGTTCAACATGTTCCACAAAAGCAATTAATTCACATAAAAATACCAGTCCAGCTCATAGGTCAGTCACCTTAACAAGTCAGTGCAGGAGTTGTGCTTGTTACAGGGCAGGTACGACTTGACTTGTTATTAAAGGGTGATCTAATGTACATATTGATAGCAGGCTAAAATAGGTTTTAAGGAGGCAGATAACATTAAATCTCAGACAGAGACTCAAAATTGGCTTGACCGAACAAGTAACTGGAAGCCACGACCACTCAATAAGTTGATGGATAAGGGGCTGATATTCTTCTTTCTTCTTCTTCTGATTTGGTAAATCCATACACTGTCTACAAAGGTGATGAGTGGGTGGCCATGCTGACACCATCTCGGCAGTGCATAACCCGATGTAGCCGTCAGCTAATCCAAAAATAAAGAGAAGTGTGTGCTAAGCAGACATTTCAGTGCATGCTGATTTGTGCCAAGCATAGTCTTACCACCTCTCACTCAAAGCAGCATGCCCTCAGTTTTGCATACCTGTTATGCCCCGAGAAAATATGTTTTCAAAACATAGAAGTAATGCATCTTGGGAAACAGGAAGAGAATTTTCCACGTATTGATCAGTTACAGTCGTGCTGAGACATTCGTCATCAGCTGATTGGAATTGGATTGCTCAGATACTGCTGGCACATGTTTATTTGTTCCAAATGCTGTTTAATAATACAGCTATGTTGTTGTATTGTTAATTGTTTCACAAGAATCCCAGTAAACTCTGTGAAAATGAATCACCTGTGTTCTGGAGTTGTTTGGGAGTGTTTCACTGCTTACATGATAGCCCAAGACAATATTTTTAAGCCGATTGTAAATTTATACCAGTCACTTCGATCAAAGTTTTTTCTATGTAGAGTTGTCACAAAAAAAGAAATTTACAGTTTCTTCTTTTTTTTTTTTTTTGTGCCAAGGTGTAAAAAAACTTATCTCTGCAGAAAATGTTTGGATTTTCATATTCTCGCTTTTGAAGGTAGTCCTGTGGCCATTGGAGGAACTGTTTTTGGTATTTTGGTGTTTGCTTCACTTTACAGAAGCTTCACAGAGGTTGATGTTTGGGCAAATCTATTTAAAGGCTTCCCTTTGGGTGCTGACATTGCTATGATCCGTCAGTGTTAACTGGCAGACCAAAATTAGCACACAAATTCTAACTAATTCCACATACCTCACTCTAGTGTTTTAATGTTCCAGGAAGTGCAAATGAAGCAACCACTAACAAGTAGCTCAGACGAATAAGTCTGTCATGATGTCATGATGTCTGTGGCGGCACAAGTCAGTGTCAAACACTCACCCTGTTGGAGAATTTGGCGCCGCGATAGTTGCGCTGCGATAGGTTGAAAACAGTGTAATGGTCGGCATGGCGACTATCGAGGAAGGAGCGGATGTCCTCCACGTGGTTCTGGTAACCAATCTGTACTGATTCCGCTGGATAGGTCATAACTGGAAAAAAAAAATAATAATAATAATAAAAAAATCAGCTGTTGGACAAGATATTTTGAAGACTTTCATATTCAGTTGGTAAATATGTTTTGGCACATAGTGTATTAAACTGCATTTCACTGGCCACCTTCTCTTCCAATGCTGACAACATACATGACATGCACAATGCATACACGCTCCAAATGTCATGTAGAAATAACCAGATATGTTGTTTACCTATGATCCGTGATGTGATGTAGGCAATATCCAGCTCCCCTTTAGTGTACCTGAAGCACAGATATAAACCTGTAAAATATTTCACCAGCTTTTTTCATACCATTCTTAAAAAAGAAAATTGATGTAACAAGAGGATGTAAATAACACGTATACCTTGACAACCCTCCTTCTTTTGCATTGCATTATAGGTATGCCGTGTTCTTAAAGAATGTTGAATCCTAATTTATTTATTTTTGTTATCAAAACATGAATGCCCCTACAGAAAGTTTTATCCACCCCTCTGCCTCTCACACAGGCTGCATGTCCAAGAAATACAACTCATCAGGCTTTAGTGCAGAAGCGTCCATGAGTCATGACTCGTTCCTGAGTTGATTAGAAAAGATATTTACAAAAATGATCTCAGCCGATGGTGGCAAATAGCTGGGCCGTCATGGGGCGGGGGCAATCCTACACCTGGCTGTGTAATTCATTGAACAATTGGTCTGCTTTCAAGTGAGCTCTTAAGTTCATCAGAGCTAAAAGTGTCCCTATGCCCTCCATTTTGACTTCCATCCATCCATCCATTCATCTTCTACCGCTTTTCTGTTTCAGGGTCGCGGGGGTGCTGGAGCCAATCCCAGCCAACGTTCCGGGCGAAGGGTGGGGTACACCCTGGACAGGTCGCCAGGGTGACACACAAAGACAAACAGAGACAAACAACCCCTCACACTCACACTCAGACTTACGGACAATTTAGAGTCACCAGTTAACCCAAACATGATGTATTGGGATGGTGGGAGGAAACTGGAGTACCCAGAGGAAACCCACAAAGACACAGGGAGACCCACGCTGGGAACCGAACCCGCGACCTTCTTAGTGTGCTGCCCCCATTTTGGCATAATGACGTAAATTCGCAGACTGAAACACAAACTGTCAGTATCACAGTATGACATTAAAGGCAATCATCGGACGTTTACACTTAAAGAAAGCCACTGAATAGGTAAAGTCACATATTCAATATTGCTAAAGAACATGTTGATTAATGTCCTGATAAAATAGGAATATTGAAATAATTTTTATTAAAATGTTTTAAGGAACGGAGAATGTAATTTTTACAGTTTTTTCTTATCCTTTGTTCTTGTCCCAGAAATAAAGTATTGGGCAAATTGTATGCTCTGTGTTTACCTGCTTATTTCTGAAATAGCTTCTGAGCTATAAGAGTAGAGAAGCAGTTCATGTCTCAGGTTTAAATGGTCATGGTCATGCGACAGCCTTGCACTATACAATAACCAGCCTCCCCGACCTTCTGTGAATAGCAGCCAATCAGGGCACATGAAGGGAAAAGCTTCCTTTTATGATGGAAAATGGTCATCAAATGATGTCGGCACTCTTCTGGAAAGTTGTACACACGTCCAATTTCATAGATTTATAGTAGAATTTGTATGGTAGAACTTGAGACAAGGTGTTGTTATATGCTCTCCGAGCAGCACTACATCTTCAGGGCAGACTGGAGGCTCGAGTGAGTCACTATCAAGACAAGATGGACTGCAGCTAAGTGGTTGGTGTGCTAACTTCGGCACAGGAAAGGAAATGATAGAGACAGGATATAATGTTGCTGTTGCTTTCCACTATCGGAGAAAGCTCTGGGCACGGAATTAAGTTTGATGCTGGTCAGCCATACTAGTGCTGACTATGTAGCAATAGCAACATGCACAAAATGTACAAAGCTCTTGATGTTTACTCACAATAGTCTTTCCCTCTGGAATTTTGACAGCTAGTTTTTTTACATTTGTGAATCCTGCTTAATTTATTTTCGTTCACCTCTTGTTTACCATGTGTCATCACTTTCTAATTTATAATTACTGTAGTTAAATCCATTTTCAAAGGTCAACCAATGCTCTCAGTAAAAACCCTCAAAAGACCAATGCTGTGCGTTGCTATGCACGAAAACACATAGAGGGCAGAACAGTGACATACAACACACTCACAACACAGCTGTCTACAAGTACTCGCCTCATACTATCTGATGTTTATGTTTCCTTATTGGAAAATAACCATCAGAAGCACAAAAGCCATTTGAAGCAAGGTTACATCAGTAGAAGTACACACACACACACACACACACACACACACACACACACACACACACACACGCAGTATGTGGGTTAAAGTCAAATGGATATTAGCTTTGAACTCTCTATTTTCCTCCCAGGAAAATCTGTTTCATATTTAATAGGGAAGAACTAAACAGGAAGTAACACAGAGCCCAGATAGTGCTTGCACTGCAGCCCACTGACTTCTGGGTCGGATATAACCTGTTTCAGTCTTGACAAAAATGTTGCCAAAACTACATACATTTTCTTTAAGTTGACTTTGAGCTATTTCATCCCAAGTCTTTTGACTTGTTTGATTTTAATTACATGAATTATTATTTATATAATTACAGAGAAAAAGATAAAGACATCATCTGTATAAGGTTAGTGAAACGAGCACAAATGCGAGGATGGATGAAAACCAGTGAGGGACCAAAACTATGAAACAAAACAAGAAAGCTCGAGAGATTAATATATGTCTGACAGGGTGGGAGGCTAGAGGTTGGGCAGCCTAGGCACAGACCAAGAGCACTGTGCCTTTCACAGAACCAGAACAGCCATCCAGGCTGCCGGAAGAACACACTGTTGAGTGCTGTTTCCGAACTGGTTTCTCTGCAAAACTTCTCCTCAGCCAGTTAAACAAACAAGCAGGCTGCTTTAAATAATTCAGGAACAGCCTTTCCCTTTGAATACGGATTAGGCATAAGCAGAGAAAGGCCAACCAAGTCAAGTTGTGAAGTGAAAAATGGGCTTGGTTAACATCTACTGTATGTTTGCAAAGGCTTAGCCTTAAACCAAGCTTTTTGTTTGTCTTCAAACAGTTGCTATCAATAAACTGGTATGAAACGGTCTCTAAGGTGCTAACCTAGAAACCCTCAAATCTCTAAACAAACAAACAAACAAAAAAAAAAAATCCAATGAATGAAGTTAAATATGACTCAGGGTGTGACTGCCCTCAGGCAAACAGTCCAGGGAACCAAAAACACGGTGCACCAGATTCTTGAAGAGTTTTTACCCCAAAGCCATCACTGCACTGAATGCTGCTATCGCAACATGAGTTGTTATAACATGTGCAATAATAATATATGTTTATTTATGTTCACAGCATATGCTGGTTCTGTGTACCTGCTGAGTGTGTGTGTGTGTGTGTGTGTGTGATTGAGTGAAATCTGAATGTTATTTACTTAAAACTTATTGCTTTTATTTTTTAGTTATGTTGAGGTCTGTTTTTGCAGTGATGAAACTAAATTTCATTGTATCTTTTACAACGACAATAAAGGAATCTAATCTAATCAAAACAACCAGCAGAAAGATACAAAAATACAAGTTTAAAACATGTTGACTTCTTGAAACATCTTGAAAAGAGCCATTACCCTCCAAGACATTTTACCATCTCCAACAAATGATACTTCACTAGATTACTTGTCATGTGCAAGAACAAAATCGGGCAGCATGGCGGCTTAGCGCTGTTGGGTTTCCTCCCACCATCCAAAGACATCATGTTTGGGTTAACTGGTGACTCTAAATTATCCGTAGGTCTGAGTGTGAGTGTGAGTGGTTGTTGGTCTCTGTCTGTCTCTGTGTGTTGGCCCTGTGATGGACTTGTGACCTGTCCAGGATGACCCCGCCCTCACCCAGTGTGAGCTGGGATTGGCTCCAGCACCCCCATGACCGGAAACAGAGAAGCAGTAGAAGATGAATGAATGAAGAACTTAACCCTGATGTTATGATACTATGAAATGCTACCTTCATGCTTAGGACCGCTCCTTAGATCCACTATACTATAAAAAGTGTTGCTTGTTTATTTATGTCACCCAGTTGCCACAGTACACTGCCTCCCACCACTCCATTATCTCCAACCACCCACTCAAGCATACCTATATAGTCCGCACAAGCGAACACCATCACATGCTGGGCCCCAATGAAATGAATCCTTCTGGATCAGCACTGCACTGGCCATTTGGCACAATGAGCTGCCATGAATAATTCAGAAAGGAGAGGTGCAATAGACAGCATGAAGAGGTGAGGAGAGGCAAGGAGAGGAGCTCAGTGGGAGTTTACCAAGACATGAGCAGCAGAACAGGGGAAACACAAGAGAGAAATAACCATGATCAAATTTGCTG
This sequence comes from Remorina albescens, assembly GCA_034769265.1. Lineage (NCBI taxonomy): Eukaryota > Metazoa > Chordata > Actinopteri > Carangiformes > Echeneidae > Remorina > Remorina albescens. The sequence goes on from CM068489.1 coordinate 8,737,290, forward strand.
AGTCAATAGTGAGACAGGCTGTGTGTGTGTGTGTGTGTCTGTATGTTTGTGTGTGTCTGATAGTACAGAGACCCCTTTGTGCTGCTCTGTGCAGATGCCTGTGCACAAACACACTGGGAAGACCGAGTTGTGCCAGACTCGGCTACCTCCCTCTCTCCTCCCTCCATCTACACAGCTCTGTTTCCCTTCTAAATCTGCAGGAGATTCACTTTAGATTGTAATCAACAACTGAAGCAACATTCAATTCACCCTGATCCATTTGATTTCATTTATATGAATATATATTATTGAATTTATCAGATATTTTCTTAAATTAGCATTAAATATATTTTTAATACATCCCTTACGTCGGTAGAATGCGCACCAAAATAGTTTCAAGCATTTCAGATGTAGATCATGTTAAATATTTGCTATATTTAGAAAAAAAAAAAATCAACTCACATCATCTATGTTATCATTCAAGTTCTGAAAATGTAATAAAAAATACTTTAAATGAGGTGGTGTGGTCGCTTTGGTGCGGGTTTAAAGTAATATGCTTTTCAGCAGAAGCATTACAGTGGTTGTCAGCAGATACTGCCTCCTTTCTTGTCATATTCCTCATGCTTGACTTGTATCTGTGAGTCATAAGTACAGAAACATGGTGGGGAGAACTGTTTTTGGTTGCCAGAGCTAAACTGGCCACCTGTTTTCCTTGTCAACACACAGTAATGTAGGTATGAACAAGCTAAAAGCCATGTCATCTTTTCACTGAACTTGGCTCTGGCACTATCAGGATGTCTAGACCTTTTCGCACTTCCCAACGTAGGTTTTACAGAAAAGCTAATTACAACTGAAAGCAATAGTATACAGTAGCAAACAATAGGGGTCAAACTATGTCCTTTGTCCTCTTAAAACTGCCCTGACCTATTTGGAAAGGACAGGGTGTAACAGTGAAAGGGAAAAAGAGAATGGAGGTGTAAAGGCTGAAAAAAAAAAAAAAAAGAAATACAATGCAAGCAGAACATTTTTCCTCATTGATATTCCGAAGTACAAATAAATTAGAGCCAGCTTATGTCAAGTCCAGACTTGGTTAAAACCAAGCATGGACGGCTGGTTGGCCTGTGGTGAAATCTTGATTTTATAACTGCACCGTCACCAAAAACATCAACGTATAAAAACAAAAACTCTACTGTATGTCGACCACACAACAGACTGGCTACCTGTCCAGGGTGTACCCTGCCCTCACCCAGTGTCAGCTGGGATTGGCTTCAGCAAGAAACTTAAGAGAAAGAGTGAGCATAAAAGTGGCATGTTCTCCACAAGATGAGCCACTGTGGTGCCCAGACTCGAACTAGCTTTCTTGTTTTCTTTCTCACATAGCTCGGAGCCACCGTCTAGAAGTCCCACTTTTGAGTAATTTCTGCTTTCTGTGTCAAAGTCAACGCATCGCATGTAAAAACAAGCAAAAACTTGTATTGCCGCATTGTAGTACGTGTCTCATTCAGTTGCAGTGTTTGCAGTCCCCTCAAAAAAATAAAATAAAATTGCAAACCGTCATTTAAAACCAGAGGCAATGATATGGTTGAATTTAGGGAGTAATTATTGACAAACCATATTAAAATGTAAAAAAACACAGCAGTCACTTACGTGGCAACCTGATGCATGACCTTGGTAGAAGTGTCCTTCAGTGTGTCTTTAAGGTTGTCCTTAAAGTTGCTGAAGAATTTCCCAGCACCCCCCTTCACCATATCCAAAAGTCCTCCACTGTAATTGGCATCCATATCTGGGAACGACATCAGCAAATCAGAATCCAGGGAAAAATAACACACACAGAGGTGTTAGCATTAAAGAATGTCAGATGAGAACACACGACGCAAAATAGAGTGTATACCATCTGAAGTTGTTTATGGTGTGTGTAAAGAGAAAGCAGGTTTTGGCAAAGACTCCAGTGACTGAATCAGCATCGGTTTGCTGATCTGTCTCCACTTCATATACCTATACACAAAAATCGTGGGAGCATCATCTGAGATGCAACTTGGCAATGCTGACAAATCTACAGATATTAAATATGATGCAGCATTAAAATGACCTACAGCTTGGATTTCCAGCATTTACACTTTGGTTCAACAAAAACTTCTTGTACATCTGTCCACAGGAACCTTCTGTACTCTTCCTGAGATAAATTAGTCAAGTGACTCCATGGTGCTCATTGAGCAGATCTTGAGGAGAAAGGGCTGAAAAGTAAAAGTTGTTTTTTTTTTTTGGAAAATGTCTACAGTCATGTCAGTCTGGCATGACAAACCCATTTAAAAAGGAGCATCTAAAATTGCAGGACTAGGATTCCTGACTGTGACAATGTTATACAATGTTATACAATGATATATGCTGGGCTGCCACATTTATCTTGCAATATACTGGAAGAGGTGAATTTGAGCGTGATATCGAGGTAAGGATGATAACATACTGTAGTGTTATTCGCTACTAGCTTGTTTCATGTCATCGTCACTAGAAACAAAGCCTAACATGAATTTTCACTTTATTCTGTGTGTCATTCTGCATCAACCTGATATGGCCGCTCTCAGATTAGCCATTCTTCGGATAGCCTACAGTATGTACGGTGGTATGTACAGTGCTGCTGATGATGATCTCTTACACTTTAGAGTGAATGTAACAGCAGACTTTCTAACTTGGACGCTTATTTTAAAAGGAGATTTCAAACGCAGTCTTAGAGGGAATCTGTCTAGACAGAACTGCTGGCTGCCCTACGTATTCAAAGAACAACTGCTTTCACTCTGTCTGTACTTACCTATTTTTGATCCCTCTTCTCTCTCTTTCACTGTCTTGCTTGTGTCATCTTTCACCATGTGTTGTATTTGAGACAATTTTTCACTTCGGTCCAAATTTAGACTTTTTATCTGTGACTGCAGAGGCCTGATGTGTGTGGTTGCAATTTAATTTTGTTACTGAGGAATATACCTCCTAAACAGCATTTAATCTGCCGAAATGACTCAAAACTCAACTTTCCCTGTGGCTGTCAAGATTACCAGTGTTAACTCGGGTTCAGCAAGTTACATTACAGAATATTTACACAATACACAAAACAACATTAAAGTTTAATAGAATATTTAAAGACAAATATTTATGTCAAGGCCTTTCTGTGCTGAGTTTGCATGTTCTCCCCGTGCCTGTGTGGGTTTCCTCATGGTATTCTGGTTTCCTGCCATCGTCCAAAGACGTCAGCCATCCATCCATCCATCTTCTACCGCTTTTCCGTTTCCGGGTCGCGGGGGGTGCTGGAGCCAATCCCAGCCAACGTTCCGGGCAAGGGCCAGGGTACACCCTGGACAGGTCGCCAGTCCATCACAGGGCCAACAAACCGAGACAGACAGAGACCAACAGCCACTCACACTCACACTCAGACCTACGGCAATTTAGAGTCACCAGTTAACCCAAACATGATGTCTTTGGGGGCAGCACAGCAGCGTAGCGCTGTCGCCCCACAATAAGAAGGTCGTGGGTTTGAGTGCTGGCGCAGAAAGGAATTGCCTGGGGCCTTTCTGTGTGGAGTTTGTATGTTCTACCTGTGCCTGTGTGGGTTTCCTCCAGGTACTCCGGATTCCTCCCACCGTCCGAAGACATCATGTTTGGGTTAATTGGTGACTCTAAATTGTCTGTAGGTCTGAGTGTGAGTGTGAGTGGTTGTTGGTCTCTGTCTGTATCGGTTTGTTGGCCCTGTGATGGACTGGCGACCTGTCCAGGGTGTACTCTGCCCCTGCCCAGTGTGGGTTGGAATTGGCTCCAGCACCCCCACGTTCCGGAAACAAAAAAGCGGTAGAAGATGAATAAATGAATTAAATATTTATGTCAACCATGTTATCGATAAAAGGGCTTGAGAGAATGTGTTGGGAACTTGCTCCCAGACATGAAAATACCTAATGAAACATGTTATTGAGTCTTTGACTCAATAGCTTGTATATTTGACATGCGTCTTTGACTTTAGACTTGGGAGACACCACCCAGTAGGTTCAAAGTGAGGATGCCAGGATTTGACTTTTCATTTTTTATATCAATCTCATGTGAGACTGCAAACATACATGTGCAATGGAAAAGTTTCCCTACTGAAGTGGCTATTTGCAAGTTTCTCTGATCCAAAAAGTGGTTTCTTGCTAGTAGGTTCTTGCAAATGTTGCTTGACAAGTGCTTCCCTCTAAAAAGCAGACTCCCTCAGCGAGTCATTACCAAAAGTGGCAGAACAGGCTAAAGCTAGATGTTTAGCATGCTAAGTTACAAGGAAAGGAGATAACATTAGCATTGTGTTTCATGATTGGAGACAACTGTTGATGAGTTAAAGAATGAAGTTTGACTAACTCACAAAACCTCTACACTCCAAACACTGATTAATGTTAACATCGGCTATGTAGCAATAACAAAACTTACAATTAGGTCCTTTAATTGATTCATCAAAGTCAAAATGCAATTTAATTGATTGATCAAAATGTAACATGTGTTAGATTAAGGGATCTTAATAGGTTTCACTATCATAGCATCATTAGGAATTAATTTTGTCATTATTATCCAGTAGTTACGAGAACTAAGGTTATAAGGTTACAGGGTCTCTCTGAACATTGCAACCCTGAGCTATTCTGTACCGCAGAGGGCCCACACTGGGTGAGAGAGGACAATATACAGATGAAAGACATGCTCTGTGTGCTTTTCAAACTAGATTTACAGAAAATAACCCTGCTAGCCTAGAGCTGGATGAAATAAGTCCTATATATATATATATATATATACATATTAGAAATGTAACCTTGTGCATTTTCACATTCAACATTGATCACTTATTCAAAAGAATAAAATGGGAAATACTTTCACTAGTGCTGCTACTGCTAGGTTCATATGTTGTGTACAGACAGAAAGGTGGTATTAATATCTACCTCTGAGCAAGAAAGGAGTGAAGTATATTTCCTCAAATGTAGAACTCATTTAGTCCTCGTGAGAATTTTTGTAGTGGGGAATAGAAAGTACATTTCTACCTTCTGCCTTCTGTGAGCAATACTGTAGGTTTTGGTCTATTTTAAACTTACTTACTATGCAGATTTCCCAGTCAGTGAGCATGACAGGATGTATTAGGAAAACCTGGATCCTGTTCTGCCTTGAAATCAAGAGCTAACCAAAGCTCAGCCTGGACCTGCCAATCATGCTTCATACCTGCACAGGCAGAGAGGTACCTGTGATGATGAAGGAATAAAAGTGCTTCAAATGAATCTCAAAACAGAAACCTCCAATAACTCACCCCTTCTCAACTGCTTCCTATTGCTCTAATTGAATCAACCAGTAGAACAGAGAGAGAACGAGAGAGAGGCAAAGGAAAGAGAAGTGCAGTTCTAGTTATGTCCAGAGGGATCAGTGAGCTATATGAATATCTCCGTCCTCTGACAGCCCCAAACCTTTCACCCTTTATATCCATCTTGGTCTGAATGACACAGATTGAAACAGATGTACAACTATGAAGCTTGACAGGAAAACATGCTGCAGTACACTCACTTCTTCTGCCCTGGCCCTGGGATTGTAGCGTCCTGGGCCTGAATGATTGCAGCGTCAACTCAGACTCTAATCTGCTTAATTGTAGATGCTGTGATGAGACAAGGAATGTATGATTAATCCTCTATTATACAGCTTAACCAAAGGACTATTACACTGCTTTGTGGTCACAAGAAAGCTATTACAGGCTGGTGGTATGACAGATAAAAGGTGTGACAAAAAATAGATTCAAGGTGGCAGTTATATAGTTAAACAGAACCACGTGTAAACTAAACTATGTTCACATTGAGTTCAAGTTGCTTTGCCAAGTTTTAATAGATGGGGAGACTATGTTGATCAAGGCTTATGTGTTGTGGTTTTTTTTTTTTTGTTGAGTCTTCAGTGAGCCATGACAGTGTGCCAGGGAGCCCACAATAAGAAGACCCAGAATCTCATAGCTGATTGTAAATCAGCCATGATTGATTTTATGATTTACACCAGTGCCTTTTGTGACTTAGCAAAATGTGCTTCATGAAAAAGGTCCACATAAAATCTGGTTTAATCAAACAGAATATAGGCAAGGCCGCTGAAGAGGGAGATGCTTCCTTATTTTGAGATGTGTTAAATCCTTCATTCATTTATTCAACCGCTTATCTGTTTCCAGGTCATGGGTTGTGCTGGAGCCAATCCCAGCTCACACTGGGCGAGGGCGGGGTACACCCTGGACAGGTCACCAGTCCATCACAGGGCCAACACACAGAGATAGTCAGAGACAAACAACCACTCACACTCACATTCAGACCTACGGACAATTTAGAGTCACCAGTTAACCCAAACATCATGTCTTTGGACAGTGGGAGGAAACCAGAGTATCTGGAAGAAACTAATGCAGGAGACCATGCCAACTCCGCACAGAAAGGCCCCAGGCCTTTCTGGGAAAAGAATCGAACCCGTGACCTTCTTATTGTAGGGCAACAGCGCTAACCACTATGCCACCATGCTGCCGTTTGTAAAATAATAATCCTCTAGCATTGACTGAAAAACCACATGTAATTAATCTTATTTGTTATTATATTCCATCCTTCATTTCTGAAGTTTTATTTGTTATAGAACTCAAATAATCTTAGAAAAATGGATTCCTGCTTCCCCTTTGGCCAGTTCAATTGCAGCTACCAGCTAGTGTCAGCTACTTAACACCACACAACATCTGAGTGTCTGATTGTCTCTAGTTCCATAACCACTGAAACCAAATGAAACTGTGGCTGCTTGCAATTGCCCTCACAAACTGAGGATGTCTGTAAACCGTGTGCAGTCTAACCAAAGTGTTTTCATTTTTTCTTGGAGGAGCTAATCCTAAACCAAATATCCAAAGAGATCACACTTTTCAATAAGCCACCATAAATAAGAGGTAACATGTTGGAGGACAAATAACAATAAAAACTGACCTATGACTTGGATATGGATAGGAAGTTATAGGTCATATGTTGAGTCCTAATCGCCAAAATAAGGATTCTGAACCCCCGTGAATAACAGGGATTCGATTGGATCAGCTCCAAACAATATCAAAGATGAATTTAGTTTTATTTATTTTGTTCAAATTACTTTTTTATTCTCCAAAGATTATCTGTGTCCATCTAATTTTCAGTCTTCCTTGTGTTGTTTCCCATGTTGAATATGATATTAATGAATTATATCCACAGTGTCACTCAAACATACTTTTGCTCCCGTACGTCCTTCGTTCATGTCTATTGTATCTTGTGTCTATGTCTTGGCATGTCTATGTGAATCTGCATGCTTGCTTTCCTGTTGGTCTGTTAGCCAGTCTACATGTCTCAGTGTCAGTAACCAGATGGATGTGGGAGTGTGTGAGCTGGTGAGCCAGCTACAGCAACGAATTCTGTGAATACAGACACCAGGAGAGGCTGTGAAACAGACTATAACAGGTAATACAGTCGCAGAGAGTCCAGCTACTCATAGAAAGAGAGCGCAGTACGTCCACAAGCACAGATGGCTCTCAGCTTTGGCAGAAAGATCAATGGTTCCTTTGAATGGGTCTCCCTCCTCCTAGAGTGCCAACCTTTACCCCTCAACTGTGTGTTTTTGTGAATGGCACAGAAGCAGGCACACATGTACATCAAAAAGACCAGCCTGGCAGGCCAAACAGACATCTGACACTGGAGTCTCCCACCCCCCTTCTCTTCTCCACCCACATCCTCAACCCCAAACACCTTCCCTCATTGACCCACCCACCCTCTTCGTCCAGCTTCTTTTGTTTCACACAAATGGTCATCCCTGGAGACTGGCTGACTCTACAGAGCACTGCAGTGAGGTGAACACAGGGCAGAGACAGGCACATGCCTCATTCATTGTTATTTGAGTTATTGTGATTGAATTTTATGTCATCCGATTGATGATAAATGGATGAATTATAGCACTAGTAAAGTTCTCTTAGAATTTCAATTGAATACATTAAGCTCATAGTCCATCATTTATTCCCAGTTGACTTCTAAACTGAAATTTTGATATCCTTCTTGAACATATGAGCCAATGACCAATGGTCATATTGCTTAGTATTTAAAACCCACATAAAAAAAAGTGAATAGGTTTTGAGGGTTTTTATTATATATTCATCAACATCAGTTGGAAAATTAGTTGTTTACAGATGCCTCAATATTTTATACATATTTAGTGTATGATAATCATAATAATTGATAATACAGATTATGCTGCTGTATGATATGGTGCAAGGTATTATGCCCATTACAAATCTATTCCAAATGAATACCTGCAAAGACTTCAGGACACTTTAGCGTCTAAAACATACTTTTAAACTCTTTCATTTCTGTCTGAACTGTATATCTGGGCATTAATATTAGTTTTGCCTCACAGGAAGACTCAGACTTAGTGGTTAGCAGCTCGTGTCATTCACAAAAAAGCATTGACATGTCCACACTAATTTTGCATCCAAAGGTCTGGTTGGGTCTGGGAAACAACCTCGAGTAGATTACTTAGCATCACTGGATACTTGGGAGTATTTTTGCAGCCATTGTGTCAACCACTGCTACCGCCTCAGTGAGGCTACAGGCCGCGTTGACAGCGTGCAGCCCCAAAGTCATCCCATCCTGCCGGTGGACGGGAGGACTCTTACCTGAGCTGTCCATGGTGCTGCAGTCCTCCTCCCGCAGCGGGGCCGCCTTCGGTCCGAGGGTGGCCGCTATGGAGCTTCCGAGTGTGCCGCCGCCGCCGCTACTGCCGCTGCTGCTGCTGCTGCTGCTCCCTCTGCCGATACCGAAGCTATCTCCGCCGCTATCGACCAACTGCAAAGATTCGTAGCCATCGTAACTGGTCTTTTTCTTATAGGCCCCCAGCAAGCTCATTACCGAAGGACACAAAAGAGGGATTAAACACAAAAGAAGCCCCAAATAAAAGATGTGGGAGCTGCACCGCCGCCGCTGCTGCTACTACTGCTGCGGCATCTGAGTGCACCACATGTCCGAGGAGGAGAAGACGACCGGCCTCCTCTGTGCTCTGTGGAAACAAATAACCTGGGTGGTCTCTCTCCCTTTGCTTCTCTCTCTCTCTCTTTCCGTTTCCAACACCTCCTCTTTTTTCTCAGCCTCGCATTTCACTACGACGCTACCGCTGCGGCCGCTATAGCCCCAGATAGAGTAAAAAGAAAATCCACCCCAACGCACCGTCCTCCTATGCTATTGCTGCATCCATTGTTCACGCAAGTATTTAGGCCGTATGAGTCCATTTCTACTTAAGTAGATCAAAAACAAAATATTTTCCAGGAAAAGAAACTACAAAAAAAAAAAAAAACCCCAAAAAAACCCACAACAAGAATTTCACAAGATGAAGCCAAAAAGTGTCATAAAATTCATTATAATCTAACTATTAGCCATAAATTATAGCAATATAAGTGATACAAAGATATACATATGCTACCTTACATTGTAGCAAAATCTGCTTATATAATATTATAGAGATATTATATTTGTCTTTAGTTGTGAGGCCAAGATTCTCACTTGTCTAAGCGGGAAAATGAATAGGAACCTTGTGAGCAACATAAATTGACATTGCTATTTTGGGTTGACGGCAGAATTCAAGTCTTCAAAGTGTTCATTTTGGCCGTCCATATTTAGGTCAAAGACCTAAAGATGTTAATTTTATCGTGTTGACGAATTATTTCATCTGCCATTAGTCAATCAAAATCGCGATATTTTTAAGGACACTCATTGTGTGTGAGTGTACATCAGCAGACATAACTCTCTCATGTGTCACAAGTGTCCTAAGAGGGGCTATATTTTCAGTGTCATCCATTTAAAAAACACAAGTCCAATGGAGAGAAGTGTATATGAACACAGGGAGTGCTGTGGTTCGTTTAAAAAGCTCCTCCTGCTACAGTGCTACTGTATGACCTGCTTTTTGTGTATTAATAAGGTGTAAATGTTAACCCAGTGAAAAAAAATGAAGACCCATGTCTCCTAAAATTAAAAAAAGTTATCCTACTGTGCAAAATAACATGCTTAGTAAGAATAAGGGAACTCACACTGCAGCACAGGGAAATTTCTCTTTCTCTTTTTAGCTTTGGCTCTTAGTAAATGTCTTTTAGAATAACATTGAATTCTAACACATTTGTAATTTTAGCTCCAAATTTGTAATTGTGTGTCATTACCAGGGGCTAAGCAGGCCAAAAACACTGACCACGGATGGCATGCTTCCTTCCTTAGCCTTGTCCCCTGGCAACAGAGACCGTGCATGGTTCTGAAAAGAGGACATGAGCCTAGGAAACTCTTTTTGGAGAGCAGATGGAAGCGCAAAGCACAGCAGGAACTGAATGTCCACAAGGAAGGAATGATGGAGCCGCCATAACCGGACACAACGTGCTGCCGCTTCATATTGTAAGGGAGCTTCCTGTCTTTGTCTGGCCTACTAAGAGTCATGCATTGATGTCCTCATGAGCGTGCGTGTTTATGATACAGCACGAGTTCGAAATCTCTGCCACATCGAAGAAGGATCAAGGATTTGAACACAAAGATAGATGTATGTATGGTAGTAAGATAAGATTTACTTTCTTTGATCCCATCTAGAGGACATTTAAATGTATGTTTGTTTCCTTTCTCATTCTGATCTCAACAGAGATCTTTATCCTGATCTCAATATATTATCTAACTTAATAAGTTTTATATGCAAAGAGCTGTCCAGCTCAAAGCTATTACAAAAGCAAATAGAGCTGAAATGAATACTTGATATAGATACGTCCATCCACTAAAAACATGTTATCAACAACTCATTGCAGCAATTATTTTTCAAGTGAAAATACTACATTTACTATACTGTGCCAGTTGTAAACAGCATGCATTTAGTGCTTTCCTTTTTTATATACTGTGCAATACTATATTTAACATCCTTAACAAACTATTTTAAATGTGCTTTCTTTGGCTCTGGGAAATTATTTGCCATTGTGTTTCGCTGTTTTCTGACATTTTAGAAAATATTAGCTTGATTGAATAATAATTAACAATAATTTATCCAAAAAAAGATAATAGAAAGGTATTTTGGCCATTATCAGACATTTCTCTGTTATTCCTAAAAGCCCTTCTCAGATCTGAGATTACAGATCCTGGTTTAACCCTTTGAGGAGTGGGGCAAATAGTGCCATGTAGAACTGGCCTTTGTTACCTATACTGCTACCAGTTGCAACTAGTTTGCTAATTTACTCTTATTTACAAAGCATAGACCTGACATTGACAAACCAGCCACGCATACACACTAGATATTCTATATTGAGAGTTTGGCATTGCATTGGAAGAGACCTTCTGATGACTGTAATTTACAAATTTCTTGTAAGTCCTTCGAAAGCCTTTGATTGCAGCTCTCAATACAATTTTTTGCCATTTTATGAAACTGCTGTAATGTGATACTGATTATTTGAGTTTAAAAGTGAAATGACACTGTTTCTTTTTTTCACCATTCTCTCACATGGGGGGTTAATGATTATCCTCATAACAGTTAAAGCAGAATCTAGGAATCTGCTGGATCAGCTAAAGGAGTCACTTAACAAGAGGACTTCGATCTGTGGCTAAAGCTGTGAGACCTTTCATCCTGTAATCCAAGGGCTCGTGTGCTGGGTAGTAAAACCTACAGAGAACAACACTGGCACCAATGATCCCCTGGTTTTCCAGAGAAACTCAGAAGGAGCAGGTGTCTGAATACAATGACCAAAAACTAGAGGATCACAGATTCAGAAGTAGTGACACAGGTTCCACAATGGTTTAGTAAATACTAAACCTGTGTCCTTAACTGTGGAAAAAACTCTTAAATCCCTGGCACACCTGCCTTTTCATTGCACCGTGAACCGATGTTGAACTCTACTTTGTATGTCTCTGTCTTATTTATCTATTTTAACCACTACATCCTCATGGATGAACAACACCTATGGAGCAAAAGCTGACTCAATGGCTCACGATGAGAACATGAAACCACATCAAGCTGCGTTAAGCCGCCCACGTGATGTGTCTGACGATGGTGGTGACGTGGCTGAACGCTATTGGAGAATTCAGAGAGGAGCTGTCCTCTCCATTTACAAGCTTGAGTGTTGGGCGATAGAGATGGTGATCCTGATAACATTGATGATGAAGATAGAGTAAGAGATTAACGAGTTGAAGCTATTGTTGATCGAGGTCTTTAAACCCTGGGGTGTTGAAATTTGCCCGATAAAACTGATATTTTGACAGACAGCCATGCGCCTTTAAAGATGTCCTGAGATGCTGTCAGAATTCCCAGAGGAAGCCCGCTATTATGTAACATCCAAACACAGATCGTGATGTTCTTTACATCCCAACCTGACTTCAGATACTAGACAGCGTATAACACACGCTCTTTGAATCTCACCAAATGAGTAAATAATAATAATAATAATAACAGAAATTGCAAACGAGCAGATGGCTTTACCTTGCAGAGCGCTTTCTACCATTCTCCCGGGAGCGCCGTCTTGCGCCGTGGTGGAGATGCGCTTTGAACCCCGACTTCTCTCACCGACGCCGACCTCTGATTTGTCGTTCGCTGCCAATCAAAGGTCAAAGCGTCAAACGACTTGCGAGGCCCGCTGTCCTGGAAGGATGCCCCCCCCCCACCTCCTCCTCCTCCTCCTCCTGCAGGTTGCTCCCAGATAACCTGTGAATAAATCTACAGAGATGGCCTCCCCAGACTACCGGAATCATCATAAAATCACATTTTGGCACAAGAGCCATAAACTGGGTACGGCGAAGGCGAGGGGCGGATCTGCAGAAGATGTGGATGGGTTTTAAAGGCGGAAGTCGGAGGGGTTTCAGTGTTTGTGAATCTGTGAAGCAGAAACTGCGCCGCTCAGCGCATCTTGCCCGAGTTGAACACAACCTGCAAAAACCCGGAGTGGATTCCACAAACGGGCTGATTGAATATCCTCCTGTCAGTTTACTATAGAAACTCTACAGAAGAATAATAAGGGTATAATCAGCACTGGCCAAGCGCGCATATCATCTCCCAGAAATTATTACGGAAATTAAAAATAGATATAAGCAAATTTCTGAGAGCGCAGGATCATGCGTTTTGCACCACTTTCCTACAGTAGAGGTCCTCATAACAGCAGGGACCAAGAAGGGATTAAAAAATCTGTAAACACAACACCAGTTGCGTTTTCTATTTATATTCATTCATATCAAATTCGCCTCTCTGTGGTGATGATCTTGGTTAAATAGTCTACTTCTGCATCTCGACTGCATGCACACAGAGCTGCAGGAGCAGGAGCTATCTGGGCTTTAATGCACATCAGCTTTATTTACAGACCTGAGGGGATTAGACCAGTAAAGCGGGGGGGGGGGGGGGGGGGCACAAAGTATTCCTATGTGCATGTAGGTTTGCGAGATTGCATACCGTGTTCCTTGCTCGAGGGGAAGAGCGAAGTTTTCTATTACGTTTACTGTGAGGGAAGTAAGAGAAATTTGGAAACCTACTACATAAGCAAACATGTAAAGACAGCGAGAGCAGTCAAGGGAAACCAGTTTTATTGTTTTTAGAATGTAAAATGTTTGGACGGTATGTAGTGGAGGAAAGAATAACAATTGTGCTCTGGCACAAAAGCAGTTTCCATGGTCATATAAAACACACCATGCCCACTATCAAAACCAAAGAGTACATTGATTGCTTTCTAATGACTCTTTTGAGGTCATCCTTAGTCTAACAAACACCCATTGACTTTTGCCGCTGAAGGCACTGAGGCAAGTAGCAACAAGTTCCTGAAATTATGCAAGCATGCAGTGTTATTCACTTGTCAGAAAAATAAAACAAAAAACAAAAACTGAATACCACAAATCTAGAGTAAAAACAACGTACTTTTTTATCCTCTCAATAGCTGAAAAATATGGCATGAATACAAGTCGGTTTTAACCTCTTAAAGCCAATGACACAATATTATTGCATGTGTTGGATCCTGGACATAGTGTATAGTGCTATTTGTGGTCTTTGGAATGAATTCAGATAGAAAGTTGCAAGGAACTGCAGGCCCAAGGTAAAAAGACAGAACATTTCAAACAACCTTAAGTGCACATGTTGGTCACGACCCCACGACCCGACCCCGGATAAGCGGATGAAGATGGACGGATGGATGTTGGTCACTAATGTGCTTGTGTTATTCTTAAAGCCAAACTCACATCCTGTGCTATTTTGTGCATCATCTCGAACAGAAAAAGTTGTTCATACTACAATAAAAATGTAAACATACAAACAAAAAATACCAGCTCTACAGAATTGACCCGGTCAGAATCATGAAAGTGACGAATTACTTCATAAAGCAAGAGTTTCTTTGAGTTGGAAAAACACCTCATAAACTTCACATCCTACAAATAATATCATGATATTCTGAAGCTCAAGAGAACCTTATAGTGTATTAAAAGGAAAATAACAACAAAGAAGGCATATTCTGTGCATTTGTCCTCATCTCAGACACAGTATTGTAGAGTGATAGTGATTTGTATACCATTTCTGCACCAACCCAAGCATTACTCAAAATGGCAAAAAAGAATGGTTGAATTTGGTTTTTGATATAACACAGTTATATACAGTTTCAATATTGTTTTCAATGAATTTGCCACTTCAAGCTATACTTAGACTGAACAATTTAAGGGTTTGGTTGCGATGTGACATTGTTTCAGTGATGAAAATATTACTTTACTGGATTTTAATCAATCAATGTGTATAGACAATAGAATGTTGAAATGATATTTCCTATTTAGTTTCATAAACTCTCTATACTGTACCAACAAAAATATGAGTGTTCTTTGTCAATTTTCCCTCCACACTTGGTCTTTGGTTTCATTACCAGCTTGGCAAAGATTTACATTCAGTGTTTAATAATGAAAAACTTTGCCCGGTAAATTGATGAGTGCTGATCTTGTCTTAAAAAAACTGCCAAATTTCCCTGCGATAATGTGGAAATCAAAATTCTAAATCTAAATCTCTTGCCTACATCCATTCATTTGAAGAACAGCAAAACAACAACAACAAAAAAAAAAAAAAAAAAAACAGCTAGTGCCAAACCAAAAACACGTTTGCTGACCACAGTTTTGATCAATGTCCTGGTCCGCTTTTTTTTTTTTATCCCAGCGTTAAGGAGGAAGCTGAAAGCAGACACTGAAGCCAGCATTTAGAAACATAAAACCTTCCTCCTCCACTTCCTCGTGTGTCCTCTTGATGTCTCCCTGTGGTCTTTTCTTTCACAGTGCTGTCATGGTGTCTGGGTATGGTGGGCCTCTGATGGCTGCATTTGCATTTTGGTGCTGAGGAGAGAGTTGATATAAGGCCAAATCTTGTCAGTGTCTGTACCGGAGAATGAGTGCAGGACTCCCTGTGACCTGAGTGAAGAGACAATACAAAAGCAAGTTTTATAGTTTGAAAATGTTAAACAAGCCATTCACAAATTTAGGATTGTACTGGTAACAAAGGACAGGTCTAAAGGAGAACTACAGATTTGTTTTTATTTTTTTTCACCCATATCTCTTGCTTGTCATCATCTGACATCCGATGAACTATATTCTATCATTATTCAAAACTACAACAAAGAGTTAGACCATTAGGAATATATGTGAGTCAATATCAATTTCAGTGTAAATACCACCCAAGACCATAAAAAAAAAAAAAAAAAAATTTGTTCCTTTTTTTTTTTAAAGTTTTTTTTTTTTTGGGGGGGGGGGGGCATTTAAGACTTTTATTGACAGTCAGAGGACACAGGAGAGATGAAATGCAGCAAAGAAACTCAGGCCAGATTGAAACCAGGGCCACTCCTGTGAGCTACATGCACTCCAGGTTGTTTTATAGATGACAGCTATATCAGCTTCAGAGCTGATTACCGGCATATTAAAAAGAAGAAACTGGCATGATTCACGTGACCCTTTTCATAATGTCCCTTCCATGTTGTCATGTTAGAGAATTTTCCCTCAGGGTGTTAATAAAATATTTTTGATTCTGATATTTTTTGACGTAGGGGACTAATTTTGTATATGCAACGTTGCACCTGAATGCTCCATTTATAGCAGCCAAATCTAAATTCTCCTGGGCAAACATTAGCAGTTTGCTCCATGTTCTGGTCATTTTATCAAACATTTCTTTGTTTAGAGATATTTACCTCGTACAGGTTCAGTCAACAGTGGATCTTGTGTTTTAATGTTTCAAATCCTTGATAAATCTGAAAAATAAATACTCCAAAACCAACTAGCGAACATTGAATCTGGGGTTTTTGGGGCACAGTTGGAAATCCAGTCCATCTTTGTGCAAGTGCAATCTGATGTCATACACTGTATGCAACAACTGACACTACAAACTGCCTTTTGGAGGTGATTCTAAAAATACAGTATATGTTGCATTTTCAGACTGCTAAGTCTGGAATATTTGTATTTACTGACTTGTACAAGTCTATGACAGGCTTGGCCACATCCTTGTAGTGTCTCAGTCTAGCCATCAGGGCTTCTGGCTTGTCATCATCATGCTGAATCAGTGGCTCACCGGTGATGTCATCCTTTCCCTGAAGAAGGGAACACAAGGTCACACAGGCGCATATGTATCAAAGGTAAAGTCAAGACAGAACAATGAAATTGGAGAGTGGAGGAGAATACAGTTTAATACATGAATGAGGCTGACAACACGCAACACAAATTGAGCTGTAAACACAAAGCAACTCACACATTATGTCTTCTATGCTGATGCATCATTCCTCTAATCTCAAATTCCAGAGAAGGTTTATTCAAGAATGCTATAAATTACACTATAATTGTATTCCACTATTCCTCTGTTTCTTTTTCCTGCATGACATTTCATAGTAAATTATTATATTAGGTGACTAATTTCCTGTGCTTAGGTTATTTAAACCATGCTCCAAAGCCAGCGGTACATGGCCTTGCACACAGGTAAAAAACAAGTGGTGTTGCTCTTTACAGTAATGTCACTGTACTTTTTCCAAATGTACCAATGCTTATTTTCACATACTGGTCTGTACTGCGATGAATGGCAATGCTGTTCTTTTACAGGTCTGCTGTTTCCTAAAAAATTCTTGAGTTAATGAAACATGCAGTTTGCAAAAAGTTAGTTCTTAGTTATTTTGAGTGGCCTCCACATAAATTTCCAGGACAGAAATTTCTCAGTTTAAAACTATCCTTTGAATAGAACGCTGTACTATCTTAGTTTTTGCAATAATTGGAAGTGGACCAGATGATCACTTCATTTTTCACCAATTAATTATACTTCTTATGAGCTCAATAAATTGTATTGTCATGGTATATTTACATTACATTTAATGCTTACATTTTAGTCTTAATTATTCAAATGTGTCCTATACGTACAAATTTTTTAAAATATTGAAGAAAAATAAGAAAAGGACTAAATTAACTGATATAACATCTACTCCTTCGCCCACAAATCCATAATCTGTGAAAATGCAGGCTAAATATTTTTTATGACACAACTTTTGACTGGTTGGAAAAAAATATACTTATAACAACTCAGTAAGTGAAATAACAAGCACAGAGTGGTTTACTGAGTATGGATGTTGGATCTGGCCTGCTATTTTGGTTCCATCCTGCTGATGTTAGATAATAAAAACTGGAAGGACAGAATGTCATGAAGAAAATCAAAAAGGCGTGACTACACTGTCACATCCATCTAGACTCCTTGTACCTGCACTTGTGGTGGGTTGAAGCCCATGTTGTAGACTCTACCGCTGGCTGGATGGATCCAGCGGTCACTCAGTCTCTCTCTCAGAGTCTCATACGGTATGTTGAGAATAATAACCATGTCGAGCTGATACATGCTGTTCAAGGCCTGAGCCTGCGCGACTGTCCTAGGAAAGCCTAGACAGAGAGCAGAGAGACAGGAGTGAATGTCTGAAGCAACTGTTGCATAAACTAGACAATATACAAGAGTGGCGGATTGATATATGTGATATTCTGTCTGATCCATGTTTTTTGTTGGTTACCCCACACACACACACACACACACACACACACACACACACACCTGTATCATGATTGCAATTAAGCTTGCCCTGTTTATAGCCTGGGTTACTGCAAACCCGTCTGCCAGATTGTGATGGTCACCTTTATGTGTTCATGCTCTCCAGTGTTTGTCTTCTTGTGTTTGCCTCCCTGGTTTTTGACTCTGCCTGGATTTTTGGACTTTGGTTTTTTGTGATTTGTCCTTGAACAGATCTGTTCAGCCTTGCTGAAATATTGTTTCAATCATGCAGTCATTTCCATTTTAATGTTAGATAACTTCTGCAGCTGATCAAATAAGTTTAGAATCAAGGTGTTTCCAGATTTCTTGTGAATTTGTATGTAGCTGTGACATATTAACAAGTTTATGCTCGTGTGCATGAAGTTACTGAAAAACACATTGGCCTCAGTCACGTAATCTGGATGGACCACTGCGAAACACAAAAGTCTACAGTCACCCAAGCAACTCTGTGAGGCTGTACTTGAGTTTAAGGCTGAAACCAGCATGTTAGCATGATCATATAACCATACTAACATACTGATATCCACTATCTTGGTTTAGCTTGTCACCATGCTCATATTTGCTAATTAGAGCTTTGCTTTGATCATACTAAGAAATATTGGAAAAGGTTAAATGATGACATGATGATTTATTATTATAATTCATTGTGTGGAATTCATCCACGTCTCAAATATCTGTGCTATCTAATAGACCTTTTCATGAGCACCAAAGGTAGCAGAAATCAACCAACCTGATGGCTGAGCATTTGTACCAAATCCATTATAAGTTATTGAGATATTTCACATCCAAAAAATATCATAATCATGGTGGTCAAAGGAACAACAAAGACTCATAGCATTTGTCCCTTGACATCATGAATGTCCCAACAAAATCGCATCACAGTAGCCAAAAACAGCAGTAAAGATAAAAAAGCAGAACCAGAACTTCTTGTATAGTGACTTATATTCCACTTTTGTTGTATTGATGCATTTTGTGGCTGGATTATTTTGCTATATTCTCTATGGTAAATTATTTTATAATCTAGGATATGGCTGACCTACAAAGAACACTTCAGCATTCTAGATGTGGCTTGTAGTTTACTGCTTCCTTATATATTAGAGTGGAAGCTGGCAGTCGCCCTCTTGTTAAGACAAGAAAGACCCGTCTTAGAAAAAAAGAGAGAGAAAGTAGGAAAGTGGGAAATTATCTAAATAGTATATTTTGGGAGGATGTATTCTGGATAAGACTGTGGTGGTTAGAGTGTGAAAATGTGCCAATATGACATGCTGTGCAATCTAAAAACTCAAAACATGGGCAAACTATCATGAAAATTAATTTGCTGACATAAATATCCCAGCCGGTCAGAGTCATGAGATAAAACTAAAGATTTTAATACAGGCATGTACGTGTGTGTGTGTGTGGAGAGAGAGAGTCAATAACTCTGATATCAGTTCCCATTTCTCATACAATATTGTTAGTTCACTGATCATGTTTCAAGGTTTAAACCAGTTTAAAACCAACCAGTTTGTTCCATGTCTTTTTGACATATCTCTTGAAGATAGTGGATAATATTTAACTTTGGGAAAAGATACAATTTCAGAGAGTTTTGACCTAATTACATATAATTTTGTACATGTAATTAGTTACAAATACATACATATATATATATAGTGTGTCAAACAGCATGTGTGTATCGTGTGTTGACATGTGACATAGAAATATGAAAATGCAACTATTGTCACTTCGTAGTGAACAATTTCTGCCATAAAAGACTGATAAATAAACCAAAGCAAGCACAGAAAGAGAAATTGTTATCACTTTGGAAAAATACATTTGATGTACAATAAATATTTTTTATCTACTGTAACTTAAATAAAAGCTGGGAGAATGTACAATCCTGTTGGAAAAAGGCTTAGCACCTAAAAGTACTGATTACTCACAGATGTAGGATAATGTACAGGATATTTTTCCTGTTATTTCACAGAGTCAAGTAGGGGGGCATTGCATATGTAACTCTGGAGGAGCTTGCCAAATGGCCATGCCTCTAATATCAGTGGGGGTGGGGGGTGGCACCTCGGGTAACCAATCAGATTAAAGGGGTGACTGGCAGTTCCCCCACTGGCCAGGGGGCTGCATAATGAAGAACATATTCCCTCATTACAAACAATCAAGAAAAAAGGTTGGGCCTGCAGAGTCTAAGTCTGGTGGTTTATCACAATGCATCAGTGGAGTAGAGCAATGACAAAGCACTGTGATTTTAATGAAAAAAGACATTATTGTCACTCACCGTTCAGCAACCAGCTGTGGCCGTTCAGCTGTTCCAGTCTAGGCAGCATCAGTCTAGTCATCACATGGTCAGGCACCAGCATGCCTCTGTCTACATAGGACTTCACCATCATACCTGTCTCTGATACACAACAGACATGTAAAGACAGACAATGCATGTGTTTAATTTATACATTGAACTGTATCTGATGGAAATAATAAGGCTAATAAGCTAAAGGAAAATGAGTAAAATAAAATAAATAAGATCTGCCATCTTTTTTATTTAAAGTTCAATACTGTTCAATTCAGTTCAATAATAATAAAGCTCAATTCAGGTCACCGAATTAATTGGGCAAACACCTACTTAGATTATTGGCAAACAAAACGTTAAAAAGGAAAAGGGTTAGGTGGACTATCCAGCAACTTTACTGTGACTTTAGAGATGATCCTGGAACATCCCCGGAATTAAATTGATCCCAGCTGATGAGGAAGTTTGAAGGCTGTGAGTCATGATCAATTGTTTTATAACCAACGTTTGGAGAAATAACTAAACGAGAATTCAACGTTTTACCATCACCAAGCATCAGGTCCCCATCTGAGACAGGGAAAAACGTATTTTTCTCGTAAAGGATAGAAGTTTCCTTTAAAGTGGGGTTGTAGGAAGCGATCGTCTCCGTTTGCTCCCGCTTGCAAATTGTTTGTTTTCTTTTGTTTTAAGTGCATTTTTTTCGTCACAATGGTAGCGCTGTAAAGAGGAAGTTGATATCGGAGTGGTCAAAATCCGCAGGAACACAAAAGGGACTATTTTGAGAAAGTTGCTTTTTTTTTTTTTTTTTTTTTCTGCAGCCGTTATGTTAGACTTCAGGGTCTGTGCCAGATGTATCCTACCTGTTTTAGCTGCTATGCTGTCTCGTAGGTAGCGGCCACTGGAAAGATATTTTAAACCAAAGCTTTCCGCAATCCTCTGGGATATGGTTCCTTTTCCTGATCCTGGAGGACCCATGATAACGGCTCGGAATAATTTAGCCATGTCTTCCTCTGGGAAAAAAAGAAAAGAAAACGGCTGGTTCTATTAAACCCCTAGAATAGGCTGGTTAGTTTTTGCCTCCCTTATTTGTGACGAAAGTAAATTGCCTCCTAATTATAATCCTAATCAACTCCAAATACAACTTGGTCCAAAATCCACAGCGGTTTATATTCGTTTTGCCAATGTAAATTTCAGCTTATTCCTGGTGTCGGTTCTCTACGCGAAGCCTAATCACTGCTCACATTTGAAGTTATATCTTGCTCTCTGACTTGGATCAAGCCAGAACGCCTTTTGGTGTGTGTGTGTGTTTTTTTCTCCTCAGCTTTCTCACCGACATATTACGTGCTACGTCTTTAAGAACGGAGACTTTCCTCTGCGAATGATTGAGGGCGTCTCCACAACGCCCTACTTTCCTGCGCATATCATCCATAAAAAATGCGGATGGCAACTTCGCGGGGTAAACTGGTTAGTGTAGTTCTATCTATCTATCACTCTAACTATCAAACTATCTTTCTATGGTAATTTGACACTTAATGACTTATTTTCACAAGAAAATCAGCGCCAAAACATTTTGAGAAAGGGGGATTTCATAGCAATAAAGTGCCATTCTGTTATTTAACAAATCAGAAAAAGGCGAGCGTCTCTATTAAAAAAGGTTAACTTGTTCTACATAACTATTGAAAGTTTAATTGAAATGGAAAGAGTTACAAAACCAGCGATTAACTTACATAATCATGTAAAAATGTAGCTAACCGAGTTTTTTTTTTTTTTAAGGGAATACCATTGTACAATAAATTTAATTATAAAGAGCTTGAACATGCGTTCATCTTTTAATTTTAACTTGAAATTCTCGGATTCCACCACTTGTTGACAGGACTCGTCTCAGTTCAGAGCTTTAGCCTAATTATTGCTTACTGCTGCTATTTCTAGTGGTTTTGCCCAGCTGGCAAGCAGGCGCAGAAAAACATGAGCCGCTGTCATTCCGCGCAACATTTTGCGGACGGGGGGAATCTAGTGAGTACTTGTTGCGAGGCATACGGCGGCAGCAGCGTCTCGGAGCTGTCAAACACTGCGCACAGCCTTCATTTTCCTGGTCAGTAGAGTAAACAGGACTAATCCATTAGACAAACAACTCGGAAGATTAACCTGTTTCGCCCCTTGCGAAACTAATTCTTGTCTTCGCACCCGGAAGCTTCTTCAAAAGAAAAAAAAACGCGATCATTTTGTCACATGGCTTTGGAGAATTCAATAACAACAAAAAATGGCGACAATCACG
Organism: Remorina albescens; assembly: GCA_034769265.1. Lineage (NCBI taxonomy): Eukaryota > Metazoa > Chordata > Actinopteri > Carangiformes > Echeneidae > Remorina > Remorina albescens. Next base: position 8,759,882 of record CM068489.1, read on the forward strand.
TTGCTCTGTGTAGTCTTGCTGCGTCATTAAAAATATTCATGTAAATACGGGGAATTAAGCGCGGAAATTTCAGGTGAGTGAGCTTAATGCTTGTTCTGTATTTATTGCGGGGTGGATGTAAATGTGAATTAATGATTATATTTGAATCATGCACAGCATGCTATTTGTTTTTGCCCAGAAAAAGGGGTGTGTATGCAATGCTGGGCGTTAACGTTTGGCTACACAGTACTCATTACGAACATGGCACTTGTATTTTTACCTTTAGTCGATTTTTAGCGGACACGATTATCCTATTCAAAGTAGAGAATGGATCATATTTTGAAATAGCATAAATGACGGTGTTGCTTGGAGCTGGCCAACTTTTATTCATTTGTAGAAAACAGCAACAAGCGTGAACATGGTTAGTGTGTGTTCTCGCTTCTGTCTTTATACTTAGATGTTATATTCTCGGGACCACAGGTTTGTATCTCTGCCTGTCTCCTTCACGGCTGATAGGTTACAAAGCATTCTCCAGTTATTTACATTGACGCTTTATGTAATATGGATGCGCTTTCTTCGCAGGGGCTCTTTACGGTAACTGCTCGTCACAAACGCGGCACTGTCATATTTTTACTTTAGCGTTTTTCCTCTGCTCTGTTTAGTTATTTACACATGTTGCATTTGCTGTCCACGTCTGACGGGAACAATTTTGGCCAGCGTCCCGTGCGACGGGGGCTAATGGAGTTGTTTACAAGAAGTGCTGAGGGTGGGCCGACGACGGAGGAGGGGGAGGAGCCACTCCGTCGGCCAGCGACGAGACCGGACTGCCCGAGAGGGGGGCGGAGCCCGCGAGGAGAATCATAACAAGTCTGACGTCACTCGGCCTTGTGGTTGGTATGAATAATATACAGTAGTTAAAAAAAAAACAACTCGAAAAAATAGTTTCCCTCCACTCTCAACAGGAAAAAAAAGGTGAGGCTGAAATAATAATTTGACTGATTTGTGCACCATCTTTCCACCAACAGACTGGAAACAAAGAAATAGATGCACACAAACATGGACGGCACGATGACATAGGCTACACAAGGCTCAAAAAGCAGGCGTTGTTCCTATTACTAACACCCAAACAATGTTTCTTAGTAGATTCATGTGAGCTCCATGAGTTGAAATGATGAGTGTGTGTACTCCCCTCATTCAGACCCAGGTAGAAGTTGCATGAATTAGAGATGTAATAATTAGTCGAGTGATTGATTAGTTGATCAGCAGAAAACTAATTGATGTTTTGACTAATTGACTTTGGTGTTTGAGTCATCATTTCAGTTCCTTTTTAAAGCATAAATACAACATTTTAGCTCCTGAAATTATATAATTTGCTGAGTTTCATCACGTGTTGCAATAGAGTGAATATCAAAAGGTTTTGATTAAATAAAAACTGAAAACATTACTGTAGGCTCAGAGAAAATGTTTTTTTTTTTTTTTTTTTTACATTTTAAAGCATTTGTAGACTATTCATTTATCAATCAGACAGTAAAAAAATGGCAGATTAATCAATTCTGAAAGTTATCATTAACTGTAGCACAAACATAATTCTGCAATATAAAATCAACATGAGTCTGATTCAAAGAATTCCAGTGTCAAGTGGATTTCCATACATGGTTCACAAATCAGACAAGAAGTTACTGGGTTTCTGCAACATCCATATGAGTGGCTAATATGAAAGAATGGGCAACATGACTGTTTAATGTTGGTGACTATTTAAAGCCTTCATGAATAATGATGACTCTTTGAGCCCACAGAAGTATATATAGAGTGATCTATTTATCATCACATTCTCACATCCTCTTAACATTTATTGTTCCTAATGACACAAAACATATGTTTTGTATTTTACACCTTTGCTTATATTGACATGATTTTCCGATGGTGTTATCCGATTTCAAAAAATGATTTTATTAATTTAAAGGTTAAGATGATTAAAAACAGGGAGCAGAAGACGATGCAAAGGGGAAAATGTATTTATCTTTGCACCCGTTGATCTAGATCTGATCAAGATCCGTTCGTTTTGGATATAATGAGTGGATGATGAACGTGAAGCCATGGGCTGCTAGATTTGACAGGCTGCCCTGGTTCAGTTATCACAGTGCTGATGCTGTCCCCATCGAAGGTACAGTACTGTGATAACTGAAGGATGGCTGCCAACTTGACACTAGTGCAGTGGATCGAGCCACATTCAGCTAATCAGCCAGAGGACCAAAGAGAAGGTCGGTGAGTGTGAGTTAATGATTAAAGAAAATGTAGTTTAACAGATATAATAATCTGTTTTTGTGTGTTAAAATGACAATCACATGAAACATGAAATTTAAACCCTGTTTGTTAGTATTATCACCATTACTGATTTAACTTCTCCTCAAGCGCAGAAAATAAAGAGAAATTTATTTTATTCAAATGTGTATGTTCTTCTGTTTATATCTGTTTTTCAAAATTCAGACAGCTGCATTTATGAACTAGTCATCAAATGAGTGAATAAAACAAAATTAAACAAACAACAATGCTTACTTGAGTCTTAAGGTTTGATTGAATACTTCTTTATAGATTTCACGATGCCATTGCCCATTATAGGCTAGGGGTGGGAAAAATATTTGATGTCAGTACTACAGCTTGCAAGTTGAATCAGAGTCCATTTTAATGTTGATAAAATTTGCAGTGCTTGATAAGTTTCAATTCCCAGCAACTAAAGCAGAAGCAGTGTTTTGTTTTTTTTTCCCCCGGATAACTTCTTCAGATTAACTCTTTTGGAGTAAGAGCTGTTCCATCTGGTGTGGGTCTAAAGGCTGAATCATATGGTTGTCCTGAGTGTTTCTCCGCATTGTTGTCAACAGAGGGAGCTAAAGATCCATTGCTAATGTGTATTGTGGTCGTTAAGTCGGCATCTGTTAATGTGTTATGTGTAAATTGAAAAATTAAAATAAAAGCAAGGCACTTTGTGAAAGATATATTATACTGTTGGAATTCATTTGAATTTGAAATTGAAAGTTATGGTTTTTAGTGACCATAGGTAAACTGATAGAAAGTCAGTATTTCACACATCAAAACATTCTGATCTCTCATGCCAATACAGTGTCAAAAATCATGTTTTTCAGAACACTATTTTGAATAGTATATGCATTGTTTGAGTCATGTCTGACAAACCACAGGTCATTCTGCAGCTGCCCTTAACATGTTTCACTCAAAGGGTACATAGTGTATCTAATGTGGAAATCCCCAGAGTCATGATACATACCTTGTTTTTGTCTCACTCTAACCTCAATGTGCTCAAACCACCTTGTCACATGTTTCTCTGACTTACTGTGTCATGTATAACTACATTGTCTAGATAAATTAAGTTGTCTTGACATTCAAATATGAAATGTAAAGTGAATTTCAACGTAAAGAGCAATTTTCTAAATGACAGCAGCCATTGGACAGTGTACATAACACCAGTGTTGTGTATTTCCAACTGCCAATGGTGGCAATCATCAGCGGGAATTTTTGTCAAACTGAGGGCAAGGCAATAAGTGATAACTGGGATGTGGCATGGGAAGTCCCTCCCTTAAAACGAACCACCCACTCACTTTTTTTTCTTTGACAGAAACCTTCACATCCTTGTTCTTGTGTAGCAGGAAGAAAGTATTTTCCCAGTTGTCACCACTGGAGGTTGAGTTGTAGGTGTCAAAGACCAAATTACTTAACACCTAATAAATGTGATAGCGTGTGATGGTAAATGATCATCATTAATGTGAAAAACACATGTCATTTATAATTGTTTATGATCAAAGAAAAACATCAGTGTCTATGAACAGTCACCTTGCCTCCACATCTAATCTTTTGTCTGAAGTCAGTAGGGAAAACCCATTTATTTGTATTGTGATGACATCAATCACAGAGGCTGAACTCCTTCCTTAAGGACACAGCTCTTCACATGTTTTTACATACTTTATTGGGTTATTTCTTCAATATTCTTGAGTGTCCTTTTCATTCAAAATGGTCTTTTAAAATCAGAAACTGAAATACTGCATGGCTTGCAAGAGGTTATGTTGGAAGTAACATACCACACCCATGTAGATAGATATGCAAATCAGCCATAGAATTATAAATATACGTTATGACTGCATGCTGTTGGGTTTTGGAAATACAATCACAAAGAGTTTTTTTAGATGCTCAATAAATAACTTGGAGGAAACAACCTATATTTTTACACTTACAGAAGGACAAAAAGGAAACATAAATATACTTTTTGCTCTTAAGGTACAGTTGTTTGATCCATTAGAATGAAAAGTTCTTTATGTGTTATTCCTCTCTTTATATCTTATGTTTGCAACTTGGTAGAACCTTTCTACATTAAATCCCCAGGGACTTCCCTCAGTAGGAAGTCCTCCTCCAGCGTAAAACATAACTTAATTCAAATGTTTAACTTTCACAAGACAGAATGTATCCACCATATCTTTAATTTATTGCAGGTGTATATCAGCCAGAGTAAACGATTAGAGAGAGTATTATTCTGCATGAAGTGGTTTAGAGGATTTCTGACGCTCATTACTGCAGAGCTTCTGATGAAAACAAAACAAAACGATCAATAACTGGCCACTTGGTGTGCAGTCAACAAAGGGTTAAAAGTTATTATCTTAAATGACAGCTCCAACAGCCAATCAGCGTTCGTATTCTACAGACGGCCACCGCGTAGATTTCGGGAATGGGTAGTCTCTTGTCAGGAAGGGTTAGCACGAACGGAGGAGCATTAGGTCTCTACACAAGCGTTGAATTATCAAGAATTTCCCTGGATTTAACTTCATATTTTTTACTTCTGGATATCGGATATTTTTCTCGGGTGGTTTCGGAATATCACAGTCGGTAAGCCATAGCTAGTCGAAGTCCCCGTAGAGCGGCAGCTCCAACTTGGTCGAAGCGTCTAATGTACTAAAACGAAACGGAAGTAAGTTGCCAGCTGTCTGGCCAAGATCGCAAGGTGAGTAAATAGCTTGTCTTACTTTATCAAATAAGCCCACCGATTAAACGTTTGTCGTCTGGTCCACCGTTTTCACACACACACGTTTGTCATTTCAGCTGTTTTCTGTTTTTTTTTTTTGTCAAATGTTAAAAATCATCGGGTGGCTATTAGTTTTCGCCATCTCTACTTAAACGAACAGGCTAACAGGCTAATGTCATCCAACGCCAGTCCTCTTGAATACTTCTGAGCCTCCCTTTATGTTCAGTATCGGCAGAGCGATGTTGGGATGTTGTGTAGCACGATTATAATGAATCAAAATAAAATTAAGTTCGGGATATTTAGTATTAGAGTAACCAGATAGGACAACATATTGGTGAGATCTTGTAATCTAATGCAATCCGATACATTATTGCAATCCGAAATAAGGGCCTTCTGAACAGAAGTTTGACACCGTTTCAGAATGAATAATAAATAAATAAATAAATAAATAAATGGATGCTTAAATTCTGTTCACCAAGACTCACAAGGCCGATTTGTGTCTCAACACTGTTGTATTGGAGTGAACTACGTCGTATTCTTCCGCCCTACACCAAGCTGTCTATCTACTGTCTGGAAATGGCGAAACTGAATTTTTTTTTTTTTTAATGTCATGTAGTCACATGTAAAGTCCTCCTGGCTTTATAAGATGCGAAATAAAACTGAAGTCTATCACTATGGGACCTGGGGAACCAGCGGGACCCTGCTCCAACAAAGTCAAGATTGATATAAAGTAATATGGTTAGATTTTAGGGCTCCAACCAATAATTATGTAATCCACGAGTTCTTTACTTGATCAACCAATAAGTAAGCTGTTGAAGTCATATGGTGAAAAAATGCCCACCATAGTTTCCCAAGGTCCAAGGTGATGTGTTCAGATTAGTCATCAGCTTGTAACCCCCAAAGATAACAGATAATTTACATCTGGGGGTGTGGAAGCAAAGACTTTTGGTATTTTCCTTTCCTTAAGAAAGTCCAAAATATAATCTATCAATTATCAAATTTTTTGATGAGTGTGTCTGTAGGCTCAGAAAGGGAACCGAATTTCGAGAGTCTAATCTCCCCTGTCAAGGCATACCACACAGTTTCCTGTTTCAACACAATAGAGTTCATGTTAATTGGAATTGAACTAATTAGCAGAACAAGCAGAGAATGGACTATTTTTGTGTTTAGCACCTGTTCACAGTTGTAACAACTAGCTACAACTAATATATTTTAAAGCATTTTAAAGCATTGTCTTTTCTCAATGTTGATTTAAATCGTGATTAATCAACAAAAGCCCTAACAACAAAAGCATTGTTAAATGTAATCTAATTAAAATTGCAGTTCGGAATTCATAGAGGGGAATGGACAAAACCAAAATCTTAGATTAAATGGTAATTATGTTGAAATAATGTAAATGTGGATGTATAATCTGAAATGCTGAATGTATTTAGATAAGTGATAATAATCAAAGTTGAATGTTTTTAGTACATAAAAACAATAACAAAAAACATAAAAAACTATTTTTATTCTTAAATCAGTTTTCATTTGAGAGAAAACTGGCTCATCTTTTGATATATTGAAATTTAACATCAAATGAAACTAGAGTTCTGCTCATTAGATTTTTTTCTTGTAAAGTGACTTTTGTGATGTGATATGCTTTATGAGCCTGTTGTCTGCCTTTATTTTCGTGACCTGGTATTATCAATTGAAGGCACAGGGGGTTAGACCACATTTTGCAGAAAAATTATAATTTATAACAGAAAGTAAGAATATGTGTCTGCTCCCTAGTTGTTTGAAGATTACAATTAGGAGAGAAACCATGTGCTGTGATGCTCTTCATTCCACTACACTGATAACTTTTAACTTTTATGGTTTGAAGTCTTTGTCAGCAAAGTCCCCTTGTTTTGGAACACTCTTTAGATATGACAGTACTAAAGGCCTACTAGAAATATTAAAATATTGAAATGGTGGTGGTATTCATGTAATGGAAATGCATTCATTTTGAAAATCTTTTTTCCCCTCTTAAATCAGTACCTGAAGAATCAAAATATCAATGAACAAAACTTTTGTTCTTTGTCAACAGTGGCTGGCTACAACCCTTGTGGTTGAGATCAGAATTTTAATGATTTCTATTGAATAATGACAGAAACAGCTGAAGCAAGAGCAGCAGCTCTTAGTGTTACCATTTTATATTAAAAAATTGTATATTTATCCTTCTAATTCAAATAGCTTTTACTAGCTGCTTGAAAAATAGATATAAGGATATATTTACTAACTGGCAAATTTACTGAATTTAATGAAAGGGTGGATGTGATAGTTCTTTTTTTTTGTTTGTTTGTTTGTTTGTTTTTTAATTCAGATCACACCTGTGGTCAGTTATGGGTGTGGTCAGAAGTGAAAGTATAAGCCCCTTTCCGGGAGGTCCGTTGCAACTGAGTTTTACTTGTCAACAGAATTTAATTTGCACAAATTATCAATACTTTGCAAATTTACAAATACAGGTGGACAGAAAGAAACTAAGGAAACACATACCGTACAGCAAAGCACACGTGTACCTTAAATATACACAGTTGTACAACACAGAAAGTTAAGTAAAAGAAAAGAAAGAAAGCAGAGTACAGGAAAGAAGAAACAAAGTAGGGAAACAGTGGAGTGCTGTAAAGAAGCACAGATGATTAAAGAAGATTAAAGTGCTCAGTAGAACATATTACAGTAAAGAAAAGCAGTTAAGAAATCAGAGTAGAATAAAGGAAAGCAGAAAAGAAACACATTCAAGAAATACAGTTAAGCATGGAAACACAATGTAAAGTAAATAAATGCACAAGAGTAAAGAATCAAAGTAGTTTGCAGGGAAGACACACAATGGAAACAATTGAAACATTTTTGACTGAAGTGACATGAATTTTTTATCAGTGATGTCATTGTTTGAATATATCCAAGTGTTTGAACTTGAACCTTAACATAAAGTGTCTACAATGTTAAACACAAATGTGATAATTATCATTAAAGAGAACGTTAGCCGGGACAGAGTGTGGCTTGAAGTTGCCATCACCAGTCAGACACGTTGAAATTGAATAGTTAGAATAGAAAATAGAAAAACTTGCAACATACACATCCTTTGCCAGTCTTATACTTGTTTATTACTTTTTTTATTGATGCTATAAATTTGTGGCTTGTGCTACAAGACCATTAACCTTTGTAGCACCAGTGCCATGAGCAAAAAATGTTGACGGACAGCCCCGATGCTTGCGGTCAATTCTTGGATCTCAATTATGTGATTGGCCTACTTTATATCTAAGTAGACTAAAACTCTTAAGTTGAGTCAATTTCTTTGTTGGATTATTCTCACAAGGGCACCACAGTCCAATATACATGCATGTTTGGTTAAATTGTCTGTGGTCATAAATAGCTGCATGTCGCTGTATGCCAACCTTTTGATGGACTGGCAACTTGTAAATTGTGTACCCCGCCTGAGCCCAGTGTAAACTGGGATTGGTGCCAGGCCCCCACAACCTTCCATGGATAAGCAGTATATATAATGGATAGATGTATGGGCTTCGGCAACCCAACCACTGTGGTCGATTTTCCACACCGCAGATTGCAGCTAAGAAAATACTCGGACCAAAAATACAAGGCCGCAACCAGCAATTATTCTAATAATCACTTGACATGTCCCTTTTTTTTCTGATGAAACTGAAGTTGGTTTGTCCATCATGATTGTTTGATTGATGTTGAAAAAAATATATCCTTCAAATGTTTTTTTTTTTTTTGGAAAAACAGTATTACAATTGAATAGAAGTGATAGAGAATGTGCCACAGTTGCTGAATCTCTATCTTGTCTTCATCATCAGCATAGCAAGACTGAGGTGGTGAGAACTGTCTACATCTTTTTCTCCCGGACATGGAAAAAGACAAAAAAACATGATTGCGAAACTGTACCTCTGGTCAAACTTGCATCAGATCAGTCGCAACAACTAAATTTGTTAAAAGGAGCATTAAAACATACCATCACAATATGAATACACCACATGATATTTTCAAAAGCTATTTGTTTTAAATAGCACAAATAACTATAATATCTATAAAAGACATGTAAAAGTATTTTAGAAGTTAGGCAATTGACACACTGTTAAGTGCTGACAAATGACTCAATAAAACCATCTTCTCAAGAAATTGAGATAATAAAGACTGAGAGATACTGGCTGCTTATGTATATGATCATCCTTTTGACAGGGTGACTGTTTTGTGGTTTACTCATGGTTTTGTTATGTTATATTTTCGTGGAATTCATTTGTCAGCTTAATAGGAAGTTAACAGAAGTATGACAAGCAAAAAACCAACAGTGATAAAACAGACGAACAAAGATAGTCTGTCTTTCATTGTGATTAGGTCACAGCCTGCAGGAGGGCTCTCTCTTTCTGTGCCACAAGTCGTCTCCTCTCTTTACATCTGCGTAAATACAACAATCAGACAGAACTATGAAAGTAGTTGCTGGTTTTGATGTTCTCTTTTGGAAAAGCTGCTGGTCCCGATTTAGTTTCAAACCTCCATGCTTGAATTGCAATCTGAACATATAGATGCAGAGGCTATTGGAAAATGACAACACCACCTGATTACATGTTATCAGTCATGGCTACTACAAAGTAGGAAGCATGGCCTCTTTTTGAATATTGACGTTGATTTTGCCCAGCCCTACACACTGCTCATATGATCAGTGTACAGTATATCACTTTGTCCCGAGTTAGGAATGCTGTCTTCACCCTCATGGGCGTGCATCAGGCTATTTAATTTCCCGTGAATAAGTCTGAAGTGTTGATTGGTGTAATCATTCTGTGATTGGAGAGGAGTGGAGCTTAGTCAGTTCAATAAAAATTACGAATTGTAACGGTAGCAGCCAACTATTTTTAGTAATTTTTAACGAAAAAGTTAAAAAGATGGCAGATGACGAGTGTTGCACTTGTGATGCTCTCTCACCTAGTGTTTACTTATATTCAAGTGAACTGTCTAATTAGAACATTTCTTAAAAACAGAGTTCTTGTTGTATTCTGGAGTGAGGGAACGTATCTACCATGTGTACATCCCATTTTTTGCAATTTATGGTTGTTTTGTTCAATAGAAAAGAATTACAACTAATGTCAGGCTGTTGCTAATTTATTTTCGTTACCTGATATTAATTTATTGATGAATTGATTAACCCTTTTCTTGTCCAGTGTTACAAAATTGTTAATACATTTCTTGATTTTCCCAAAAGACAAGATAAAATTTTCAAATTTAGTTTAATCTGACCTATAGTTCAAAACACAAACCCAGTCACTCAAAATCCTGTCTACACTGTTTGCTTGATGGCATGTGCATATAACACGAGAGAGAAGAACAATGCAGCACTGCTGCTGAACAGATCCTAAGAAAACAAGGATGAAGAACTCACAGATGCTTTTGTAATACTGTTGGTTTGGACGAAGTGTTAGACCTATCCAGTAGTGAGCAGCCCCTGCAGAGCAAAGAGCTGTCTTTGATGTTATCTCCTCATTTGAAAGGATGACGTCATTTTACTTGAACCATAGCCAGAGTTTAGTAAGACGTCATTGTATTCTGTGGGCTTGCGTGTGTCAGGGATCTGCACAGTGTTAGCATGACTCATCAGGTTAATGAACATTGAACTCTCTCTCTCTCTCTCTCTGCCTGCTTGTTGCCTGAGCTCAGCATACAATCAATCCTGTAGCCTTATTATAACACACAGCTCCTAATCTCATTATAAAATAAAAAAACTTACATAAACTAAAAAACTGAAACTGGGCAGCTTGGCACATTTGTGAGTGTTGGATGATTCAAGATCAAGATTCAAGAGTCTTTATTTGTCACATGGGGATGTACAGGTACACCCTCAGAGAAATGTACTTGTGAACAAGCACCCTTGTGTAAACTGTGCATAGTTTAATAAAAAGAATAAAAAAAAAGAAGAGTTACAGTAGGAAAAGAAAAAAATAAAATTAATTAATAAAATAAAGTATACATAAAATACAATATAAATATAAAATACACATACAATTTATCTATAATTTACCTATATTTACCTTTAACTATGACTATTTATGTTGAATCAATCTAAATGAAGTAAAGTGCCCATGTTTGTTTGCAATGAAGGGCATGACAGTGATAGTTCAGTGAGTGCAGGCTTTCTAATACATAGGTATGTGCCAAAGTCTCAGCGTGACAATCATGCCACCTGATTGCTCGGATTTGGATTAGCCAGTGTAATGCACTGACAAGCTGGTCATGTCACAGAGATTGTGTCAATCTTTATTTAGAGTCTATAGATTTTAGTAGTTTTAGACACTAGCAATAGTTGTAGTCTACTCACGGAGTTACCTATAAGAAAACTACTGAATATTGCTAGATTCATGTTTTATATTTCAGTGCGCATTACAAAAGAGAAAAAGTTGGTGGCATTCAGAAACTCTGACCAGTTCTAATTTAATGATTTATTCCCACATCCCCATTTCTTTTTCAGTGTCTGAATGCCAACTCTTTGGGTGATGGAGTTGAGCAGGCAACTCTGTGGGAAGATGAGGAGGTCTACCAAGAGGACCCAATTGTCCTCTTCTCCTTCTCCCACTTTGGGCCTGGAGATCCACTTTTACTTACCAGACGCACATCAGCTGGAATACTTAAAGGGATGCTACACTGCTGAGGAGCTCTGTGTGGATGCTGCCAAGAAATGCTGTAAGTGACAAAAAACTTTGCTAGCAATCAGAGTGAAGGATTTATAACTGTGCTTCGTGATTTTGTCTTTGTTTGTTGCCAGTATTGACGGGTAACTTACTATACATATTACCGCAAATATAGACAAAACCATAAATAGTAAAAGCTATGTTTGAATGGAAGAACTCTATAATACAAAAATGGTATTTTAAATTTTGGGAAATGCAGAAGATATATTACCAATCTTGAATCAAAGACAAGTAGGTCTGAGTATAAACCTTGCAACATTGAGAGATGAAGTTTACCTAATAGTAAAACCCTTTGGATGACTTTATGATTGCAAGATGTTCTTCAAAGGTATTCAATGAGTTCATGTAAAAATGATTGAAGCACACAGTTTAATAGTAACAACTCTGATATTCATAATGCAATATTTATTACTGTACTGTTTTACTACTTTGTCTATTTGGTTAATCAGTCACCCTGACAATCAAATAGACCATAATTTGAATGCCTTCCCCTATAACAATCAGTCAAAATCATTTTAGTGTCCATAGAGTTAAGTAGCTCTGCTCTGGTCTGTCAAAAATTTGTTAAAATGTGGCAATAGAGAGCTATCTGTCCACTGGAAGATGGATGCCAGTGTACTGAGCGAGATGAGACCTTCTCTTTGTTACTGTTATCTACTTGTCTATAGATACAATATGCAATGTCAGATCAGGAGTTTCTGGCCTGTGAAACAGCCAGTTGAAATGTCTACTAGCAAGAAATTCTACCTTGAAGTTCAAGTGCGACATCAATATCACACCAGAACTGCATGCGCAAATTGATTGAGAGCTATGAGCACTAAGCGTTTAATTTGGCCTATTGCGATTGGTTAAAAGGGCAAAGCTCACTCTAAATGTACAGATCCCAGGCTGTTCAATTTGATAGAAGCCTTTGACAGCGCCTCATCACATTTTAGTATGTTTGGGACCATTATTCTGTGTATTTATTTTAAATATAAATTCAAAACAAAGTTACATACGGTAGCTACAAGTACAGCCATGCATTTTTCAACTTGCAAATTAAAGTGCAATAGATTCCAGCCAAGATGGATATCATGGCTTTTAGACAATAGATGACTCACCTTAGTTATTTGCCATTATTTCTTAATCCTCTCTTTGTGCAAATGCTGCAAATCACCTGTCCCAGTCTAACAGTTGGTTGGAATATTGATCTCTTTTCTCTTCCCTTTCCCAGCAATCTCTCCACTGTGCCATAACCTATTTGCCTTGTACAATGAGACAACTGGAACATGGTATCCCCCCAACTACGAGTTCAAGATCACAGATGAAACCAGTATCAAGTTGCACTATCGCATGAGGTAAGAATATAGTCTCCATAGAGGCTTTAATGCGTTGGAACTGATCATTTGTATCCATAATGTCAATTATCTAAAGTATTTGAGAAAGCAATGGGAGATAAAGGCCAAGAGACTATTTGAAGACTTAAAATGAATGCCTTCTTAGACCAGTATGTTTAGTCTGCCCTGTAAAGCCTGTAAAACCAAACGCACCAGATTAGGTGGTAAACTGCAACACTTAATCTTGTTGCTTTCTGAAAGGAAGGAATTCAAATATTTTGCTGTCATTTTGTGGTTTGGCAGTAACTGGCACATCAGAACGATAAATAGATTTTGTTCAGTTTTTTTAACAGAACTGTGCCTAAATTGATAACTTTTGAGTTACCAGTTGATCTACATACCCAACCACACTTTGGCTAATCAGCTTGCTGCTGACTAATAACTTAAAGGGGCACACCACCTATTTGAATACAACTTCACAACAAACTAAACCATTTAACTATAACCAAAATGTAATTTTTATAGCTCATTTTAAGGCAACTTAAATCCCTCTACAGAGAATCCATTCTACAACTAATGTAATACTTGCAAGCAAAAAGGAAAAGAAAATAATTGCTGTGGTGTCAATTACACTTCCCCTTTCTCTGTTCTCTGCTTTGGCAATAGCTAGTGGAGAGAGTCGAGTGAATGTGCAGAGAGCTGTGGTGTGTGTTGTATGTGTAAATGAATCTTGCCGCAGCCTGCTTTGCCTGCTGAAATGCAGTCTTCCTAACAAGGTTATTGTGGTCAAGTCTTGATACACTCACAGTATTTAGTATAAACAAATGTTCAACACAAATGGGGCTGCAACTAACAAATATTTTGATAATAGAATAATCTGTCGCTTACTTTTGTCTATTAATTGATTTTTAATCAGATAAAAAGAAAAAAAAAACCCCCAGCATTTTATTAAATACACAAAACTTTTTTTGTTTATTAGAGTCATCACGTGAGCTACAGAAAGCTTAGCACTGATTCCACTCCTTCTTTTTCTCTTTTAATTGATTATTAAAATAGTTGACACGTTAAATTTTAATTGATTTAGTTTATTAGCTGTTGCAGCCCTAAGCACAAATGTGCACTTATGGATGCCAGAGTAAGGACAATGGATTTCCATCAAGTGGTTAGAAAAAGGAGCCACGCTATTAGATCTGTGAAACTATTTAGTCCCATTAGTCCTCAGCCAAATGCTGATGTTTTGATTGTATAATGTTTAATACTGATATGAATTTGCTAAAATAACAACATTTGCTAAATCGCACTAAAGTAACACAAACTATACAAAAATCAAAACCTGTACTTTTGCAAAGTTTAAATTACACTAAATATTTACTGCAATCTCCACACCTAGAGAAATCTGTGATCCATTTGCTCTCTTGCCATTGGTATCTTTTTTTTTTCTATGTTCCCAACATTTTCTTTTTGAGCAATTATAATCAACAATCGTATTAATATGATTTTATTAAATCCTGCAGTTTTTAAGGTAATATTTTAACTCAATTAAATAATAATCTCAGAAATTATTTTGAAGATGAAACTGCTTTTTTCCATGTTTCTTCTGATTTTAACGACTTGCTCCATTTGTTTTGGAGGGCTTGACACCCCAGCAGAAAATTAGTTAAAAACCTTCTGATTGATTTAAAAAGAATACTAACCAGGAGCAGCAGACTGCTGTGATGGCAGTGGCGGTGAAGTAAGCAACTCCCATGTTGCTCCACTACTTTACAATGTCACAGACTCTGTCGTTCATTATATTTATTAAGAGACCTCTTGCACCAGAAAAAGACATTGTTTTTTTTTTTAAGGTGTTTGATGTCAGATGTTATATCATGAAACATTTTACTTCATAACAATATGTTCATGTATTTCCTCTGAAAAGCACAGACAAACTGAAATTGGTTCTATTCAGAGAAAACAGGAAAATGGTTAAAAGCCTAAAGTCAGATATTGCCCAGCACTTACTCGCTGGGCAATTTTCGCATGAAAAATATGAAAAGATAGGATGTATTGAACACATGTACATGTACCTAACACTTAGTACCATGTTTATTCAATATATTTTTATACTGCACACAATACATGAGGCAAGAGAGCACTTCCTCTTAAGAGCATTGCTTTCATTAGAGGCTTACAATGTAATACATTACTTCATCTCAGGGAGTAATATCAAAACGTATTATTAAAACTAGATTTTGATAAATTGTGATAACGTGTCTTCTTTGTCTCTTCTGTCAGATTTTATTTCAGAAACTGGCATAGCACCACTGAAGGAGAATCTCCAGTTTGGAGACACTGCATCAGTAAACTCAGAGGTGGACTTAGCCCACAGAAGACGCCGGAGGGAACGCCGCTGCTCGACGCAGCATCTCTTGACTACCTGTTTTCACAGGTCATTGGATAGACTGATGATTTATCCTCAATTATAATCATATTCTACTTTTTTCTCTTTAGATTCTCATGGGAATATTTTAGGCATTGCTGTCTAATTGTTGCCCAAAAGAAGAAAACAAATATTTGCTCAAATCAACTAAAATGATTTCACTCCATCACAAGTATTTTTCAACATTTATCTATTTCGTAGTTCTTCCTCTTACATACTTTTGAAAGTACCTTCTGTTTG
This sequence comes from Remorina albescens, assembly GCA_034769265.1. NCBI lineage: Eukaryota > Metazoa > Chordata > Actinopteri > Carangiformes > Echeneidae > Remorina > Remorina albescens. The sequence continues at coordinate 8,775,572 of CM068489.1, forward strand.
AAAGCTCAAACATCAACTCAGTTCACAATTTCAAAACATCAACACCTGGAAGGAAATGTAACAATATCAGGAAGTGTATTTAAGCTCAGCAAAAGATAGAAAACCCTTCAGTTTTATTTAGAGCCATTGACATTTTTTTCAGATCATTAGAATATAACAAACCACAAATAAAAACATCTTGCCACATTCCAGATCTTACAGTATCTTTTGCAAAGGCCAATTTCAAAAGATTTTCCTTCTATGTAGTTATGTTTATATGTGTTTGATGTGTATCTCTTTTTTCCATCTAAATATAAATATTTGTGTATTGCTCAGGGCCAACATGACTTTCAGAAAGGTATGGTTCAACTGAGGGTGTCCCAGTCAGAGACAGAGCAGCACGAGATAGAAAATGAGTGTCTGGGCATGGCTGTGCTCGCCATTACTCACCATAACATGAAGATATCCACCCCAGGTGCTTCCAACGAAATCAGGTAACACACACAATATAATGTGGTTTAACTATTGATTTTGTAAAACAATCTGTATGGTGCGGCTTCCGCTGAGTAAGATCTTAAAATTACATCCACATTCAAGAGGGATAGTTAAATGAGCCTTCCACTGCCATTGTGAAATTGTTTTGAACCTGCTTTCTCAAGTCTCCCTTCTCAAGGGTTTGAGTTGTTAGCCCACAAGCACATGTCATTCCTAAAAACTGGTAACTGCATCTCCAAAGGTAAATGACGTCCAGGGTTAGGGTCCCATGCTGGGGGAAACAGATTGTATATTATATCAGTGTTATCAGAATTCCTATTAAAAAGATCTTGTTTTGCTAATGGCAATGGTGCATTTTTAAAATCAGACCGACCTCTCAACAACACCACTGAGCATGGTGTTATTTTCCTTTTTTCCTTTTCCTTTCCTTTTCCTTCCTCCTCACATCCTTTTGGTCACTTACATTTCATAATCCTCCCCATATTCAAAGCATACAGAGGCTGTAGACAAGCAGAAATCCACAAGAAGTAATTGAAGAATTAAAGCTAACAAATTACTGACTATTCCTGAGTTTGTAGTTACTGAGAAGATATTTTTCCTTATCAAAACACTTGCACAAGGCTCTGGAAGTAAATGCTGCAATGCTGTAATATTTTGTGTTAATATATGTTTCTATATTAATCCCTCCAGCTACAAGCGTTTTATCCCAGAATCCCTAAACGCCAACATTAAACAGCGCAACATTCTGACACGCATCCGCATCAACAACGTCTTCAAGAAATTTCTCAGTGAATTCAACCGCCGCACAGTCAAGGACAGCAACATCACAGAATATGACCTGAAAATGAAGTACTTGGTAACTCTGGAGGGACTGACCAGTGGCCTTGGCAGCGAGCTCCTGGAACCTATTTCACTCAGCGTCACACAGGAGGGAGAGATCTGCAATGGAGGTTACCATGGTAAGATTCCAGAAAGAATAGGAATCAGGGCCCATGATTGATGTTAAAGGTTTCAACTAGAGTACTTCATACTTTACATCGATCTGTTAAATTGTTAAAATATCCTGGGACATCAATACCATCGGAGCAGGATTCCTTGTTGCTGTTTTTTTTTTTTTTTACAATCGGCAGAACTGATCATTATATTAATCTCATTAATTTATAATTTAGCGTCTTTTATGTCTTCTTGGTTAAGCAAGATATTGCCGCCTCTGCAACAACAAAGTTAAAGAGAGGTGTGAGAATCTGCTTATTTCCCACATCTGTGTGTGCTTTTTTGTCTTTCTTTTAATTACACTAGACACTACTACTGCACTGACACTTGAAGCAATCTTAGTCACTTAAATGACTTTGTGTTGGTATTTTTTAATGGGTTAGATCCGCTCATCAATTCTTAAAAAGAAAAAAAAATATATATATTTTTTATGTTGTCAGTTTGTTATAATGAGTGTCAAGAGAAAAAGCTCTCTAAATGAAAATCCCTACTCAGGCTGTGCCAGGTTTGGTGTGTACAACAGCTCAGTGTAAGTTTAGTTTGAAATGTAGTTTTATTAGAATTACTGAAGATTAGAGTTAAACTTTGTTTATGAAGAAAATCCCTGTGGGAGTCCATGTCTTTAAAAACTGGGGGAACACTGTTGTAACAAGTGGGAGATTAAGGATGCAAAAACAAATGCTGCACAAACAATATGTCTTGAAAAATCAATGTTTAGAACCCACTAAGGATTAAAATGTTTTGCTTGATGTGTAACTGCTGGAACTTAATGTTCTGTTGCTCTCTATAGGGTACTACAACCACAGTCAAAGGCAGAGCCAGATTCAGAACATTGAGACAAGTCAAGACGTGCAAGTCCTAGTTACTGGTACCACTGGCATTTCCTGGAGGAAGAAGCCTTCTGCAGTGAGTAAAAGGGTGCTTGAATAGTATCTGAGGATTTCCAGTGTAGTAATGGTTAACTTTCAGTGACAGATAACTGACTGGCAGACAGAGTCTCACCTAAAATCTTCCTCTGATGTCATGTGTCCATAATAATAATAATAACAATAATACATTTTATTTCTAAGCTCATAGCACTCAGACACTTTATACCAAAGGGTTAAAACAGATGGACAAACAAACAAATATACACACAAAAAAATATACATTCACAATGTATTTTTTTGTATAACTGTTCTGTGCATCTGTCATCTTTATCTTTAAAATAGATGTCTCTGGTCTCCAAAGAAAAAGGAAAAACAAAGAAGAACAAGCTTGATGGAAAACAGAGAAATGACAAAAACAAAGAGCCAAACGAAGGCTGGGTGGTATTTTGTGACTTCCATGAGATCACGCACACTGTCATCAAAGCGGCAACAGTCACCATCTATAAACAGGACAACAAGAGGATGGTAAGGAGGACTTGCCAAAAATAAAAAATAAAACCTGTGCAACTGTAGGTCAACTGGGATAAAAAAAAGTTGTGAATTAGACCTGAATTTGTCTCAGCTATAAAATGAACATGAGAATGCATGTTCAACACTTGTCATTTCCAACATATGGGGGTTCATCAATTGTCTGTTTCTTCATCTATGTCATTCATATATGTATAATTAAAATAAGTTTGTAATCAAACCGATATCACAGGTATTTTCTAAATGTTTCGGTGTTTAGTTAGTTAGCCTCCAACACCTGTCTGAGTACAGACACTGTATGATCACTCTAACTTGGAAAACAAATAGATGTGGTAGCTCAGGTTGCTAATGTGACCAATGGGAACATTAACTTGGAACATCTTGCTGCCTGCCAATTGGCATGACTAATGGTGATATAAACCTTCATTTGTAAATTGGATTTAGTTTTATAACACATAACAGCTCTTTCAGCAAGGCCCCTGGAGCATTGTGGCTCATTTCATCTCTCTCCATCTCATCATCTTGCTTTCTTGATCTTTTCTTTTTTCAGGAGATCAAAATGGTGTCTCAGGCAGAAGCTCTATCCTTTGCAGCCCTGGTTGATGGGTATTTCAGGCTGACAGTGGATGCCCACCACTACCTGTGCAAGGAGGTGGCCCCTGATTCAGTGGTGCACAATATTAATAATGGATGTCATGGGCCCATCTGGTAACTTTATTTCCTGAGTGTTGTCCATGTGTGTTTGTTTGTTAACATCCCCCTGTTTTTTCATAAAAACACAATTTTGCTGGAACCAGGTGGTCTTTTTAGACATCTCCATTGTTAACCATTTAATAGAGAATTGAATATGCCTAATGTTTTTGTTAATGCTCACGGACTAAGGATGACAGACAACAATGCAACAGCAGTATCAACAAACACACAATCTTTAACAGAACATTATTTTAAACTTGAGTTAAATCCCCCAATATACTGTTGAGCCACTAACAAAATTTATTGTGTTTTACCTCTCTCAGTACGGATTATGCCATTAATAAGCTGCGTCAAGAGGGCAATGAGGAGGGCACCTACATCCTGCGATGGAGCTGCACTGACTACCACAACATCATCATCACTGTGGTTTGCACTGAGGTAAGGTGAACTTGAGTGATTTCACAGTGCAAGAAATTGGAAAAAATCACGGAGTAACATGTCAATATTGTTGTATGAACTAGGTTAATGTGAAAAATTAAATGTAATCTGGGTAAAAACTGATGTAAGATGGGGCATTTTAAGAAATTGACCTCATTATATCATGCCAGGAAATAAGTCGTATAAATTTTGCCAAGTGTTGTGTGGCTATATATAAATGAGTCCTGTATCATTACCACAGCTAATGGCAGGCATCCCTGTGGATGGACTGGAGAGGTCTGTGTTCAGGGTCGCATGACTTGCACATAAGAAGCAAACCAAATATTGTCAGTGTATCTTATATTGGATCATAGGGTGTTTAAATGAAGACATAGCTCTACTGTGCATGGCAGCATCGTGAATCAGCATGGGACACAACACTTACACAAACCCTCATATTCACAAAGCTGACCCACTGGGACTTAGCTAAATAATAATTTTTCACAATTTTACTTTCATGTTCACACTCTATTTTTCTCAACTCTTCCATATTCATTCACTTGATCTCCCCCTCTGCTTTTCTTTCGTTGTGTCATTATTTAAAGTGATTCTTTCTCCAACCAGATTGACCTGAGGGAGTCTCGCCCTGTGCGCCACTACAAGAACTTCCAGATTGAGGTGACCTCTGATGGGTATTGTCTGTATGGAACTGATACATTGCGGCCCACACTCAAGGAGCTGCTTGACCACCTGGAGGGCCAGAGTCTTCGCACTGAAAACCTACATTTCCAGCTGGTCCACTGCTGCCCCCCACAACCTAGAGGCAAGCTTAATTTAGCCACATACAAGTGCAAGACTTGGTGATCAGCTCAAAGGCTCATGTAGTAATCTCCAGTACCTGAATGAACAGTAGCACGCAGTACCACAGATCTTCGGGTCAGCTGTGCTTTTAAAGGACATAAAATAATTCAAGACTAAAGGGATGATTGAATAAGACAAATATTGTATTCCTAGAAAGCATACACATTGGTATTCTTTCTATTTATATACAAAAATTACACCGATTGTGTACTTTAATTGGGCTTCAAACAAAAATGACTCAAATAATTTGAAGTCTGTATAGCATACTGGAGAGCAAGGGGAATACTTCACCTTAAAAAAGAGAGTTAATCAGAGTTAAAAATCAGAAATGAATTTACACGGTCTGTTCAAATTGACAAAACATCTCAAGCTATTTAAAATTTGTGTGACTTAGCTTTTATGTTGTGTTATATTAGCTTGCCAGAGCCAACTGATGGTGTCAACTATGGGTTTGCAATCAATAATACACACAGAAAAAATCTGTATAGGAGTTGTCACTATATATGCAACAACTGACTGAAAATTTAAGTTTGGCATATAGTAGTTTGTGCATCCTCTACCTATACAGAACAGCACCTTACATTTGTGTATGCAAAGCTACATCACAGCTAGGTGTGATAACAGGTTTAACAGCCAACACCTTACTGTGATGTTGGGTTTGGTCAGAAGCACAACAGACATTAACCTGTCCCACCATAGAGGTCAATGAAAGAAGGTTTTGCCTCCATCCAAAATTTTGAGTGTTCTGAGTGTGTCTTTGTGTGTTTGTCTCTCCTGCCAACTGTGGGTAAGTGAAGCAATGTTGGCAGGAACGATATATGTGTGTCTATGTGAAATGGTGTCAGGGAGGAAGAGAGTTGTAAATGTGGGTTTCCGGAGTCTAACTAGTGCTCTTGTGTTTACTTCACTTTACTTCACTTTAGGAAATGTGTAGCCATGTATTCACAGATGCATGGATGTGTTTAGCTGTTTATCTTTGTCTTGGGGTTGTGCAGTGTCCATTATCATATTCAAACCTGTTTTGGTTGAGGCTTTTGGTTATATCTGCTTCAGTAGAGGATAATAATGCAGTGCTATTATCCTTGTTAAAATATTTATCACGTTATGCAACATCCATGCTCCAACAATAACAAATACTTATTTGCTTTCCTTTGTGAGATAGGAACAGTTTTTTATGTAATATTCCTTTGTGCATGGTTGGATCTCTTGAAAATAATGTAGAGTGGGTATTTTCTAGTAAGACGATGAAAGACGGACTGCTTAGTTTGAAAATAGGCTTGTGTTTGTCCATACAGTATGTTTCTAGAATTCTACAATTCTAGATTGTGTTTTTAAGATAAGCAAGGTTTGAATTGGCTAGTCTTAAACTCACACTAAATTATTAAGTGGTTGAACATTAAGCACAGGTAGAGGATGCACACACAACACAAAATTATTAGGATTAGGTCAAATGGTTTAGCAGCAGAGTGCAGTGTAATATGAAATTTTGGGTTGTGACTGTGGTTGCATGTTATGTTTTACTTTTGCATGAAACAGTGCCCTATAACACTCTGACATTGAATGTAGAGTGAAGGTGGCAGAGTGCAGATACTTTGGTTTTTTTTATTTGTTTTGGTTTTTTTTTTCTCCTCAGAAACCACACACTGCTGGTTTTTTCAGAACATTAGACACCCACAGATGTGCACACACAAACCCACAAGCATGTATAGTATGGTAACAGGCTCAGTCCCATTTTAAGTTTGTCCTCCCACACATTTCTTTGTATAGACAAAAAAAAGCGAATCATTATGGTAACCCAACCAGAGGAGCTATTCACATAATTGCCCCATTGACGTAATTGTTGAGTGCTTGTCTTACAACATGTAAAGACGATTTTGCTTTGCTTAACACCAGTTCATATAAAAATGTCTATAAATTTGGGTTGGGTACAGCATCTCTAGTTTACCTTACTGCCTACATCCTTTCTGCTTCATTTTGTGCTTTTATTGTTGAGTTTCTGTTGTGTGAATGCAGTGCATTCTCATAAACTTAATCAAAACTTTTGACAACATAACCTTAACAACAATACAGGCAGATGCCATTCTTTGTGAGGGATTACCTAATACAATCATCAAACATCTGCTGGTAATTTGAAACACCATCAATGTTGAAAACCGGTCAGCAGTTATGTAAATATTCACTCACACTGTAGCGTTAATAGCTTTATATAAAAACCCAGGTATGCAAAAAAAAAAAAAAGTCTGTGTGCTTGTGTTTACATTACAGAGATCTCTAACCTGCTGGTGGTCACGAAAGACAGAGCACCGGCCCCTCACACACCCATGCAGGACAGTCAGCTCAGCTTCCATCGCATTCTTAAGGAAGAGATTGAACAGGTAAACTTGAGTTACATGTCATGTATTTAAAGGTAATAATAAAAAAATACCTTTAAATACAATACAGTCTTTTCCAAGGTTTTTGTTAACCTTACAAACTTGCATATCTTTACAACTGTTCAACTGTGTACTTAAAGTCTAAATTTGGGAACCCTTCTATTACAGTAGCCATAATTTGGATTCTGGGTCTAGACACTTTATGCAATACTCTGATGACTTTGCTCGGTGTTGTGTGAACTAGGAGGAGCACCTTGGCCTGGGCACAAGAACCAACATTTACTCAGGCACACTGAGGGTGAAGAGCGAAGAGGATGAGGATGCAGGTTACTCATCCTTCCAGGAAGTCAAGGTGGTTCTTAAGGTGCTTGGTTCTGGACACAGGGACATTTCCTTGGTGAGACACACTGACATCTATTGTTCATTCTTACGCACCAGTTTTATATGAAGTCCATCTATTCTGTACCCTCCAACCATGTTTTAAACTGACGTGAGTGACAAGGGTCTTCTAAATCTTCAATTCAGTTTTTTGTAGTGTGCCATGTATAGAGATATCTTTTTCTTTCTGCTGACAGGCCTTCTTCGAAACAGCCAGCATGATGCGACAAGTATCCCACAAACACATAGTACTGCTGTATGGAGTGTGTGTCCGCCACCTGGAAAGTAAGTGCAGATTAGGAAGAGTGCAGGCAAATGAGTGTGTATGAATATGGTGCTGGTTTTTGACATTCTTTTCCTCACAAGATATCATGGTGGAAGAGTTTGTCCAACTTGGACCACTGGACCTGTTTATGAGGAGACAGCAAAGTCAACTCAGCACCCCATGGAAGTTCCAAGTCGCCAAGCAGTTGGCCTCAGCTCTCAGCTACTTGGTAAGAGAAGAATGAATACACTCAAGTTATAGGAATGTAAACCATTAAATGTTGTTTTCAGCCATGACATTTCCTGTTAAATGTTATGTTTTCTAAATATAATATGAAAATATGCTCCAGATTTTACACTAATTCATTTGTTTTATTGTGTGTTTGTAGGAGGACAAAAAGCTAGTCCATGGCTTTGTATGTGCCAAGAACATCCTGCTTGCCAGAGACGGACTGGGCGATGATGAAGGAGAACCTTTCATCAAGCTCAGCGACCCCGGAATACCGATTACAGTTCTCACCAGAGAGGGTGAGCACAAACTATACACATATACACACTGTCTCACTGTTACTAAAAGTGAAACTTAAATGGTTGTAAAATAGCTGCCCATGGAAAATTTCCCAAGAGCTTTCACGCCGTAATCCATCAGCTGTAAATGAAAGTAAAAGTAAAATGAGATAAAGGGCTTTATATTTGACAAACCAGTGCATTTAACAGATTTAAATAAACTTTGAAAGTCAACTACAAAAATCAGAAGATATATAAAAGTGCCTGCTAGGTCAATTAAAACTACTACTCTATTAAATATCATTTTGACCATGATGCACACTTGAAAAAAACTCTGTTGGCTGAAGTTAAGAATCTGATGACTGGCCACATAAAAGTAATCTCAAAATACATCTTCATCTATATGAACCATACTATACCACAGTGGGACAAAATTGTTTGTGTGTGTGTGTGTATGTTGGTCATTAAGTAAAAATGGGGCCCTGGAGTCATACACAGAAACTGTTCTGTAGGCAAATCCAACAGTACTTGCAACTGTATGAGATACACAAAACACAATGCAAGAGAAAAGGCAAGGAAAGAAAATTTCTGATCAAGCAGATTTATGATGGGATTTAGACAGTAATTTGGTTTGTAAAAGCTAGATTGAAGTTCAGGGAAGACAACAGGGACATTTCTCAGATCGCACAGTTCCCCTCAAATGGCTGCCTCATGTTTCTGTTTATGTATTGAAGCCAGAAGTTGTGTGATATAACAGTGTGGTTGTGCAAATGAATTAGGAAACCACAGGATGGACTGGAAATGTTTCAGTGGAAATGTCCTTTGCTGCACACTCTTGGAAATACATCTCTCTTGCTCTTGGTTCCCAGAACTCTTCCTCTGTCTTCATTACTTTGCCAATCAACCGCTCTTCCAGTTACACATCGATGGCCTCATACATCGAGTTGATTGAACATATAATGTATAAAGTGCTCAGAAATCCACTGGGAGCACGCTTCCTTTCTTCCCAGCAACATCTGATTTGCCCTTCTTAAACCCTCAAATCTTTTAATGTCTTCATCACTTTCTTTCTTTTTGCTCTTTATTTTTTTTTGTTCAATATTCCCCTGACATCTCCCCTACATTATCTCTTTTCCAGCTCATATTTTTGCCCTTAACTGCTCTGTCGCCTCTTTACTCCTTGTTCTGTTTCCCTTCAGTCAGTCATGCTGTGTTCCAGTCCATGCTGTAAACGCTTACTAGCACACATCCCTTCTCTGATGTTATGGATTTTTGGAGCAAAAGAGTGAACTGTCTAGATTTTCCTGTCTTCCAGTCAGTGATATTTCAGTCAGCCGATGCCAGTGCTTTTTAGATGCAGTGGAGGCAGTCAGTTAACACTTAAAGACAAATACCCTTCCAGTCACCCTGTTAAATGTGTACTGTAGTTTGTTGATGACCTCTGGTCTTTTGGAGGTAATGGTTACAATATGGTTGCATGGAGCCAACATACACTGGGAGCCAAACGGTGCTTTGCCAGCAGCAAGTGTTTCACGTGGCAATTTTGTCTGCATGTGGTCAAAAGGAATCAGCTAATTCCTAACTGTGCCTGTTTGCAGTTTGATCCTGAGCAGGTAGTGGACGGTGGCAACTTTTTCCCTCAACAACTACTTGCTACCTTAGAAAAACAGCCCTATGAGAGCAGTGAGAACAAACTGTAGTTGTTGGCCAAACAGCAAAACAATGACCTGAACCACTCTGTTAAGCTGATTTCAAATGGTTACACATGGATAACAAAATTTTTTTTATGTTGGATGTACAGTAAATGTAACTGTGTTGTTCTGGAGTGAGATAGGAACAGCACCAGTAAAGTCAAGTTTATTTTAATTTAAAATTTCCAAAATCACAAATCTCTTTCAAAGAAGAGGAGGCAGAGCGCTTGTAATCCTTAGAAGTAGTAGTAGAATATATGTCCGAGGAGACACAAATTTGTGTACAAGACATGCTTGTTTTCTTTGCTTGGTAAGGTTTAACACATCTGAAGGAAGAATTCCCATCATATTTTAAAAGGCAGAATTGCCTGTGATGGCATCATCATTCACCTTCACATTGTTGATGTCATTACAATTCAGCTACACTTTCTGTCTCCTACACAGCCAAATCATTATTTTTATGTAGATGCCACAGCAATGCAACAAATATGTCCTTAAGTGTTTCACTGTTACTAAAGTTGTCTTTGTTGGCCTCTTCAGAGTGTGTACATCGTATCCCTTGGATCGCTCCAGAGTGTGTAAAGAGCATGTCTGCCCCGAGTATCGCAGCTGACAAGTGGGGCTTTGGTACCACCCTGTGGGAGATCTGCTATGATGGAGAGGTTCCCCTCAAAGAGAAGAAACTCACAGAGGTTTGAAGCACATGCCCCAGCCATTTTGAATACAATCATTTATACATTCAAACTAATGGTCTCATTTTGTTTAAAATTTGCTAGCTGTCCAAAGCCTTCCTGCTCGTCCTCGTGTCCATTTTATATAATTTTATTATAATTCCACCTCAAATGCATGTCAATAATTACATTTATGTTTGTGTTGAGCAGAAGGAGAGGTTTTATGAAACAGAATGCCAACTGGCCACCCCAGACTGCAGAGAGCTGGCTGAACTGATGACCCACTGCATGAACTACGACCCCAAGAAGAGACCTTTCTTCAGGGCTATTGTCAGAGACATTGTCATGCTGGAAGAAAAAAGTATGCGTTATGGAATTTGTATATATGTTGCATACATGTGGTACCCAGGCAGCTCAATCAGTTTTAGCTGTCTTATTATGCTTGAGTTAGGCTTTTCTGCCACAATTGCATTCAGAAATTTAAGCCAATTGGACACAATTGAACAAAGCTTGGAAATACACTCTCAAATACACTAAAGCTAATAGCTGGTGCAGTTTAAAGTAGGTAGTTTTTTTCCCCAGTTGGAATATGAACTGAATGTTTTGCATGTTTTGTGTCTAGCTTAGCAGCAGCAGCTCAAAAGAAATGCAAAGAGAGAGGGTTGTTTACTCATGCTCATGAGGAAGTTCACTGGGTGCATTATCTCTGATCTGCCCCTCAGCTGGGCCCCATGGCAATTTAATGAACTCTGGTCTTCCACCTGCCGGACAGAATTGTAAGCTGCACCAAGAGTTACTTGTGATAAAGTTAATAACCCCCTTGACCCTCTTACTTTAACCCTCCTATTATCCAGAAAAATTATTTAAATTAAATTGTTGACTAAGTTTTTGTATCAGGCACTGATAATAACAATTATTAGCAAATTTCCTGTAGCGCCACCATCAGGCCGAACTTTCAAAGTAGAAAGAATGTATCTTAAACTTTTCATCAGGATCTTTTAAAATTTAGTGACCACCAGAGAAGAATGAACCCTATTGGTTTTGGTGACCCCATGGCCTTTCATTTACTTTACTTATTTCTATTGCTTTTATTTACTTTTTTAAGAACATATTTGTGGCCAGTCACTATAAAGTCTCACTCACCCCTCCTTTTTTCTTATTTGGGTTTTGGACTGACAGTGGAAGAGTTTTATTTGTATATTTTTGTTTTATTTTTTAGTTTTTCTGTGTGTGTGTGCGTATGTGGGGCGGGAGGAAACCGGAGTACCCGAAGGAAACCCACGCAGGCACGGGGAGAACATGCAAACTTCACAGAGAAAGGCCCCAGGGCCAGGAATCAAACCCACAACAATGAGGAAACAGTCTAACCGTTATGCCACCGTGCTTCCTTGCAGACATATATTTTGGATTGAGCACAGGTCATACTTGTCTTTGAATGCTTTTGGGTGGGACAAACCTGGCACCTGCCTGTGGTTTGTACCATTTGAGATGTTGAGGTTCCTTGCCAGGGAGTAAGAAGTGAAAAAGTGATCACATGTTATGTTTTGCCCATGACGTCCTTCAGCCATGTCAGGCACAACCCTCGTGACTTGATTTTTTTTCAGGTGTTTCCTCAAGGGATTTTCCTCACAGTCCAGCTAAATTGCAGACATAGCTGGACTGTGCATCACATGCTGTCCAAATTTTGATGCCGTATTTGGCAGGTTTGCTCAGCATATATTGCTGGAATGGACACAGCCCATGAAACGCAACAAAGCATTCATCTAAATTCATCATGCAAATAATCAAATGCTTTCCCTCCCCCCTTGTCATTTATCAACTCAAACGTATCAATCCTGCACCTGCAGGTGTAGGAATGTGAGTTTACACACACACACACACAAACAGACAGACATGTTTTACACAGCTTAAACAGCTTGGAGTCAAAATGACCCCAGAGGAACACTGATGCGTACAAAATGTGTACAGCAAATTGTGTCATCATGATCATTTTTTGCATAATTAGTTGTCCCCCTCAAATTAGGAAAAGTCACGAAATATGAAGCCAAAAAACTACAATCAACTACAATTTTTTGAATGATAAACATTGAATGGACGATAGGACGGTTAAGATTCCAAAACAGGTACAAAATTGCCTTTGCCCAAATCTATTAAATGTTGCAGTGATTAAGATCAGATAAACTCTCTTACGATCATTGAGAAGGACGATACAGAATAAGTTTTGCTTGATTGACCAATAATGATAGTTAAAATGGCCATTTATGTGGAAACCAGAGCAAGCAAACAGTTACATAACCGCGGCAAATTCTGGTGGAAACTTTGACACCGTCAACCACAATGGACTTCCTATGATGCAAGTGAGCTTAAACCGAAGAAAAGACCTAGTAGGTTTATTTGTTTTCCTTTTTCATTTCTCAGATCCCTCTATCAAACCCCAACCTACGCCAGAGGTGGACCCAACTATGTTTGAAAAGAGGTTTCTAAGGAGGATCAGAGATCTGGGAGAGGTAAACTGTTCCTGCTGTGCTTGTATTGATCACTATCTTAAAAACATGTTTTTCATTAGAGTCATTAAATTAAAATCAAATGAAATAGCCTGGTAAAGTAATAATGGTCATTATATATATATATATATATTCCTGTGGTACATTTTGTACTGTGCGGACTTTGGTGGTTAACAGTTCTTACTCACTAGCAATTGCCACTAAGACTATAATTAGCATTCTTGTGGTGATGTCTTAAAATTAGCTGAAGGAATTACTGAGAAAGGAAGTGGAATTTATCATCTTGACGACAGATGTGGAATTGAGAGAATTTAGATATGATTTTTTTATGATTGGGAAAAAAAACAAACAAAAAAAAAAACAAACAGTTGGTGCCATAAGTAGAGTTGTACTATTTCATATCTGTTCCTCATGCAGGGCCATTTTGGTAAGGTGGAGCTGTGTCGCTATGATCCTCGGGGAGATAGAACTGGCGAGCTGGTGGCAGTAAAATCACTGAAGCCCGAGAGCCGGGAGGAACAGAGCAACAATCTCTCAAGCGAGATCGACATCCTGAAGGCACTCTACCATAAAAACATCGTGAAATATAAGGGAATATGTCAAGAGGAAGGTATGATGGGACATGTACACACAGACACACACACAAACTATGACAAACTGATATCATATGTTGTTGGATCTATGTCTTTCCCACTCAGTCCTCTTCTTGCAGATCACACCCAGAAGTGTGCCATAGCTGTAGTGTTGGTTATATATATCAAATCCAGGTGTAACATACTGCTGTTCGTGCCTCCAAACCGTATGCACTGAAAATATCGCACATTAAACATTGAGAGTCATACAATATGTGACACTAGTGCTTTGAGCTTAATGATATAAGCACATCTGGTCATTGTCTGCTTTTATGCCTTGTTGCTGTTGCATTTAAAACAACACATTTCAGAATTTGTGTGCAGATGCGTAAAAGCTGATTTCAGCTGAAACCCCTCCCCTGTTAGTCATGGATATTTCACTTCCTTTCAGACAAAAGTCACTGAGAAATGTACAAGTCATGTTTGGAGCTTGGTTCGATGCTCACACTATTATGTGTATTATTTCAGGGGCCTGATGTTATACATACACACAAACCCAAAAGAAACATGCATGTATTCCCAGTTTGAGCCTCTGGTGTCATACCATGATACAACCTTAGACTGTAAAACCTACTGCCACATGTACTGCTTGCTCTAAAGGCGTTTCCGGTGTCCACTTTGAACCCGTCTCTGCATTGTGACTGTATTTCATATTCAGGAAATGATGTATAAGCTCTTCTTTGTATAACTCAAGTGAAACATTAACCAATTCTTTTGGAAAGGAATATTTATGCTCATGATATACTTTGTTTCTACTGTAGGTGGTCAGGCCATTAAGCTGATTATGGAGTATCTTCCGTTGGGCAGTTTGAAAGAGTATCTTCCCAGGAACAAAAGCAAGACCAGCCTCAGCACTCTGCTCAGCTACTCTCTCCAGATTTGCAAGGTAATACACAGTTTTTTTGAGTAATTTCCTCAGAACTGCAGGAGTCATTAGGTTTGAACGTTTAACACTTTATGTAAATAATCTTTTTAATGTTCCAGATGTTTCTCAAATGCTGCTGCTGAGTGTTGCTCCAAAACTGTAGTGTTACGATTGTCATATGGGTATGAATAGGTTATCATGAGTTTATGGTGGGTTTTGGTTTTTCATTACTTACCGGCCAAAACACTGTCTCACTCTTATTTGTCAAACCAGACATAGCTTCTTCTGTCTGCATGTCTCAGTCACTCACACAGTCAAAAGCACATAAAGCTGAAGGCTGCATCACAGTCAACCTGAAAGTGTGTGTCTGTGTGTTTTGTTTTTTGTTTTTCATTAGGGAATGGAATATTTGGGATCTCGGAATTACATCCACCGAGACTTGGCTGCCAGAAATGTGCTGGTGGAGAATGAGGGGACGGTGAAGATAGGAGACTTTGGCCTCACCAAAAGCATCAAGGATAATGAGGGATATTACACCGTCAAGGATGACCACGACAGCCCCGTTTTCTGGTGGGTCAGATCTCATTGCTGAGAGAAGGGAAGGAACTAAGGAGGAGAAACTAAATTAAAATGATTCAATTACACAGAGAATTGAAGATATAATGTGTTTGTAAAATATCCAGAAATTCTAACTCATTCAAGAAGAAATTGAACACAAAAGTAAATAGGGTACTTGGTTTGTGTTATCTGAATAGCATATTCTCATATCCAGTCAAAATTGAGTTGACTTGGTTTGATATCGGCAAAGACGTTTTGCTTCTCATCCAAGAGGCTTCATCAGTTCGTGCCTTTCTGACTAGCCTAAGCTAGTATTAGACTGATCCAAGCTGTAGTCCAAGTCAAGGAAGGAACTGTTAATCTAACAACTTTTACATTGCCTGCAAGTGGCCGAAGTTATTGGAGGTTTAAGCATTTTATTTCTTTGCACTGTCCAATATATATTTAGAGATATAAAAATAATAAACTGGGAAAGAAATGTGTCATACTGTATGAGAGAAAAAAAAAAGAAAGTATATTTTAGTGTTTAAATAATACGATACTAACACAAAGAAATGGAAAGCACATGAATAAATTTGTCGCATTAAAACAAAAACACACTATCAAAATGAACAGGAGATCATGATCCTCCACTTTGCATTTCAGGTATGCTCCAGAGTGTCTGACTCTGTGTAAGTTCTACCTTGCTTCAGATGTCTGGTCGTTCGGGGTGACGATGTATGAACTCATCACCTACTGTGACTCCACCAAGAGCCCGATGACGGTCAGTGAGCAGCGCTCTCCTTATTTCTGGATGATGATTACACTGTAAAAATGCATACAGCACATACTGAGCCAGTCTCCACAGAGATTGAAAAGTGAATTTATTTTTGTGTTACACACTAATATAAAAACAGTCTAAGTGACAAATGGTGTTGGTCTAAGGGGCTAAGCTCAAACTGAACTTAATTCACATGAGCATCTTTCATTTACATCGGCATTTCAACAGCCACTGACAAAGACATGAACTGTTCAAGTCAGTGTTAAAAAAGGAGACACTTTAAAGACTAAATAAATGAAACGGAAAAAGCTATACTGAACACAAAGATGGGATGACTTAATTGGATCTTTATTAAATTCTACAGTGCTCTTTGTCTTTTGCTGTATTTATGTATTTATTCATGTTTCACATATAAATAATAATACAGGCAATTGCAGAGTGATGTGGTACGTTGCTTCTTCTGTAACCTGTCCTTTTCCTCTCCCGCACAGCTCTTCCTGGCTATGATTGGTCGAACTCAGGGTCAGATGACCATCATCCGATTGGTGAAGGTGTTGCAGGAGGGGACGAGATTGGCACGCCCAGAAGGCTGCCCTGAACCTGTAAGAAACTGTCTTCTCTTTACACAGTCTTGGCAGACTGAAAGGGCTCAAGGCTTCTTATGCATAGTAGAACAACTTCAAAAGAAATCTTCACACGTTAAATAAAACATTTTGGATATAGTAGAGAAGTTGTTTTCCACTATTTAATTTGCTTTTACTTATGTTCTTCTACTGTGCTAACTCAAATCCAGAGTCAATTCAGCTCATGTCCGGTAGCAGTAAACCTAGATCTGGATGTTGACACATGTATTGACTTAAATAAACGGCTCTCTACCAGATTAGTTTCTCTAGAGTTCAAGTAGTAAATGTCCTGAGGCCGACATTTTAGTCACAATAATCTCCGGCTTTGTGTCACCTGATATAAATTATTGTTATTTCTGTGAGGTTTCTCCTAAAGTCTGACCTGCTTCTTTGACAGGTGTACGAGCTGATGCGCAAGTGCTGGGAGCAGTTGCCTGAAAATAGAATCACCTTTAAACGCCTGATTGAGGATCTGACCAACATGCTGCAACAGCTCCAACCACAAAACAACTTTTAAGAAACCCAGAGGAGGTTGACGCTCTGGGAGTGAAGCTGACTTTTGCATGCGAACGGCAAAACTGACCCCACATCAACATCTGCTTGTGCAGCTTCAGTTTACTGTATCCCGAAGGGTCGGAGCTTCAGAGTCATGCATACATTATTCATCTATAACCCTTACAGAACCATCATATGAAGAGTCCTATCTTAGCCAACCATATTTTCTATATTTTTATTTGATGGGATGGTATTATTTAGTTATACCCTGATGTATGAATATAGTTTATCATACCCTGTAGCCTTAGTCCATGCTAAACCTTATATCTTCCAAATGGACTTCCAAGGATATCGAACACATTGAACGCCAAACTCATTAGGGCTTGTCACATATATATTTCGTGGTTCAAAGGCCTTATAATTCTGTGGATACGAAGCTGATTTGGGTCTTTGTGATGGGAGGCTGGAATGATGGAAACTGAGCGGGAACTATTTTAATGCTCACAGCTGTGTGATGGATCACTGGCAAAACACCTCGCGAGGACCACTGGTAAAAATGTGTTAAGCTTCCCTTGGAACACAAGCTTCAACAGATACTGAAGATGTGCTTTCAGGCTTTTGTGTGCCGTTTGTGTCATGGACTCTTGTTTGGGAGAAGGAAAAAAAAAAAAAATCACTTGCCTTGTATGTCATTTACAGCGATCTTGGATACTTGTTTGGATTTTGTGTTCAGACACTGGCACTGAGAGCTGCCATTAAGTTAGAGCCAGCAGTCAGCAGTGTCCTTTTTGATAATTTTGTCATCATGTTATAGCTAAAATTAATCAGGAGACATTCAGTCATTTGCTCTAGATTCTCACTTTTTTCTGTCTTGTTTTTGATTTTGTTGGCTTGACAAAATATTGACTAATTGACTTTGAGGATGTGTCAGCCATTTATATTTTGTGGTACTGTATTCAGTATACAGTATTGAGAAAACATTGCAGAGAAAAATCTGTGCTTGTATCCCACAATGGTTACATGCATCATGCCATCAATCAAGCAAATCTTACACGAAAAAAGAATACTTTGTAGAGAAGTAGTTTGAACTGCACTTGTATAAGAAAAGAAAATCCTAGTTTGTCTTTTACAAGTCGTGCCTGTTTAATAATGCTTTCAGTGCAACATAACATGTTAGCCCAGCCTTTTCAATAACTTTGTGATTTCATCACAGTCCACTTGACATACATGGAACTAGAAAATGTGGACGTTTCCAATTGTTGTCTCCAGGCCACATTTTTCCTGTTTGTGGGGGAAAAAACAAATCCAGCAGCAATTTTGTGGCTGATCATTCTGCCTGATTTGCACAAAATACAGCATTTGTGTATAGTTCAGGAGGGAGCGTTTAAGAGAGAATACCTGTGAGAAACACTTGGGGGCAGTATAACTTCACTTTTCTTGTGCTTCAAGCACATACTGTACATTATATTACATAAACGTGTCGTGAGAGCGAAAAGGAAGATGTCCAGAAGGTTCATTGAAGTGAGATATTTAGATTCATCAAGGCAGTGGCGTTTGAATTTAATTGGCATTCATGTTTTAATTACATTTGTAAAAATTTCTTTTTTAATTTTCACATATAATATGAAAGTTTATTTTATCTGTGCTTATGTAACACGGTTTGAGCAGAGGGTTTTTTCGGTTTTCAATTCACTGTAGCTGTGACGTTTCACTCGGTCACATCACAACGTTAAGCTTAACACAGCGTTAAGTTTAACGCAGCCTCGTGGCTTTTACTGTGAATGTTGGCAGAATGTAAAAAAAACAAACAGACTGAGGAGACAAATTTGAGCTTCAGTCCACATTTTATTTAGGAATGTAAAAGACAATTCCTTCTGCTCAAAATAAGAGAAAAGAAATATATTTTTCAAAATATAAGACCAAAGTATGACTTATGGAAGGTAAAAGTATCCATAAATACACAATGAAAAAATAAATAAAATCAATGTTTGTCGTGTTCTGTCTGTCAGTCCAAATGCAATATCATTATTATTATTATTATTACTGGAAACAATTTGATCTATATATTACAGTTCTATGTAGGCATGCTCAAATTGCTCTAGAAATACTTTATACACAGTAAAACAATATCAATGTCAGTTATATAAAATTTTGCAAAATCTACAGTATATTTTAGGTCAGAAAAAAATCACGTACTTTGAAAAGGAAAAACTGTTTACAAAACAAGAAGCACAGCAAAATCTAAATGTATCTACAACCATTAAAGTGTGAAAAATCAGATGACCTCAGTACCTCAGTATTGCAAAGCTCTGTGATCAACACACACTCAAACACACCGTGGGTGAGTCTATTGCAAAGTCTGGCCTCACCAATGAAAAGTAGCTTTCATACCAGTCCAATGAAGCACACTGAAGCTCAGAGGAGGCTGTCTTTACACAACAGAAAAAAGAAAAAACAATCGGAATTTTAACCTGAAGTCATTCAGTCATGTTTGTGTGAATCTCACCAAGACACACACACACACACACACACACAAAAACAAACAAAAAAACAAAAACAACAACCAAACTATACAAGACCGCGAGATTTTCTGTTCGGATTTAAATGAACACCTTAAAATACGAAACTGACCATTGTAGCTCTATTTTCAGCTAAAAACCAAAACGGCTGAATGGAAGGACTCACTGAAAGGTGACGGTTGCCAGTGTTAAACAAGATTCAAGAACATCCTTCACCTTGCGTACACATGCAGGCTTTCTTTGTGCTGTGTTCATCAGGGAACCGGGCCCTTTTTCAGGACAATCATCATGAGATTGTCACGTCTTGGTGGCAAACAGAGGCACAGAAACCTAGGAGCAACAAAACACTATTTCCATTAGTCAAACCAGTCAAAAATATTCTGCAGCTGAACCAAAGGGTCAGACGTCCTACACAGCACCACATGCATAAAAAATGATTTCCTCCTCCATTCTACAATTATCTGTATGCTAAAACAGAAAGCGGCTATTTTAAAGAGTTATTTGAGACATCCATCATTTGTAGGAAAAAAAAAAGTGAATCACGTAAAATGATGCTTTCAGGATTCATATCTTTGGATTGTGGCAAGCTGATGTTGTGAATATGGATCAGAAGCGGACATAGAAAGATGCATAAAGGAAAATCCCGGATTTTCTGACATGCAGAGGTGGGAGAAGAAAAGATCTTTTGATTTATCCGACCCATCACACAAGATGTCAGCTGTGGCCCGACTTTTCCATCCTCACCAACATATAAGACTCTTTAGCTTCACAGAGACTAAAACCAACGGTGCGTTTGGGTGTTATATCCAGAAAACCAATTACCTCTGTGGGAAGACAGCGCTGGTACACAAATCACTAGACCAAAAGCTGTCACATCAACAGCTGGGAAGACGCCGTCAACGGCCATCAACAGGGACAAAGAAAAATCAAAGAGGGCACAACCATTCCGAAGCCTCCTTCAACAGTACCCTGCCCAATATAACCACCTGCTATCACATGTCATCAACCATGCCATCGCCGTGAAATGACCAGAATCCATCCGTGGAAGAAGACAAGAAGGTGAATGAAAGAGCAGAGTGAATATTCACGCTCAGCCATCTGAAGTCATGAAGTGGTGACATGTAAAAATGAGTATATTTACAATTGATGGTATAAAAAGTTGTTTGAACACTTTCTGTACTTCTTCCACCTCTAATTCACGTTCTGTTGGAGCTGTTTTTTATGGGATGTCTGATGATCTCCCTCACACAGGCACACGAACGCACCTGATCAATAGCTCAGATTCATAAATGAAAAAGAACGACCCGTGTGCCTCAATAACACTGGAGCGATCCAATGATTCGGGCGACACGGGGGTCCATTAAGGATGTGCCTGTTGTTTCCTACAAATTCAAGCACAAGCTGTTCACATTTCTCTGAGCTCTCTGGCGTGAGAGTGCCTTTTTTATGCCAACACAGATTTCACTGGAGGCAGCTCTTAAACAAGGACACAGCTCATGTCCAATAACACAAGCTAAATCGGTGTACACTGATGTGTGTTGAGCGGCAAATTGTATAACCAAATGGTCCGGCACATTCTATGACCACTCTTGTAAAGGCTAGAGTTGCCAATAATATTTTGGATTTCAGGCGCCTTTCACGTTACATAAAGGCCCTTTGAAAGCTGGATATTCTGTATCGTTCTTAATGATGCCTGTTTTCGAAAAATGGAGGCATTTTGATCGATTTTGACTTGATACCACCATCCCTGTTCTGCTGCTGTAAATGCCCACTAGAGTACCATATGTATATTATTCCGCAGCTGAAAATAGTCCCCCAAAAATGCTCTCTCCCCCCCGTTTGAATAAACTTTCCTAAAGACAACAGGACATTTGAGATTTATGCCAGCAGGCTTTGCTTTGGGCTGATAATCAGGTGACAAACGGGAAGCCAAAGCATTAAAGGCCGGACTAAGCCATTGTTGGATTTTATTGATTAGTTGATAGTATACAATATCATCAGCCCTGTCCTATAAACGTGAATTGATCCGCGGTCACACATGCCGTGACTGAAAGGTTTGGAGGCTAAATCCCAGCTGTGACCTTCTGTGTTTGTATATAAGCATCTACAATTAGACTGCTGTCAGATGAATGGTTTTTGTCAGTTGGCCTGCAGTAAAAATACAGACGTTGACTGTTTTCTCAGTTGACAGCGAAGCGGCAGGGCAATATACTCTACAGGGCAGACAATTATAAGCAGGAAAACATGAGTTTAATAAAATAATTTTATAGATGAGATCATACTGCGAGAGTGAGAGCTGTGTCAGAGTGAAGAGGAGAAAGGGTGTGTGAGAGTCCATCTAATGCTAACACTAGAGTGTGTGTGTGTGTGTGTGTGTGTGTGAGAGACAGCTCTACAGTTACATGCACCAGGCAGGAGTCTGGCAGACACAACCAACACTCTTCACTGAGCAAGCAGAAGGGAGAGGAGAAAGAGGAACGAGAAAAAAAAAATCCCTGCAGGCTGAGAAGCTGAAGGCAGCTGGAGTTGTTTTTCCATTTCTCTCCGTCTTTCAGCCTGTCTCTTCTTTACTGCCACTACACACACACACACACACACACACACAGAGCAGCAGCAGAAGCAAATACCGGCTCAACTTTCATTATCTGCAGTTCTTTTAAAGAAGTAAATTGAGAGCTCAACAAAACTATGGCGTGACGGAGAAAAGCTGTAATCAATATGCAGGTCGAGATGCGAGAACATGTTTCAGGACAAATTTCTTATTTGGTGCGGTCTGAAATCTGAGAGAAATAATAATAAAATAATATGCTCACCAACAGTTTCTGTCTTCGGCACCCATCGTTTCGAAATGTGGGAGGCTGAGGAATACTTGATCTTAAGAAAATGACATGTAAATTTACATGTAGTGTATATGTGAGACACATGACCAAAGCAGATGTCAAAGAAAATAGCCAATGTTATCCTTATAACCTCACTGAGGTCCAGAAAGCAGGAAAGTATGAAGGCTAAACAAACAATAAACAATCTATAGATGCAAATAAACAGACAGAAGCTGATGAAAAATGTAGAAAGGCCTCACCCAACGTTGGCAAAAGTATGCTGCTTTTCATTACTAAGGTACAGTAGCATATAAACTTGCTTCACAGTATCCCCATACCTTAAGCAACATGACATGACTAAGCTCTTTTTGAGTCATCTAATCATAATTTCCTTCATGTGTTTTTGGGTCTATAAAAAGTCAGAAAATGCCAACTGTGATGTACACTACCAGTCACACTTTCTCTTTCAAATGAGTAGGAAAGTGTGTCCAAACTTTAGACTGGTAGTGTATTTAAAAGTCCTCAGCTGTTAGAAGCTGGAACCAGTTTCAGTTTTAGCTCAATAGACATCTTAAAGAATTCTTAAAGTTCTAACATAGTTTGACTTTGATCAACTGATTGACTTCATAATGTAATTAAGTATGTTTGTTTGATACGTCACATTGATCAAATGTCACAGATCCTTCGTTTGGCATTTTTAGGATAGATATGCAGATAAACATTCCTGTTGTAATTCTCTTTGCACTGTTTAACACCACACAGATGTTGGCAACTGTTCTAACAAGTTAATTAAACACAACTTGTCCTGATCAACAGCACCTGATCAGGACAAGTTATTTTCATAGCATCTATGAAAGAGATGGGAGCAATTAACAGTTAGTTATGTGAGATTAGCAGCCAGGAGCATTAGCACTGTTAACTTGGGTACAAATTCACAGTTTCTTGGCCAGACGTTGCTGTTTCTTTAGAGTGATGTCAAACCAAAGAAAAACCTAGTGACTTATTATTATAAAGTAGATTTACAACAACAATAAAACAAGGCTGAGCAGACTAACTCTTGACTTTTCGGTCAAGTCCAATAAAGTTGGTTTTTCTCTCTGCTCGTGTTTTACTTGTGAACAGCTGCTCATTCAACTTCAGTGGCACGACTCTACAGCAGATTTCAAAATGTCAGTTGCACACATGCATGCTGTCCTGAATCATCCTCAGAATTCATTCCCAATGTGCAACTGTGTTTCTTCATGTACTTCTATCTGATTTTGATATTTTTTCTCTCCCCCTCTCTCTCTCTCTCACTCACTCACTCACACACACACACACACACACACACACACCACTCTTTAGTAATGGCTTTAGAGAAAGTGAAACATAATGCATAATGCATAAAACGCTGACACAACTTTTGTATTATATTATATACTACTAAATAATTCAGGCATGGCAGACTTTAGTACCCGATTCTATTGAAATAGACAGTCACAGTACAAAACAGACAGCTAGACTGTGAAAGCTGGATAGACTGACAAGACCAACAGACAGCCAGCCAGACAGACGGACCGACAGTCAGATAGACAGAAAGACAGCAAGACCAACAGACAGCCAGCCAGACAGACGGACCGACAGTCAGATAGACAGAAAGACAGCAAGACCAACAGACAGCCAGCCAGAAAAACGGACAGCAGGACCAACTGACAGTCAGATAGACAGACCGACAGACAGACGGACAGACAGACAGACAGACAGACAGACAGCAAGACCAACCGACAGTCAGATAGACAGAAAGACAGACAGACAGACAGACAGCAAGACCAACCGACAGTCAGATAGACAGAAAGTCAGATAGACAGAAAGACAGACAGACAGAAAGACAGACAGACAGACAGACAGACAGACAGACAGACAGCAAGACCAACCGACAGTCAGATAGACAGAAAGACAGACAGACAGACAGACAGCAAGACCAACCGACAGTCAGATAGACAGAAAGACAGACAGACAGAAAGACAGACAGACAGACAGACAGACAGACAGAAAGACAGACAGACAGACAGACAGACAGCAAGACAAACCGACAGTCAGATAGACAGAAAGAAAGACAGACAGACAGACAGCAAGACCAACCGACAGTCAGATAGACAGACAGACAGACAGACAGCAAGACCAACCGACAGTCAGATAGACAGAAAGACAGACAGACAGACAGACAGCAAGACCAACCGACAGTCAGATAGACAGACAGACAGACAGACAGCAAGACAAACCGACAGTCAGATAGACAGAAAGAAAGACAGACAGACAGACAGACAGACAGACAGACAGACAGACAGACAGCAAGACCAACCGACAGAGTGACAGACAGATGGACGGACAGTCAGATAAACAGAAAGACAGACAGATGGACAGACAGACAGCAAGACCAACTGACGGTCAGATACACTGAAAGACAGCAGGACCAACAGACAGTCAGATAGACAGACCGACAGACAGACACACAGACAGACGGACAGACAGACAGACAGCAAGACCAACTGACAGTCAGCCAGACAGACGGACAGCAAGACCAACAGATAGCCAGACAGCAAGACCAAAAGAGCCAGACAGACAGACAGCAAGACTGACAGGCAGCCAGAAAGACCAAGGGATAGATTGAGAAACAGTGACATAGCAAGACTGAAAGAAAGACAACAAGACCAGTGGAGAGCTAGACAGACTGACAGACTGACAGTTAGCCAAACATCGAGCCAGACGGAAAGAAAATGGACAAGTCAGACAGAGATTTCTAAAGTCTGCTGCCTCAGCTGTTCACGTCCACAAACACAGAGGTCTTGTCTCCGGCTTGAACACACAATCACAGACAGAAACACAGACCTTCCTATCTTGCCTTTTAGAGAGAAAGCTGTCTGCTTTTCATCCACTCACACCAAGGAGCAAATCAAACAGTGGCACTGAGCCAGGCCTCGTGGCCAACCAGTCCAGAAGAGCATGTCACCATGAAATGTGTCTGATAGGTCACAGCTGATTAGGTGAGATCAATGTAAGTGTCTAACTGCATTGTTTAAAAAAAAAAAAAAAAAAAAAAAAAAAAAATCAATAAATAACAGCTCGAGAATGGAAAATGGATAATGGCTTTGATTTAAAAAAAAAAAAAACTGAAAATGAATGAATGACAAAATGAATTTGATCGAATATTTCAGGAGAAACTGAGCAAATAGACAGTTAATCTTTTGGACAAGTAAATTGAGAGGGCAATGCCTATTAAATTCACAGACTTTGTGTTGTTACTATGTCTTTAAACTGCCAGGTTTGTCTTATGTCTTTGATCAATTATTATGCAAGTTACTTAAAAATTCATGCTGAAATCTCAATTTTCTGTAACAAGAAGGCAGATATTTATTCATATGATATGCTGAAGTTCAGAGACCCCACAGATCACAGTGTCTGAAGCGACAGTGCAGCATTTTAAGGAAATTATTTAAGGAAACCAGTTGTATTAAATGCAAATGCAACGACAGAGTCTGTGGCCATATTGGAATGGGTCCATGTCATGTACTTTATTAATCGCTTTATTAACAACCTCTTTCCTAAGAAATCAGTTTGAATATGCTGGAAAGAAGCTGATTGAGCCACTGATTGCAACAATCGTGAGAACGGTTGTTTTTCTAAACACAGCACTAAAGCAGAACCGCAGTGGGACCAAGAAGTGAAAAAAAAACCCCTCTGGCTTTGCATTCCTCCTCCTGCCTGTATCATGCAGTATCAAGCATTTGATTGCTTCTATCCTTCTCTCTTTCTTTTGTCCATATATTAAATAAAGTCTTTCATGGATCCATGCTCTAACATGGATGAGTAACATCTTATATATGAAGATAAAATGTGTCACACCATAAAAGACATCAGTGAATGTGAACTGTAACTATATGAAGGACAAAACATAAAAGAGCCAAGGTAAAGAAGTAATGGTAAGTAGGAAGGTGTGTGTGTGTGTGTGTGTGTGTGACGGTACTGTAGTAGCAGTGCAAGCTATCCAGGGATATGTATTGCCTTAAGTTTATTTTGTATATAACAGTGTACCTGGACACTACCACACCTACATTAGCACTGAAGCATCCTGTTTATTATGAGCCATTCTGGGATTTTTACACTTTATCTGGTCTCACCTACTATTGATTTTCACAGTGTGCCAGTGTGGTTGCTATGGTGATACAAGTAATACTCTGTAATACAATCCGTTATGTGCTCAATGCAAAAAAAAAAAAAAAAAAAATTTTCAGACAAGGGCATGAGCGATTTTGTTTACACAGAAGTATGATGTAAAATGCTGAATCGAAAGCAAAAATGTCACATTGAACTTTCTACATTAGTAGGAGTGTTCGTTATTGCGGGTTAGTTGGACAGGCGGTGTGTGCATACAAACCTAATGTCCACATCGAAATATTAAAATCTCTTAATAGACATAAAAACTCTCAGGAGATGGACAGCCTGTGCATTAGCAGTAGTCATGGCAGCAGGAAAAACAAGAATGAAAGTAGAAATGGAAATACAAGCTTTTTTTTTTTTTTCCCCCGCAAAAGATAATATTAAAAAGTTAGTTTTTTTTTTCTGATGGATTGTCAAAGCCACCGGAAAGATACCCACAATGTGAAAATTACCATCAACAAGAGGTGGGGAAATTCTTCCAGTGCCAATGAACTAACCATGCACAGAGGTTTTTTTTAATCTGGAGGAACATCTGATAAGCAAAGAAATGCAGTTTCTACACAACAAATGGGCATATTTTGCCATTTAACTCAAACTACACTGCACCATAAAACCATGACTTTGGAATATCACCGTCAATTCGGGTTATTGTTTTCACAATAATGTATTTGCTGTTTTTTTTGGTTTCTATGGCACTCCAGGAGTTCTCTCACCGCCATTCACAATTATCTATGAGCGGCTCCTCCATTTCCTTCTTCCTCCACTGAGAGACCAATAAACACATGTCACGGTAAACATTTGACTGCACTTTCTTTTGTGAGTTTTGCAGTGCAAAAAGCCTGCATATTCAAAACCTGTTTGAAATAAGTATTAAGTATGGCCTTGAGGTTCAGAAAATGTTATGCTCTGCCAGCTGGAGATGGACTTACAGCTCCTATCAAAGGCCACATAGCTCTTTCTGCAAAACTGAGAACAAAGAATAGAAAGGTGGCAAAAATGTTCATTGTAGTTTGACTGGTTAGTCTCTGATTCAGTGTAAAGGACAATGTGAATAACCTTATTATGTTACAAATATAACAGTATGGTTCGAAAAAACTGACATAGTAAATAATAATTTCTTTTAATTCATGTAATACAATATGCTCACAAAAGAGCTGGGAAATGTCCATTATATGTGACATTGTCTGTTACGCATGGCTTTATATATTCTGTATTAAATATATACACACACCTTTTATCTTCTGTCCAGTCCCTATAGAAAGGTCTGTTCATTGAGGGAAGCTTCTGTAAGTCACCACAATTAAGGGCTCTGATTTTTTTTTTTTTTTCCTGAAGTGTTCCCAACCTTGGGATTGAAATGGCTGACACTTCCTACAGATATATAGCATATCAACACACGCACACACTTGTATGCACACGCACTTTCATCCTCTGCGGGGAAATATAAAATTGGCATCTGGGCAACAAAATAAAAAACAGAAATAAATAAAAAAAGAAGCGGGAACAAACAGATGTCAGTTTGACTGACGAATCAAAGGGCATGTGAGCAAGAAACACAATTTTATCTTTTGAAAAAAAGAGTCGCAGAGGAAGATTTTTGACTGTAAGCCCAGCCCTAAGACAGTCAGATCGCCTGGCTGGAAATACAAAAGCAGCTTATACACACAGATACAATATACTTTAGTTAACGTTATACTAGAAAAAGTGTACGTTCTAAGTTAATATTATTTAAGTAGAGCTGACACAGAAACAATATACTAAGAGTTAAGGCTTTAACAGGACAAAAGCAACACCATGTTTGTGTATGTGTCTGTGTGTGTGTATTTGTGGATGCGTTTGTGTATATAAGTGCCAGGATCAAAGAGCAGTATGGCTTGCTTTAACTTGAGCCATTTGCAACCCTAATTCTATTAAACTCGATACCTACTTTAGGGATGCAAAATGGCAGCCACTGAAAGGCCACTAGAGGGAGCTGTGACATCCAGCAGACGTGGTTTGTGTCTTCCTCCAAAAGCTTTAGGCTTTAAGGTGGTTTGGTTGATACTAGAGCCTCTTCCTCTTAAAGTAGTCAGCGTACTGCCCCCCCAGGCCCTGGGAGTGCTGCCCTATGTAGGCACCATCTGATGATGTCACTTCCTGAACTGCCAACTGAGGATACTCTCTCTTATGGCCCCTTGTCTGGTTCTGAGGAGAAAGAGAAAGAGGGAAGGAGTTAGAGGTGAATAAAAAGGGTAAATCGCAGCACTTAAAGGAAAAGTTGGAGACGTTTGGACATACGTGACCACTTATTAATTTTTTAATGAGACAGATAAGATAGCTTGCACCGTCTTACTTTACCAAGGGTGGTATCATTCTTTTCCTTCGACTCTTGGCGTGAGAGTGATTGAGGACGTTTCATTTTTTTTAAACACTATTCACTTTATCGCTCCAAATGTCTTGCATGTTGCAAGGATTCTAGGTTAGAAGTTCGAACTTGGTCGCCCATACTTCAGGGTTTTTCATTTTGCAACAGTGAGAAAGAACATTTGGTTCATTAATTCTATAAATGTCCTGCCACCTCCTAGAGAGACTTATCTACTTGTCCTTATTGCTTCCTCTCCACTTCATGATTTCATTGGAATATGGCATTTTTCAAAGGAGATTTTTTTTTTTTCCTGGAAACTTCTTAACAGACAATTCCCTTTGTGCTTTGGTGCCTTTTTGAACCTCAGAACAAATATATTAAACAAAAAGCCAACAGTAAAGGGGCTGACACTCCCTAACCCTAACAGTTCATACAGTATGGTGAAATTGACAATGGGCTGATCTTCTGTAGCTCCGTAAAGCCATGGGGAAGCTGGCTTTCTTTTTTTTTATGTATTGTACTTCGCTTTTCTCAGCTGTCATTGCTGTTTAGAATAATACTCATATTTATGTTAAAATTGTGATTTTTGAGTTTTTTTCTTGATACAGAGAGGGTTTTTGAAAAATGCAGACGCTCCAGTGTGTTTTTTGATAGATTTCAGTTCAGCTTTTATAGTGGAGGCAACAAATGTGCTGTTAAAATCTTTTATAATTTTTTTTTTTTTTTTTTTTGTAATTTAAACTTTGAACATCTGCTATACAAACATATTTTTCTTTCCTTCCTGGGTAGATGACGATTCTGCAGTAAATTTAAACGTTGGTCACTGAACATCAAACCTGAAAAAGAAGTGACTTGAAAAAGAAAGGACTGACTAGCTGCGGAATTTGAAAACAATGCAAACATTGTGTGTGTGTTGTAGGCTAAAAGTTTAAAGTCTTATCCCCACTAAGACAAGGCCACAGAGACTGTCTGTACAAACAAACAGAGATCTTTCTATATGCAGGGCTTAGCTCACACGTCTGGATCCCGTCACTGCCTCCATCATCACTCACACACAGACTCAATCTCTAACTCCTCTTTTCTCTCAATGTTTTCATGGTTTTTACTTTTAACTATGAGCTGTGCTCCAGCTCTGTTTTCAAACATAAAATTTTGCACACTGATCTATTAAATTTGTAATGCACAAGCTAAACGGTTTCCCTCACAGAAATCCCATCCATCAGTCGATCCTATCTAGTCTCAGGCTGGTGCTGCTGTTTGACCTGCTTAAACAGAAATACAGTTTTCATCCACTCAGTATTTTTAATTCCAGGTTGTTTTTTGCTGTTTCTAATTGAATAATAGTATCTAATAAGAAGAAGAATGACTAATGATGATGAATAATAATAATTTCCTGTTGATTAAGCCCTGTGATCCCCCGTGGGCCCTTTTATTGATTAAAAAAAAAAAAAAGGCCATCAACCCCAAAAAAACCCCCCAAAACTACATAAAAACAAGTTAGAAATGGAAAAAAATGAATCCCTTTGTGAAATATGAAATTTATGGATTTAATCCTTGCTCTCAGGTTGACAGTGCTCACCCAGGACTGCCACTTAAAAAAAATAAGTAACAGTAACACAACAGCAAAAAAAAAAAACCAAAAAAAACTTTTTGGCCTGTTTTACTGACAGAAACAATTAAAGCGTCACATCCTGTTTTAGATTGTGAAATTTCTTAACTCACATAGTAGTAGGTGTTCCAGTCTGTGGCGGCAGTGTGTGTGTGCGTGACAGGGTTTGGAGCGGCTGCCGCTGGGTGTGGAGCCCCAAGGAACCCAGGCATTAAAGGCAGGGTGCTGTAGGCTGGGAGCACGGCAGCGGCCGGTAGGACGGCCGGCGGGGGAGCCGCACCATTACTGACAGCGTGCAGAGAGACTCCTAGAGGCTTACAAACATCGACCTCCTTTAAGAAACACACAGACACATGGATATATATAACCGCATAATGGGACAAGTTTCATCAAAACAACAAGGAAATTTTTCCAAAGGCCTCTAAATAATGCTTTATTGTTAGGCGGTATATCACTGGTTAAGGATTGAAAGCAGCTTCTGATTTTACATAGTGTAAATTTAGGCGTTTGTGTTCACCTTTCACCAGATGGGCCAAGACAGGGACGGTGGAGATGGCTGGTATCAGCTGCTGGGTGCAGAGTGATGTTCCCCCACTAACAGGGTATCAATGTCTCAAAGGGAGGTCACCCTCTCCAAATAAATACGCAGTCAAACTGCATGTAAATACCAGCACGTTGCTCTGAGGGCTGCAGCCCAGATCATTTACACTTCAACTGCTGGACTGGATGATGGAGTTGGTTTTTTAAAAGTACTGTTTTATATGGAGCTCGTCAGAGATCATAGAATATTCAGAAATTCAGATGCTGTAAAAAGACACCTTAGTACTTCTACTTTGAACACCAATAATTAATGTTGCTGTCAACTCGTCTTTTCGTTCTTTGAGAGAAAGTTTGTTTAAATGTTACATGAGATGTTGGTTCAGAACCCTTAAGTCCTTGCAGACATGCACCCCTCCCCATTAATTGCATTTTAACATGCTATTCTCAAGTCCGAATGAGCACCCTTGTGACATTTATATGTTAACAATGAAAATCTTATTTGGCTGATTCTAGTAACATTCCCCGATCACCTTTACCAAGGCCATAAGTCTAACTTCAACAGCATCATATAATATAAAGGCTGAATCAGCCTTTAAATGGGAAAAGATAGCGTGAGACATCATTTTTATCTTAATCTCTCTTGAACAATTGAAATGAAAGCAATTTATTCAACTGTGGAAAATTTTAAAATATCTAATTTTAAAAAGATTAAAACATTAATTCTCATGCTAGATTTAAAAACTTCTGTACAACCATAATCATGATCTTTTAAATGAATTAATATGAGTTGAAAGATTTAATATCCAGCAGAGCACTTTATATAAGCATTAAAGTAGATAGGAATTCAGAGGCACTGCAGAATTCACTGTCCAATAAGTAGGAGGGTGTGAGCTCTGAGCTCTATACTTTTTATGTGTAGCATTTCAGAAAGTAAGGCTTCATCTTTTACATTGCTCAAAAATATGAAGGTAACACTTAGTCAACGTAGTATAACACCAGGTTTCTTAGCTAAGGGAAATTCTCAGAGAGATTGTCCTCGCACTTGTGGATCTTAGGTTCCTCCCACTGTAGGACAATGTTGGGCTTCATGTAGCCAGAGTGATGACAAAGGCATTGATTCTATTGATTGGCCCTCATGTTCCCCTGACCTAAATTTTATTGAGCACCTGTGTACCTGTGCACCTGCACATGCATTGGTGCATCTGACGCCACCAGGTACAGCCACACACTGTCCAGGAGTTCCCCCAGGACACCACTGGCAAACTCATCAGGAGCGTGTCCAGATTTTGTATAGAGGCACGCAGGGGCCGTACACACTATTTAGTCCCATTATGAGTTGCTGTGATGAAATTCACACAGGTTGGATCAGCCTGTGATCAAACTTTCTTCTTCTTGTTTTCATTGCGATTGCGAATCCTGAATTTAATGGGTTAATAATTACGGTTTCCACTGACTGGTGTCACATCATTTTTTTCTCAGAAATTATGCAGCATACACCAGTTAAGATTTTCAACTCGAATAATTCGATCATTGAGATCCGATGTGTGATTTATGTGTTCCCTTAATGTTTTGAACAGTGAATTTAGACTTGTTAGACTTAAAGATTAAGGTTTGTCAATGTGTGTGTATGTTGTGTGTCCACCTTGCTGGCGTAGGCCTGGTTGGCTGCTGCCGGTTGGGAGTAGTACTGAGTGACTGCTTGCATGTAGGAACTGTAATCCCCATAAGTGGACACTGGTGGAGCCTGGAACACAAGAAGGTCTGCTTACAAATAACACACAGGGGATTGAACCTTACTGCAGTGTTAGTTTGGGCATTGCTCTATTAAGTCGATAGAAAACCTGAAAAACAGTCATTTTTATTCTTGTTTCCTTCTTTTCAACTCAAATATCAACAAAATATGTCAGCTGCACAAATCTTTGCATGTATCAAAAAAAAAAAAAAAAGTCAGATGTTGGCTACTTCTAGCTCATAATCTTTAAATATGCAGCTTTAGGAATCTTCCCAGTTTGGGATCAGTAAAGTACATCTATTTTTTTATCTAGAGCCTTCTGTCACAAAGGACAGTATTAAAAAACAGCGTCACAGCTCACCTTATTCTGTGGCAAAGCAGAACACCATTTTTCTCGCGTTTTATAGGAAAAATGATTTAGTGATAAAATAATCAAAGGACCGACACAAAAAAGAAAAAATCACACAGCACGTGGCTCACCTGAGTGTGCTCCTTGTAGTCTGTGGCTGTGTTGTCTTGGGGAGCAGCAGTGTTATAGGTGTGAGATTGTGCTGCTTGGTAGTGCTGATACCACTGCTGCATGGCTTCCTGTGGCACACAGACACACACACACACACAGGTGAGGAACCACTGGAACAGACAAATGAATGTTTGCGTCATACTTCTGTTGTCTGCAAATTCCTGCTTTATTTTCCTCTTTCTTTTTCATTGATTAACTATTGTTCTTGAAGACAGCTCTCCTGATCCTCTCCTTTGTCTACCTTTTGTCTGTCTTTCCAGACAAATTAAGGCGACCATTGTTATGGGTTATCTAATCACGACTGATTTTTTTGGATGAGTAGATTATAATTAACATTTAAAATCTGGTTTGCACCATGCTTCAAATATCAGATATGGCACTTGCTGCTGGAGGAGGCATCACGACTAGAAGAGCAGGGATGGATAAAAACAGAGTGACAGAAAAAAAAAAAGGAAGCGAGACAAAGACAGACAGCCAGTAGGGAGGCTTCATGATTTGTTCAGATCGTTATGAGAGAGGAAGAGAGCAGGGACAGATGAAGACGCACAGCAGACTCTTTGCTCATTCTATCTGTCCAAATATCCACAACCATTCTCATCTCTTAGACCTTCTTGCCTCTTCTAGTTATAGCTCATTCTGCCACTGTTGCACTTATCCATCTACTCATAGGTATTTATCAGTTGTTCATCTTATCACCCACTGTCCCAGTCTCTCACAGTAACCTTCATATGAATTGGACCCCCTCCATCACTATTTCTTCATTTGTATCTCTGTGGTATGGATATACATTGTGTTGCAGTACCTGTGTGTAGGCCTGGTTGTACTGGCTGTAGTCAGCGGTGGTATCAGTGCTGTACAGAGCAGTAGTTGTAGCTGCAGCGCTCTGGGAGAAGGAGCTGGAGCCCTGGGAGACCACAGGAGCAACAGAGCCAGGCTGTCCTCCCTGAGCTTTACTCCCCACTGATCCTGAGGAAAAAGGGAGGAAATACAGTATTGGATAATAATGAATTACTTGTTACTTGTGCCCTTGAAAAAATGGGGGAAAAAAAATGTAGTTTCTAGCGTGTTCCTTCAAGGAGGATGGCAGCTGTACTCAGATTAGAGCTG
The DNA here is from genome assembly GCA_034769265.1 of Remorina albescens. NCBI lineage: Eukaryota > Metazoa > Chordata > Actinopteri > Carangiformes > Echeneidae > Remorina > Remorina albescens. The sequence goes on from CM068489.1 coordinate 8,810,114, forward strand.
AGGAAGATTCTCACTTTGGAGTGAGTGAGACAACTTCTTGGACTGAGGAAGTGATCGTCAAGCTGACTGTCCTTATGTGAAGGAGCAAGCAACACATTTCGTAGATACACCTTTCAAACCTTGAGACAACAGCCATACACTTAGACAGATTTTTGGTTCAGTATTCCTTTGACAAGTCCTCCATTTTTGAAATTTTTATTTTGTGTTATTTTGCACTTTAGTAGAGATGAAAGAGTTTGCCAGTAAGTAATGTTCTAGTCATGCAATATGAATCAAAGCCAAAAGTAAAGAAATGCTATGCTTTTGACTTATGGCTGGTGCCGAATGAACAGCTGGTGTGGTTTAGTACCTTGTAGCACCACCCCTGGCATTACACTGGCCAGGTTCAGGTAAGGATTAGAGGGCAGTCTGACTTCTTTAGGAGGATCTCCCAACAGAGAACTCTGACCACTGCTTACCTGAAGACACAGAAAGACATATATACTGTAATATTCACAGTGCCACTGCAGGGAATAGCTAGGCAAAGAAAACAACTGTAGACTGTAGATTTTGAGTATTATAGCAAACTTTGTTGCTGAACAGTTGGCCCCTCAACCTCAGGTTTGTCTGTAGCCTCAACCATTTCCCTTATCTTTTGTTTTCTGGGGCTGTAAAAATGATACTGTGGCCTGCACTGTCAGCCACATAAGCAATTTCATCCTAAAGTAATAAAGTTATAAAGATTTTTGATGAACTACAGAAAAGCTGACAAGGTAGTCAACACCTGGGAGAATTCTTTTCTCTGTTAATTGCACTTTCCTTCCATTAGAAAGACTTTAGAGAAGACACGGCTGGGACTGGAATTAGCTCCCTGAAGAACTTTAGAGCTGTGATTATCTCTGTACACCGACTTATTACGGATGATGCTGTTAGCATAGCAGTGTCTTATTTAAACCAGGCTTAGCTCAACAGGTGTATTCAGAATGTGCAGAAAATCCTGAGGCGAAGAGACTGGCAGACTTAAGGCAGGCCTAATACTGCATCTGTAAATAGGGATGAGACAGAAGTGTGTTATGAGAATGTCCCAAAGGAAGATATCTTGGGGGACTGAGGCTGTTTTAGTCATACACCCACTCAATGTGTGTGCTTTGAATGAGACTGAAAGCCAGTCAAGCTAAACCAGGAATAAATACCCACAAGAGACAGACAGTTCAGAGCTCATCTTTACGTGAGTGAATCTGCTGATTTCAAGTTAATTAATTGATGCAGCGGCCCACTGATAGTCATAACTGACCATTCACAAAAACCCTCTCCCACATTTCTCCAATGATAGCAACCGTAACTGTACATCATCATCCTGTCAGACTTTCTGTACTGAAGCATGTGAATGGAGTCCAATGAGTGCAATTCCGTGTTTCCTTTTCAGCTCAGTAATTTCTGTAGCAAACTGTAGGGTTACAGATGATATCTAAGTCCCATTCATGAATAGCACAGTTGATGCTGCCATGTCTATTTAGCCTTGAAGTTAGACTATGTGCTTATTCCACAGCCTATGATCCCTTTCAAATAGAACTCAAACAGAGGTTAGTAGGATAACATTATGATCTGACTATCAAAATAGTTGTTAATATTCTGCTGCGATAGATCCAGAGACCGATAATGTGTGTATATATGTGCGTGTGTGTGTGTGTGTGTGTGTGCGTGTGTGTTTGTGCCCTTCAAACATGTCGTACTCACCATGCCAGCCAGGGGGCATCCATCAGCACTGTTGTGCTGGCCTGTTGATGTATAAATCCCTCCAGGGGGTTTAGGTGGAGGTGGGCCAAGGCCTGAGTTACTTAGACCCAAGGAGTAGCTCTGTCCCTGCAGCTGGGAGCTCACGATTGTCCCAGGTGGAGCCGGCTGTGAGCAGGAGGTGGTGGAGGAAGAAGAGGAGGAAGCAGAAGGGGTTGTGGAGATAGAATGGGTGCTGTTTTGTTCTCCCGCTGCTGCTCGACCCTGAAGGTATGGCATCACACCTGCCGCTGATAACATCACTGAGGCATTATGGGTAGACGCTGGCACCGGTTCCTGGCCCAACTCTGTCAGAGGGAAAGAGACGGAAAAGAGATGAGGAGTGGGGAAGAATTGAGGAGAAAAGAAGAGAGCAAAAATAATGATGGTTAAGCAACAGCAGAGGGGAAAGCAGAAAAGGAAGGTCGAGAAACACAAGGTGGGAAAAGGAGATGGGAGAAAAGGAAAGGAAACATAAGCAACAAAGAAGAATGTGAGAAAACAGAAAGAAGGAAAGGTTAAGTAAAGCGAAGGATAGAAAAAAAAAACCTAAAAACAGCAGAGAGAAACAAAGTGCAGCAAAGGAAATGAAAGCAAGGCTGGGGCAGATCCCAGATAAACACATGAAATGGCTTTTACAGATGACCGTCAGTCGCTCCGTATTCTCTGGACACAGATGAATCAGCAGACAGATAGAAACTGAACTGAGCTTTACCGTCTCTGTAGAGCCAGTTGTAATATTTGAGAATGGGTTTCCTACTCATTCATCATCACTTATCATGTTTATTTACAGCCCAGCGTTTTGCACCACACTCACCTGAGGGCTCAATAAACACTAATATGTACACACATATGTATACACAGGCACAAGGAACATTCAGGCGCAAAAACACATTATTTAAAAGATGCATATACACAATAAAACAAAATTACACACACAAAGTCGCGCTCATTATAAATCCAATATTGCTGTGAAAAATGGGTTCCACAGCATGACAAAAAAACTATCAACTCCAAAAAGCCTTAAGCTAACAATCCCAGCAGACACATGCACTGATAAAACCCTCCCATTAGAGATTTCACATTACTGTAAACACCTACACACAATCTAAGAGAGACACAGACACACATGCAGACATACACACAACTGCTTGTGTTTGTGCATGTGATATATCATTTCCATTTAAAACAGCTTTTCTCAGTTGGATATTTGAATTGTAGATGCACGGCAGCTTCTTTGGGATGTGATGCAGAGTAGTGTGTAATCGTGAGACATTCGGCAAACCGCACAGACAACCCTGGCACACGATTAACAGACTGACGAACAACAGAAATTAGTTGCCTATCCTTTCACGTGTTCATCAGCCTAAATTTCCATCTGTTTTTTTTTTTTTGCATCACTTATTTCACTCTGTTCTCAGCTCCTACACGTCAGAAAACAAATACAAACTAGGGTAGTAAGGCACAGGTTGTCTTCTTTTTGTAGACCTTGGGTATGAAATCGCATACCTCTACAGCTCACTTATCTAAACAACATGAAGATGATATTTGCTTTGACCTTCAGCACATCCAGTGAGGATGGAGTCAAGGTTTAATGATGAGGGTAAATGTGAGAGATAAATATTCTGTTATTGGTGGTCGAGGTGAAATGCTTTTATCATCTTTATTTTTGCCTTGACATCAACAAAAAAATGTCTGGATAATTTCTCAGTATTGCGGTAGTGTAGTCCTTTTGGTGCCCATGTTTGGTCAAAACAGCAAGTGCTCTGCTCACGATGGGGGGAGTCTATATAAGGATAACATAACAATCCTCTTAAGCGTGCCGCTTGATTAGATTTAACAGTAAATCTTCCACCATGCTGCTGTTCACCATTTGGAAATATTATTTTAGAGTACAAACCAGAAACAGGGTGTTGATCACCATTAGTCTTTCAGTTTATTAGACAGATAATGGTGCAGTTAACTATTAACTTATTACTTCATTTTACAAATTTAGGATTTGACTGTAGCAACGTGTACCTAATAAATTGGCTGCTTTTCCCTGCATCAGTGTAAAAATGATTGTCTTGTTATGTGTCTTGTTTATATTTTATAAAGCAGATGACTGGCTTTTCAGAGGCAGAAACAGGGTGTCATAAAGGCTGTTATAGGGGGTCATACAACTGACATTATTGGTGTTACTCTCTCATAGGCCAGTCCTTTCAATATAGAGCGACTAAACTTGTTTGCGGTAATTACATGAAATCATTTAATGCTTGGCGCTGTTTACCAGTAGGGGAGTCTCCCAGGAGGCCTTTGCCCAGTGGCACAAGACCTGGAGGTCGCAAAGACAAAGCTTTCTGCATCAGCAGCCTGGATGGGTCCCCGAGCAGACTAGATACCTAGGGAGAAGAAAGAGGAGAGGAAGATGGAGAGCATAAACAACAGAAAGCGAATAAAGAGACATGATCAATAAAATAATAAATAGGAAGGGAGACAAGAAGAGAGAAAAAAAAGATTTAAAGGCAATGTTATAATCTGTGCAGACAAGAAAAAAAGTGATAAGTCTAGTTTCAAAACAATATCGCATACTCCAAACATCAGTCACTTCGACTTCTCTTTCACGTCAGCAAGCACACAAGAGACTTTAAAGGGAAAACATTAAACTGTGAAAAGTGGAAGAAAATTTCCCTTAAAACTAAATGAAATATTTTGCATTACTTCAGATTTGTTAAATGTCATTTTGGATTAAGTGCTGAAGCTGAATTTATTGTTGCACGTATGCTCCCAACTATGCATAAACCTAACCACCCACTGGAGTTGGTACACCATGTGCTGAGCTGCTGTCACTGACAGTTTGAATTGTGTTGAATTGAATGGTTGACTGTTGCTGCTATGTGGTATTGTATCACACAATTGTGGTTCTCTTTTATATTGCTATTTATTGTATCATTAATTTATTTATTTATGACTGGGAACCGTCAAACAAAATTGCCCATTTTGGGGTAAATAAAGTTTCTGATTCTGACTAACCACCAACCTATGCGAATGATTCGCTCTCTCTCTCACACACACACACACACACACACACACACCCCCCAACAAAACAAGTGTCTTACACTACTAATGCGTTTGTCTTTGATGTGAAGAAGCTGTTGTTGTGCGAGCTGCATATGCAAGAGGTTCTGGAGGACAAGTCCATTGCCAAGCATAGCACTCTGCAAAGTAAAAAAAAAAACATACATTACTCAAAAATCTGACAATACACACACACCAAAAGAGTGCACACATTAAGATAATAGTTGGGACCTGGTGTGCTTTTCCCAGTGTGAGCAGAGCTGTTGTGAGAGGAGGTCTGAGGAATGGCAGGCTGGTGTGACGCCCGTGTTTCCCTGCAAAACAGAGACCCAACAAAATGATTCAGAGGGCCGCTGTGTGCTTTTTTACTTGACTCCCACTGATTATTTAATCCTCATATGAATAAACAGACACAGGGGGAATATTGTTATTTGTCAAACAACTGATTCGTCAGTCATTTCCAACACATTTCAAGTAATCACACAGCCTTCTGTTATAACAAGCACATTTAAAAAACAGACTGATATATTATGTTGGTGCCTGCCTCATACTTTTCAAATTTTAAATTACATTTTGATGTTGGAAATGCTTATTAAAAAAACAGATCAATATAGAAAACAAAAGTAGGGAAATTTTGAACTTCATCAAACATCTTTTTTTCTTTTTTCTTTTATGTTAATGCTCCTGACGCGCCCCTCAAGGAATCTGCCTGTCTCTTATTTGCCTACCTGTTTTTGTTTTTTGTTTTCACATCAGGAAATAGAAAAAACACTTCAACGACTATGTGAACAAAAATCAATAGAAAAAATGTGAGCGATTTCATACAGTCAGTGTGTTGATGTGGTGATTTTAGAATTCCAAATTCCAATAACTATGACATTGACCTTGACCTTGACCTTGAATGGTTGGAGAAATAGTTTTTGGTGAAGCAAGTTTAAGGGAAATCAGTTGAGGCTGTTGCTATGTGTTATTTAATGCATATTGATATCATCTGTAGGGCTCGGTGTACAACATTTGCTTACAGTGAATGTTAAACTTGGTGACAGCCGATTGAGGAGCAGACTTCTGGCTGTATAGTGCTGAAATTTTTCGCAGAAAAGCGATCAAAAAGGTGAGCAGACTTTATTTTGTATTGAGTGTGCCTGATCAGGGATAAACTGGATGATTCCTGTACAGTCACAGTCACTGTCAGGTGCTGCCTTTGCCTTTTTACACTATAGTAATCACTAACAGGGCTCTCTCTGCAATAATGCAGAATTTACTCAGTATATCATGATGAAAAAGTAGGAATGCCAGGTGTGCAATATAATCACAAATAACTACAACAGCCAGAATGAGTGAGTCTGATCTTACTAAGCAAATATCCTGTTAAAATTACTTTTCCATGCTAACATTACTTATTGGAGGGGGCTGTGGTGGTGTTAACACTTGCTCCAAATTGATGTTTTTGGACAAACACAGGTCATTTTCCTTAACATGCAGAGTTTACTTTAGGTGGTCTGTACTCCTGATATGGTAAAAATATCGATAAAAAGTGATAAATACATTTCTTCACCCTTCAACCCCAAGATGATGATCTTCCAAGCTACTGTAGCTGGAAGTATATCACTTGCTGTTGGACTAAACAGCAGCAAATACATAATATACAGCAATACATAATAAGGGCCCGTAATATACAAAAATAGACATTACTGCAGGAAAGAGAATATCCAAGATTTCTAAAAATTAACATTAAGACTTAAATATCACAAAAAGCCTTTTTGAGGAAACAAAATTTGGTGATTTTTAATTCTTTTTAACAGCTTTAATGTACACTGAATGACATCTGGTAATGGTTAAGAGAAGACATTAGAGAGAGAAGAAGAAGAGATACTTGGAGTTAGGTGATGTTTGTTTTCTTTGATTCTTTCAACCCCCTTCGAGGTGATTAAATTACATAGAGCTATTCATTGTAATAGATACATTTTACAGTGATTGTCTTGTTTGTATTGTTGTCACTGATATTGATGGACTGAAGCATTCTAGATACAAAAGTTTAACAGTAGCTGCTGTCTGGTGTGGCTAAGTGATGTGTATTCTACTCTTATGTCATTTTTGTGTTTTGCTTCCTAAAGGTTGCTCTTGCTAACATTTGTTCTCATTCGTCATTTGGAAGCGTGTTCAGCTTGCTGCATGGTTGTGATAGAGACACACTGGTTGGCGAGAAACCTTGCAAAATGGCCAAAGCAGAATTGATTATCAATAATAATAATTATTATAACAATAAAAACACCTCCTGTTTTGTCCGATACGTTTAACTGGACCAAGGTTGCAAGTTAGCATGATTGGAAACACGATAATCAACATAAAACACAGAAGATACCTTCTTTCTCTGGGTTTTGTGTGCGCATGTTATTTCACAAGGCTTCCTCATAACGAATGTAAGCGTCAATGCTAATAGTAGCTTCCTCCAGAATAGGTAGAGAAAGTTTAACATTTAATCAAGGACCTAATTTTAGACATTAATTGTGCTTGCTCTTCTTTAAGAGAGCTCCCCCCCCTCCCATCTTCTCTTCTTCCTGTTCTCATTTGTTCCGCTAATGTCACACGATTTCATTTTAATACCTGATTAGCCATTCATCAAATAATGAAGCCTTCGACTAAGTGATTACAGTACATAAAAGGGGTTTAGCAGAGGGACAGAATCTCTGATTACGACTCAAGAAGTGGAAATACTACTCAAATGACAAGTTCAGGGAAAGTGATGTAATATAATTTACATTAAAATGATTTCAATTCAAATGTGCAGCACGGGCGCAAGTCTGGTCTTAAATGGATACAAGTATTCTGAGATTAATGTTTTTAGTTTTCATATATCTCATTATCAAGGGAATTACACTAAAATTGATGAACAACAAAACAAAGCGTATGCTACATTTGAAGACACACACAAAAGCTGTAAACCCTTAATCTTGGCATGCAGGTTTTCCATTTCAAATTTTTATGTTAAATATCCCAGATGTCTGAATACATTAATTTAATGACTTTTATATAATAATTTGTACTTCCCAGCTGGATAAAGCAATAATTCCTAGATATATATCGGATCAGTTACTATAACCAAGACCCATTTGTGGATTACTGAACATTGCAGGAATACACAAGTGGAGAAAGTTGAACCAATAAAACAATTAAATAAATATATGGAACTGATCAGGATAACGAGGGAATTAAATTCAGACAATTAGAGCTTCCTGGCATACAGTATGCGATTTTTACATTTTGATACATCTGTTGAGTAGACAGATTTAAGATTTATGATTTATTCTCAATCTATATTCATGAATTTGGAGCTCATTCAGTTTTGTTTTGTGTCACAATGTGCTCTGTTTCTTCACTTACTTGGGTTTAATGTGATGCAACTACAATGATCCAGAGCTTTAGATGTTGCTGCAACAAAGATTTGTAGAATGGCATTCTTTTCTCTCTCTCCTTTCCTTATCAGTTCAAGCGTTAGAACAGTTGTTATCATGGCTTATGCTTGGACACTTCCATTCATTCATTTTACTCTGTTTTACTCCAAAGTAAAAAAGTATTTTAGACTGCCGGCAAGACCTTCATTTGAGTAGGAGACCTTTGTTTAAGTAATTGTTTATAGCAGGCAAGGCAACGTGAAAATTTAAGACTGTAATATTCTTTGTTTGAGAAAACTGGATTAATTGCTTTTTAGGTTTCTTTGAGACCAGTTGAGAGCTCAATTACAAATTCCTCTTGCCTTTAAGTATGACTTTATATCATATAGCTTCTAAAGTTTAGCCTTAGGACGTCAAACTTAGTCAAATAATTATATATGTTCCATGCCACAGCGTTTGTTAGTCATCCATAGTCATACCTCCTCTTTTCCCAGTGTGGTACGGTCTCATGAGGATCTGCAGCGCAGCAGGGTTGGTCATACTGGTCAATAACTGGGCTAGGTTTGGTTCCGGTAAGAGACCTTTCCTATTACTCAGAATCTGGAGAGAAAAAAGGATATATATGCAAAAGTTAGAGGGAGAAAAGTTGGACCGTGTGTGTTTGAGTGTATCTATGCAAGTGCCTGTAGTACAGTATGTTTTGATCTCATCATTCGGGGCCCCCGATGGTCATGGTAATTATTACACAAGTTTACATCATCATTATATCTGCAGTATCAGCTGAGCGAAGCCGATCTTTGAGACAAAAGGCACAAAGGAGGCAAGAAAGAAACAGCAGGGGAATGGATGCAGGGTGTGGATCAGATGGGGAAGATGAAATCTGCAAAATATAATAAACAAGGAAGAAGAGTTGGGGGAAACTTTGAGGAGTATCTTGAGAAGAAGCAGTGGCCACTTGTGTCAAACAATGAATTCATAAGTCTGTTCTTGAGCCATTTTTCTGAAGTTTATGTGCGAATAAAACAAAGCGAGAGAAAACCTGTGAATACCTGACATACAATAGAGTGTAAATTGTGCAGTGTGCAAAACAGTCTTTAAGACTTTAAAGCCACGTAAAAGATGGCTTTGCCATGTGTCTTTATTAAAAAATTAAATTTATTACCAAATGCAAAATATCACACGTAAAAAAAAAAAAACTAAATAGTTAGATAGAGAATCTGCACAGTATGTGCAGGATGCAGTCAAAACCTCAATAGCCAATAGATTTCTGGGGCCTTTACATTTCCTCTTCAAATCCAACACATAATCTAGTTAGAGTAGATTTTTTTTTTAAGTGAACTCAAGTGAACCTATGTGTCAAAAAGAGATTCACGATGAATACAGAAGTGTTAAAGGTGTCATGTATTAAAGGGGAAAGAGCAGCTCTGCAAATTCGGCATTGGGCTCATTTTCTTTTCTTACTCGATTGTCATGTAAGAAGTGTCTCTTCAAAGTCACGCGCCACTTCAAAATGATTTCTGATCAAGGTGGAGTTTCTATCATGTCACATGTGACTGGCTTGTACACTGTGTGCATACAAAGTTGTTGTGTCTTTGGAGAGGCAATACGCCTACAATTAAAATGTATGGCTCAGTGTGTGCTTTTATTACAGTGGTGGAGGATAAGTAGGGGAAGGAAGAACGGATGACGGTCAGCTCAGGGATGGAAGTCTGATGAGAAGCGACTCAATCCTAACAACTGTGGTTAGGACTAAATGGCACCAGGTGAGCAACTGGGGGTTCCTGAATATGGTGTGGATTGAGGTGTGGATTTCACCGTATTTGTTGTTTCGTCCTGTGTGCTTTGTGTAACACCTTCAGACGCAGACATTTACGAGTAAAGCTTATGTTTTATTTGACATGAGCAGGATTTCTTGGAACTAAACGTATCTCTGTACGACACATTCCCTGAATATGAATTTAATCTCTCATTAAGCTGTGGAAATTGAATTCAACAGAATTCCTATTGAATTTGTCTGTGTTATGTGGAATGGAGCAGTGTTTGCGCTGGTAGATCTTCCCCATCACTGACAGTGTGGCAGCAGAACTCACTGACTGGCCCAAAGATACGGCTATTTAAAACAACATTAGCAGGATGGTGATATTTCCTTCTCATCTGCCCCTGAGCCACAGCATGACTGCAACTCAAGTCAACCTTGTTTCCACTGTCACATCCAGAGGACAAAGGATTACTGATGGGGATGGAGTGGGTCTGACTCCAGCCTGTCCCCAAGAGGGGAAGACAAGGGGTCTGGTGCACACACACAGTATGTATATTTGTGTGTTACAGCCAGAAAAACAGACATCTGCATGTGTGTGCCGATGTTGAACAAGGCCAGTCATAGCTGACAGCGTCTTTCAGGGAAGCAGGGAGAGAGGGGAAGATGACAGGAGGAGGAGGAGGTGGTGGTGGTGGTGGAGGAGGAGGAGGAGGAGGAGGAGGAGGAATGCTCTCTCATTTCCTTTTCTTACGGCTGGAGAAAATGTCAGCATGCGTCAGTCTGTTTGGCTACTGGCACAAAATCCAGCCACACACCCACACACTAACACACACACATGCTAGGAGGTAAGGGAGCCGCAAAGGAGGGAAGGTGAGAAGTATCACCTAAAGAGAAAGATGGAAGGAGAAGAAAGGAGGAGGGAGGAGGAAGCCATCTGGTCCTCAGCTTTTACACCGCCTCAGAGAACTGTAGCACAGAGTAGGCCTTGATCTCTTACTGAAGGTCTGATGTTTCTTTTAACGGCTGCTCACATTCCCTGCAATCATCCCACAGGACCCTCAGGATACTAATGTGACCTCACCGTCCTCCCTGGCTCAAAATGCTTTCCGTCTCCCCATCTCTTCCTCCAGTCCATTTTCTATCAATTTCCTGAATTTATTCATTCATTCATTCTTCTTCTACCACTTAGGCGTTTCCAGGTCGTGGGGGGTGCTGGAGCCAATCCCAGCTCACACTGGGTGAGGCCCTGAATTTACGTCTTCTTTCAAACTCGCATCTGCCTTAACTTCTTCACTTAATTTAGACATTGCATCTGAGTGTTTTTCCATCCATTTCCATCTTTGCTGCAATTAGGACAGTGACGTCTGTCGCTCAACGTGCCATTTTCAACCCATCTATCTTAAGACTACAACCTCTTAAACTACACCCGATGATTCTTACTCAGCAACAGCTGTGATTAAAAAAAAAATAAAATCACGAAACACTGTCACTTTCTACATAAGATGATTGTGCAGGAGTCTTAAGTCCATTTCAGTTTGTATTCTTGGTGGGTTAATTTAACATGGTTAAATGCTTGTAAATGAACACAGAACATTTTGTGTAAATCAGTCTGTGTAAATTCAAAGCTGCAAGATTTGACTATTATTTGTTGCCTTCCATTAGCTCAATTAGTGTGATGTAAATTATTTATCACCACGTCAGTTGAACAGTAAGCTTTATGGCTTTCCATTGCCTGTGGGTAACCATAAATATTCATTTCATGTGACAATATAATGGAAGATGTCGATGTGATGAAAGCAAATTTGTTGATATTTCTGCTGTTTGAGATAAAATATTCAAAAGATATCTCAAATTATTATACATTTTTTATTATAATTATTGAATTAGGATTACTGATATGGTGAACAAGTGCCCTTACTACCTTTGGGTTATTGAAGTTAATTGAACTGGATGGAGGATCATATCATTGTACTATATTGCCTGGGCTAGCTGCATACACTGTAGTAAGATGAAACGGATTATGAGAAGCCATCGCTTGAAGATGAGTGTGACTTGGAACAAAATGGGTCAACACAGCAACTGACCTTAAGAGAAAAAAAAAAATCAACAAAGAATGGACTATAATACATATTAGAATTGTTTTGTTTGTTAAAATTATCCATGTGAAAAAATGCAATTTAGCAGCGCTCTCTGGTAGCTCTCTGGTAGCTCTCTGGTAGCTCTCTGGTAGCTCTCTGGTCTCTGGAGCACTGCAGGACTGACTAAAAGGAGTCCATCTTCAGTTCTTACATCAACGTCATCGTGCAAAACACAAAAACTGATGCGCTCACAAATCCACTTTGCCAGCCATGTTGCGTTTACGCTCGCACTCTCATAAACTTGTGCTAACTTTACAAGAGCTAAACGATCAAACGACAAGTTGGAATATCAGTTGGTGCCCACAAAGTCATGTGGCCATGGTGTCGTTTTTTTATAGCCTAATATTCGCTTTTCACTTCAGGCAGTTGTATTTAGGCATCCAAAAAAAAAAAAAGGGAAAAAAAAGTGTGTCCTCAATATCAATTTATCGTAGAGCCTGAAACTTTGAAAGGATCTCACTGGTTTTTTGTAAAGGGAAGCAGGGTGACATGGAAATATGTCATCCTTGCAGCACACAGTAACATTTACAATCTCAAAGACTAAATCACAGAGAGACTGACAAGAGTATTAATATTGTCCTTTTTTATGCAATATTCTAAGACCTGTTCACCATATTGTCTGCCTTACTCTGATACATAAAAACAGATTTTGATTGCAAAAGTATTGAGACTGGGGCTCTCATGTTTTATGTGTTTTGTTTTACCTACTTTTTCTATCTAAATTATACACCCATGAATTCATAGTTATATTAATGTCCATGTACTCATGAAGAGTCGCAATTGCTACTACTCTTCTACAACTCAGAACTTTCAGTTGTATTTATGTATGTCATGCTGTGTCACAGGCTGTGAGTTTGGTTTATTTCAGGAAGCAGCAGACAGTGGAGGAGCCCAATCAGTCTATAGAACAATAATTATCACGTCAGTGCCTCTCTGCTACCACAGAACTGTGTAGGAGGGACAGCACAGCGACAAAGACTTTTTCAGCCAGCAGGTGTTGATGCATATGCACCATGTCAAACCTCTGTATGTCTCATCACTGGATGTGCAGCAACCAGTTGGTGGTGGCTTCACAAACAAATGCAGGTGAGACAGTGTTGGCTTAATTGTGTGTTCACATGCGTGCCTTGGAAGTCTGGTGTTTAGATTATACTCTTTATGGACTTAGACAAATTATTTCTTTTAATTGATTTTTTTCCCTTTTAATATCTCAGTGGTGTTGGGCTTTATTCTAGATGCTACCTCCACACATCATCCCCACTGATTCGCATGAAGAGAACACCCCTTTACACATCAGCAGTAGCACCTGCAAGTTAAGGCAGACTACTGCAGCGTACTAATATACTCAGATGTTATGTAATATACTTATTTATGTATCCTTAATTCCTCTGTATTCAAGCTGCATTGCTTTGTTCTGTTTATCTTTTCTCCAGATGCTACATTTTCCCCTGCTTTCACTCGCTGTTTCTGCAGCTGCTACTAGCCATGTGTCCACCTTTACAGTCTCTGTCTCTCCCAGTTCCTCTCCTCTCTCTCCCTGTCTTCATCCTGCAGGTGGTGAATCATCACCATCCCATGTTCTTGCAATGCCTGCTGCTCCAATATCTTCATGAACTCCATACAGCATCATTTCTATGAACTTCATGCAGCATCATGTTCCTGCCTACACCTGTTTTGAATATCCCCTCCTCCTGCTCATATTCTCTCCCTACTCTACCCAACCTTGCCCCCCGCCCTCTCACCCTCTCTCTCCCCCTCTCTCAACCCAATCAGTCGAGGCAGATGGCCACCCCCCCGAGCCTGGTTCTGCCCAAGGTTTCTGCCTCTTAAAGGAAGTTTTTCCTTGCCACCGTCACCAAGTGCACCAAGTGCTCATCAGGGGATCTGTTGGGTCTCTTTAAATAATTTTATAAAGAGTTTGGTCTAGATCTGCTCTATATGTAAAGTGCCTTGATGTAACTTTGTTATAATTTGGCGCTATACAAAGAAATCTGATTTGATTTGAAGTCTGAGCTCCTTTAGGAAGGAAGTTAGGAAGTTCCTCCTGTCCCATCTCCACGCAGGAATGACTATCATATTTTTGTCATCTCTCTCACCGAGGCCGTTCTGTTTTCATTGCTCAGCTTAGGTTCCTGCTATTTGTCCATTTAAGATTTATGGAGGTCACTGTGGTCTGGCAAACCTTCACTGCAGATTTGATATTTCACTTTTTAATCAATTTGCAAAAATTTGAAAATTGTTGTTATGGAGTATCAAGTATAAATGTCTGCACTGTGAGTACCTATGTGGCTGGAGGACAGTGGGTAATGCCACTCGTGTGCATCATACTCACCATACCCTGGGCAGCAATGAGCGCAGCCAAAGTGCTTCTTCCTGAGGTGCCAGGGGTACAGAGTGACAGACGGACCTCCTGTCCTCCAACCAGCGTTCGGTCCATCTCTATCAGCACAGCCTCTGCCTGCTCTGCACTCTCATACTCCACCACACCAAAGCCGCGGACGGGGCTGCCCTCATCCTGAGCAAGCTGTGAAACAAAACAAACAAACAAACAAAAACTTCCTCAAAAAGCAGTTCTGTAAAACATGCATAGGGTCAACTCAAAGTTCCTAAATTAAAAAAATAAGTAAATAAAAATGTAACTACAGCACATTATTTAACATTTTTGTCATATCTTTTTGGAATGAGATAGATTTAAAAGAAGTGCGTTTCAAAGTCACAAATCTGGGTGACATGGTGAAGTAATTGGTATTGATCAGCTTCTCACATATACACATAATCAATTGTGATTATTTTGCGCTTCAGGGTGGGAAAAACTGCATTTATTGTCCATTTTATTTAACCATTAACAATATTTATGTTTGCAACAAGTCTGATTCCCAAAAAAAAAAAAAGGTAATTTAACCCCACTGTTTCATAGCTTAATTTCACAACCAACCTCTGTGGGATTTGTGCTCTGATGCAGGTCATGCACAGGCATTTGCCACTCAGAGTGGATCCATCCAGCTGGCATTCCTCCCTGCCTAATGTCACATTTCAGAATATTATTCAGTCGGCCGTCTCCTCATGTGGCAGAATAGCTCTGTTCTCAGTTTAAAGTCTGCTCGCTGATGCTGTGCAGGGGAAATTAAATAATGACCCCATTAGATTTTTTGTTTTAACTTGACTGGTGAAGAGTTAGGAATGAAAAGGAAAAGTGTCACTGAGATACAGAGAAAATCTGAAATATTGGAATTTCCATCCTTTGCTACTTTTCACATACCCCTATCTGATTCTGCCTTTTTGCTACCTCTTTCTCTCTTTTGTTAGTGCCACCAACTTGTAGTGGCACTAAAGGTCCGGAGAATGAATATCAAGGTCAGCTCTGATCAGCTCTGATCAGCGGTAGCACCTGCAAGTTAAGGTAGACAACTGGAGTGTGCCACTATACTCAGATGTTACATAATCTACTTATATTTATGTATCCGCACCTCCTTTGTATTGTTATGTGGTGTAGTCAAAGTTTTCCTCATTTCTAGATGGGTTTTGCTTTCCTCCCATAGTCCAAGAACATCTAACAAAACCCGTCCAGGTCATACGACAACCCTCACCTAATGTGCTGGATAAAATTCAGCACCCAGCTGATAAGATGGCACAGGTGATGAGCGGATGGATGATCTGCAGTGCCTCACTGGACTTACTTTTTTGGGAGTAGTGGGTCAATTTAAACTCGTAACCATGGCAAAAAGATAGACTAGAGCTACCTATGATGGATTATTTTTTCTTGAATCTGCCAAAATCTTATTCCTAAACACTGACACTAAGATCTTATGTTTAATACCCTTTTTTCCCTTTCATCCACAGAAAAAAACCCCACAACGTAACCTCATTAATAATTCTCATTATCTAACATAAGATGCATGCTCCTTTTTTCTCATGCGAAGGTAAAATGTCTGTAAACACTACTTTCATTGACTTTATATTGTTAGAAATTATCATTGGAAGTAGAAAAAAGTCCCTGTAAACAGGCCGTCTTCTACTTTTGTTACTGTATATTGTTGGATATGGTCTGACAGATAAAGCATTTTATGTTTGGGTTCAAAGCCCAAAACGCAATTGGAGCACTCTCTCCATGCATCCAAAGTTACCGAGGTAATGCACTGTACTAAAAAGTGACTCATTGGTGTAGGACAGCTAAATTGTAAATTTTTATTTGCACAATTCAGGGGATTTATGAAATATATACTCACACAAATACCCCATCAAGAGCTTACAGGCAACAACAACAACAACAAGAAAAACCCTGCACAAAACACAACATGTGATATTGTATGTGTGTCTGTGTCAAAGCAACCAAAATGGGCACCAACCAAACCCAACAATCGCTTGCTTCAAACTTTATTGCGACATCCTATGAGACATCTTGCCTTTTTCTAACATGAAAATGGACCCTTGTTATCACAATTTATTGGTTACTGGTCAATAAATGGATCCCTGAGAATACTGCTGACCAGTAAGGTTTGGTAGAAGACCGACTTCCATTTGGCTAAATAATGCAGGCAGGCTATAACTGTAAAAATAATGGATAATATTGAATAACGACAATGCCAAGGGGCTTAAGGCTCACAGTTAAAACTTACCACAGACAATTATAATGTCTTATAATTATATTGTTTGTAGTAGATAAATACTAAAAATAAGGCTTGGATGTATGACCGTAACTGAAACAAATGTATTTGTACTTTCGTAGCCTGAGCTGAGCTCTGATGGCTGTTACCATCTGAGTTCAATCAATTGGCCCTCCACTTTCTCCACCCCTCCATCCCCTCCTCTCATTTATCTGCAGTTCCCTCCGGTCTTAACAGAGGATGGATGGAGGAAGGGAATGAGGGAGGAATATGGGTGTATGGGTGTGTGTGTGTGTGTGTGTGTGGAGGAGTCAGTCGATAGGTCGATAGGCTATCATCAGCATACATTATGCAAACTGTATGGAAATGACCTGAACCACTCTATGACTTTGATGGATGGATGGATGGTTTCAGAAGGGGGTGGAAGGAAAAAGGGGAGGAAAGAATCGTGAAAAAGGAAAACATCAGTGATTGATTAAGCGAAGAGGAGGAAATAGTAGGCTGATGGGTATGAAAGAGAAAAGATGGGAAGGGAAACAAATAAAAACATGCTAATCACTCTTTTTATGTGCACACAGGTAAGACTGGCATGCATGTGGCTAAACTGAAATATGCAGCGTGTGTCAAATTTGTTCGCAAATATTGTTCAAGCTATCATTAGCTTTGTGCGTGTGTGTATGAGTAATGATGTGAAGATGTGTCTTTCCAACAGTGACTTATCAGGAGCCCTTGAGTCTTGCATCTTTTACTTCAATGCATGACTCTACCTTGTCATCAAGATGTGATTTAGAAAATCGAAACAGCAATTAATTGCATGAATCAGGCTCTTCATCCTTCATCCTTTAAATTCTCCTTGAAAATTCTCTGGGCCGATCTCTTTGATTGGCCCAGAAGAAATTCGTCCCCTGCAAAGTTTAATTACCCTGCGTCAGTCAAATCAACAGAATGTGTGTGAATAACAGATGAAACCAACCAACTGTACTATAAGGCCCCAGTACATTATAATATTTCAAAAAAGCAGTTTTTCTGCTATGATGGATGGGACAAATATCTGAAGTGAACATTGTGTATCTTTGCCTATGTTTTACTGGAGGACACACACGTTTGCCTGTGATCGCTGTACATTTTACCAATCATATGTTAGACAATATGCTCACTGCACTCAGACTTGACTGATTCATTAATTAATCACTGATTGATTGATTGACAGTGAAACTTATTCCAGAGACAACGAGGATGTAAATTTACTCAACGAAATTCTTTAAGTTGCCAAAAATGTTGTCAATTTAGCCTTTAATTTGTCCAGATGCTTGCTATGTCATATAGTGTATACAGGAACGTACATCGAATGTAATGCCTGCAGTTTGTTACATAATCTTGGATTATATGATATAATTCTGCTTCTGTATGTTTAAAATGAACCTAAGCTACTGTAAGGCATTATATCATGTGTCATGTTTGATGACAGTTATCGCTGTCTGATCATGCTGCGTATGACTCTATGCCATGACACTTTGCTCCGTACATCAGAAAAGTCAGGCCTTACCTGACTCAGTATGCCGCCCAGCCCTTGTTTTTTTTTTGTTTTTTTTTCTCTCACCTCGTTGCAATTGTTATCTTGCAGGCCTTTCTTTGTGCTCAGTGAAACCGTTGCAGATGGTCCAATAATGTAACAACCAGTCAGGTCCTCAATCAGGCCAGAAGCGCACGTGTCATTGAGCTACACTACACCCATAGTCACCTGAATCATATTCAAATCATTAATGGTTCCCTTCGGACCACCTTCTGCGCCTGCACCTTTATACTTGAGTTCAATCATACAGCCCTGTTTTTAGTCCCTGGTTACCAGTTGGGGGAAAAACCTCCAAAATTCAAGTAGGGGTGTCATTCTGTGTTCAAGAATCTCTTAAAAACTCATCTCGTCTGAGGGCACCTCCTCTCCTAAAATCCTAACCCAAACTAGGATTTACTAAGCACTTGTGTTGCACTTGATACTTACACCAAGGCATTCTATGGCACTGAAATAATTCCCTCACATTTTACTCAATTTGGATAAATGTCTCTACAAATGAGTAAATGTGTATATATATATATTTGTAATAAGAGTGTAGAGTTTAATAATACATAGTACGCTCCACACATTTTCCATCCCTGGTTTTAACAAAATAACCAAATCAGTTAAAAGAGCACTGGCACAAGTACACATTTTAGTAGGAACATGTTGATTCTGCTGGGGAAGAGGCTTGAGCTGATGTGGGAATTTGGGAAATACCCACAGGCAATAACTGGTCTTACACGGATCGGACTGTGGAAAAGAGTTGGACCTCACTGGAAACCAAAAGTTTACTTTTCTGGAATTTCCCAAGATAAGAGCACTGCTTTGACTTTTTCCCAAAAAAGAGGGTCAACTCTATGTGAAAGAGAGTCGCTAGGGGGAAAGAACATAAGAGCAGTTTGGTGTATCTGACTTTGGACTGTGTGTAGGGTCCCAAAAGGGGTACCATGTGGACTCTTTAGCTTCCCTTGGGTTCTTCAATATGGGAGGTGAGTGATCGGGAGGAGAGGTCTGTTTGATCTAAACCTGAGTGGTGTTTTGTTGTTGGGATTGCTGGAGTCATCACAGACTGTCGGCAACACACGCCGTATTCAAGCATAAGTCTATTCATAAATGCACTTATAACCGTACCAGAAGAATCGTGCCTAGGAACAATGAGTTGGATCAGATGGGAGGGGGGCAGACAGACCTGATAAAGTCATGTGTAGTGAGAGTGAGCCAAGTACGTCTTGATGAAGCCCCGTCCATGAGGGCTTTGTCTTCCACCTCATGTTGAAGTTTTAATGCATCTTGGGAAAAGGTGGCAACTTGGACTAGGCCAAAGTTCATAGTTCCTATTGTATGGCTGGCTGCGAGGAGATTGTCTGAGTTAGTCATGGCAAACCATCCTGCATCTCAAAAATATGAAGCAGGGCTTTAGCAGGGGTGGAGAACACCTTGGGTAGACAATGTTGGCAGGAAGAGGAAGGAACCATTTTGGGGAATTCCTGAACCTGTGCAATATGTCCACGGAGGAAGAGGCAGATTTGTATTTCTCAGATACATATACTGCATCTCTTGCTCTGAGATCTTAGCGCTAGTTAACAAGCTACTGAGGGGCACTGATGCCTTTCAGTTAAGTCAGTAAGGCCACAGTGAGCTGTTTAATCAAAGATTTTGGATAGTGACAGCACAATAAGACATTACGAACATTTGTAAGAAGACAATGATTGACCATTTTTTCCTCTGATATTTACTCCAGGATCTAACTTGTTGAAAACAACTTAGAAAAGGAATGGAAAGTAGTAAATGTCCTAAGTTATCACCTCGTGACAAGATGTCTATTAGTGTGTGTGTGTGTGTTTGTGTAAAGAGCAGAGAACAACAGAGATAAATATGCTGGGCTGGCTATCAGAGTGTGAAGCTGTCATGCCCAGCCAAGAAATGCTGACCGAGTCACTGGCAGGGTTAAGACTCAGAGGAGCCCCACCTGTCAGTTAGTGCTCCTATGTGAGTGTGTGTCAGTGAATGAAAGTGAAAGAGTGAGAGTGAGAGAGAGAGAGAGAGAGAGAGAGAGAGAGAGAGAGAGAGCGCAAGAGAGAGAAATCGAAACAGTTAAATAGCCGTGTCAGTTGTCTGAACCAAGTGTATAAGGTCAGGACAGCCCTGTCACAGCTGTCTGTGAAGAAAGGTACATGACCTGTTACAGTGACAAGTCAAACTGGAAAGCTGTGCAAAGAAGAGCGACGGGGTGAGTAAATGATAATTTAAAAAGGAATGAATGTTTGATTAAAAAAACAAGGAAGAAATCATCAGTCTTAGGTCACCCACGATGAAGCAATGCTGCCAAATCAAAGTTCATTCATTATTCATCTTCTACCACTCATCCGTTTCCGGGTTGTGGGGGGTACTGGAGCCAATCCCAGCTCACATTGGGCGAGGGCGGGATACACCCTGGACAGGTCACAAGTCTATCACAGGGCCAACACACAGAGACAGACAGAGACCAACAACCACTCACACTCACACTCAGACAATTTAGAGTCACCAATTAACCCAAACATGATGTCTTTGGATGGTGGGAGGATACCCACGTAGCCACGGGGAGAACATGCAAACTCCACACAGAAAGGTCCCAGGGCCAGGAATTGAACCCGTGACCTTCTTGTTGTGGGGGGCAACAGCGCTAATCACTAATCCACCGTGCCGTTTATGAAATCAAAGTCAAATTTCACAAACATTCACAATCGAAACAACATATATTGAGGTGACGCATCAGCTTTGTGTTGAGGAAAAGATGCCATTAAACAAGACTACTGTCTAAGAACCATTGTTCCCTTTAATAAAACTTTGACGGCCTGTGAGTTTCACCAAAGGATGTAATAATTATGTCAAGCATCTTAAGATTGCAACTGAAAGAAGACTTCCATTAGCTGTGCCAGAATGAGTGCCGATGATGGAGTAACACATTATGTATTCAAAATGTGCCATTCTCATTTGCCTCTGCATAGAACAATGCACTCGCCTATGTTAAGTGATCAGCAAAACAAAGCACATTACTTTCCCTTTTACAGCCTCTTTGGTTCGTTCCCACGAAGAACAGATTTTGGTTTATTAATCCTTTTTTATTCTGTCTTCAAAACCATCTGTCCGTTTTATAACCTGCTTTGCAATCTATGCTATCTTCTTAAAGATCTCAGTTTCTCCATACTTAAATGCAATCAGAATCATCTCTGATTCATTTCTGTCTTGTACACTTCACTATGTTTAGCATGGTAACCAGGAAACATTGGGTCTCTCAGTTGTCAGAGCTGTGTCACTGCTGTCTTACTGCATTTGGCATATGAACACTGTGATCTCTAACCGGACCAGATTTCAAGCGATAAAAAAAGCACATCTTAAAATTCTGCTTAAGACAGGATAGCACCGCATGAAATACATTCTCGACTACTTGCAAAGGAGCGCATTAACATTTCAGCACTGCTTGAACACATTTCTCTTTGCATTTTCCCCTTTTAGTTATTGCCAGAAAACATATACGCAAATGTCAAAAATATAATTGTTTGAAGGGCCCTATCTTCTGTATGTGTGGTTTCTGTCAGTGTGTATGAATAAAACATGAAGAAATTTATTGAGCCAGATAAGATTTGTTGTCTCTGCTAATTCTGAAAAGTGTGGAAGGTAATCCTTTAATGAGGTTCTCTAAACTGTACTCCATTTATCTAACACCCACCCAACCATGTGTTTATCCCTTATTCTGTTAATCCATCATCTCCATTCTTTTATGGGCATAAAAGTCATGCTCTCCACCTCTCCAAGACTCAGTGAAGCTCGATTAGGGCCGATGCCATTCCTCCCTCAATACCCTCTCTCATAGGTCTGGTATTCTCAGCTCCATTGTCCCTTCTCCGTTCTTTACATCCTTCCTTACTGTCTTCATCCTGCCGTTCTTCTCGATAATATAGTTGACATTCTTTACCCTCTCCTCCCTCCATATCTCCTTGCTAAAGTGCTGCGGGAATGACCCTTTCGTGGGCAGCAGAATTATGGCACTCAGTGCCAAGGCAGCAGGTTAAGTGCACTCTACACAGAGGAAAAGTGACAAGAGCGCCGAGTTTTACTTAGGTGCACAAAGGAGGAAGGTTTGTGTATGATAGACTGCAAGACATTAGGCAACGATGTAAGACTAGTTATTATGCAGCATTCGGAGAATACAAGAATTTCCAAGGTAATATGACTATTTAGTATACATAAGGAATACATCTCTAAGGAATGATGTTTTAAACAGTAGCTGACAATGACCTTTGCCTTGGTCTGGAATTTGTAAGGAGAAATCAAATTAAGGAAGAGAAATAGTTGGAACAAGGGACGGGCCTTTTACAGTTTCAAAATAAAATCAGTGCTCTCTGGTGGACAAAATATGTCATAGGGAGACTTTTGAAATCAACCCTTGCAATACGCAATCATTACTGTATGATAATAAAATGGCAATATTTTGATATTATTAATATCGACCATAGACTCAAACAGAACTAGCTACTGAAATGTGATGAGTTTATAACCTCCCCACAAACACACGTATTTAGGCAGCTAGCTGGTCCAATATCGGCCCAGGCAACGGTAGAGCACCCCCTGCTTATCCGGAAATGGATAAGCAGGGGGTGCTGGAGCCAATCCCAGCTCACACTGGGCGAGGGCGGGGTACACCCTGGACAGGTCGCCAGTCCATCACAGGGCCAATATACAGAGACCAACAACCACTCACACTCACACTCAGACCTACAGACAATTTAGAGTCACCAATTAACCCAAACATGATGGTGGGAGGAAACGGGGAGAACATGCAAACTCTTTATAGAAAGGCCCCAGGCCTGGGAACCAAATCTACAACCTTCTTATTGTAGGGCAACAGCGCTAACCACTATTCCACCGTGCTGCCCAGCTTCTAAATTTCTCAGCTTTCAATTCAAAGAGGGTCATCTGTGGGTCTGCAAGTCCCAAAGTCAGATACATGAAGACCCCAACTTGTAGATTAAGGATCTGGTGCTAATGTCTAGGTGCCAGATACCACACTCCTTCAGAAGTCTTGTAGACTCTATGCTCCACACATCAGGGCTGTTTGGCTGTAAACTCTTGTATTCATTTCAATAATTTTGCTACCTGTGTGGCTGCACTCACTGCAACACCACAAATCAGCCCACAAGTTGGCAGCACCTCCACTGATCCAAATGCCCACTCCACTGCACTCTCAGTGGCACTCAAACCTGAGGCAGACGTTGTGCTTGAAATGCTTTTGCTGCACTGCCTCACATACCCCCATATACCATTTCTCCATCATTGTACTGGTTGGAGTAGGTTTCATAAGCTCTGTGCTGTAAGTACTCCAGGAAATACACGGTGAGGAGCAGTAATACATGCTTTCACAAGAACATAATGTACTGTAGAGAAAAAAGATGCTGAAGCATAGGTCAAAGCCTGCTGGCTCTGCAACAGTGAGGCAACATGAGCTAAACGCCCACAAAGCACCATGGGACCAGGGTGATGTGGGTGTATTGATTTCTATGTGGGAGTGGGGCAGAGGGGTGGAGCTAAACCTGGAAATGCAGTAGATGACGGATACCCATTGAGTGATGTCTAAATGGTTATGTGGGGGTGGACTGGATGTAATGGAACACAGCGCTATATAACACTGCTAAACTGAGCAAATAACAAATGGATAACAGATGCATAGTAGGGAGGGAGGGAAGGAGAGAGCAGAAGGGTGCGGCCGGTGACACAGCAGCCACACCTCACCATGGAAACAGTTGCTTAGTAATGGTGTGAGGTCGGTCAATGGGGCGCTGACCCCTGAATTTTATATGAGCACCTATCAACTGGTAGTGTTCAACTGACAGGAAATGAAAAGACACGCAAATTTCTGAGTCACAGAGAGAATTAAAAGCTGTATTTAAGAACATTTGTCTCTTGGCTTTGTTTCATAGTGCAGACATTTTTAATGAGCCATTACCTCTAAGACACAAATGTATATTTTCTGATTCTGTATGTAAAAGATGTGAGAACTGAAGGCCTTGTCATGTATTTGTTTGGGTGTTATGATTCATACTAAATTACATATCTGCAAGCGGCCACTTTCTACCTGCCTTTTGTTAGGAACAAATGTTAGGAGTGAAAAACATTCTCTATAAAACACTACTACTGCTAACAACTATATTATGCTGGTACGCTCTCTCTCACCCACACAAACAGAAGCGTACCTGACAGAAGACAGGTCTGTATGTTTCAGAGAAGAGCTGTGTCAGTTCTTCAGAGTCACAGAGGTCCAGCGGCAGGCGGTCCACACACAGAGACTTAGAGTGCAGGTTCTCCTCCTGGCTCAGCTGGTTGACATCCATCCACTGAACCATCAGTGAGCGATCACCCTGCACAGAGATTCAATTCGTTTTTTTCACAATAAATTCTCAACTGGACTGAGAATCCTACATTCTGTAAGATGCAGTATCTGTATATTCATGGCGCCTCAAGCAGCATTTCTATCTACAGTTTGTTTCACTGCAAATCACAAATGTGAGGTCAGGCAAACTCCTGGATAATAAATACACTGAAATGAGTATGTCTTCCTGCAAATTATTTTGTGTTTTCACTGCAATTTTATATTTTAAACAATGGAAATACATTTAAACCAAATTCAACTTGCAGACTGCTTATTCATATTCATTTTCCATTCTCTGTGTATTGCCAGTTTCACAAGTACCAAGTTTCACCCAAGTTTGGTGTAAGTAACTAACGCAATCTGCAGATGTGAAAAAACACGTTTTATAGGGATTGCATGCATAGTAAGTAAGGGGGATGCATTTACCTACAACACAAACTAAAATGTATCTTTTATACTCATCTAAAATAGTTCATACACCAAACCTATTCGTATGACAGCAACTTAATTTTGTCCTATAGATAAAAGAATAGAAGAAAAATAGAAAAGCATGTGGCAATATGGCAACTTTAAGTGCTCTAACGTACCAAAGGTCGGCCCAGCAGCTCAGAGCGGGCCCTTGAAGCAGAGTCCTTCTTCATGTATTCAACAAACCCGTATCCTTTGGAGTGGCCGGTCAGCTCACTGTAAACCAGGAAGGAGCGTTCGATATTGCCATAGGTGCGCACCAGCTCCTCGAACTGCTGGGCAGTGAAGGTGTGGGGAAGGTTGGTGAGGCAGAGCAGGGAATCAGTAGGCTGCAGTGTGACGTTGATCAAGCGTCCCCGGACAGTGCTGTGATGGAGGGAGCGGATGGCATCCTGAGCCTGGTCCCCGTTCAGCAAAGTCACAAAAGCTGGAGGAGGGGACATTATGGAGACGGCGACAAGAGGAAAAGACAGACAAATACAAGAACGGCGATAAAGAAAGAGATGCACAGACATAAATGTACAGGGACGTGGAGATGAGTCACATAAACATACATTTAAAGCAGACATTCAAAAACAGGAGAGCAGTTCATGGAGATCCAGGATGGCGATGCACAGTCAAAGAACATGCACAAACATTCACATGAAAAGCAAAGAAAATAAATGACCAAATATGTCAAAGTGACGGAAAAAGAATAGAAAATTTGAGCACACACAAAACCACAGACAGACAGTCATAAAAACAGACAGACAGATACACAGAGAGAAAGACAACACATTAGCCAGAAAGCCAATAGGGAGCCGCTATGTAGGGGGAATCCACTGTGACACACACATATACACCTTATCCTACTTCATAAAAAATACAAAACAAGCTGCACAGCTCCACAGTGTTGTAGTCTGGTTAAACTGTTGTGTACCTAATTGAAAGTGTATGTCTGGATGGTGATCACGTAGATGTAATAAATGGGATGTGTTGGACCCTTTGGCTGCAACTTTCTTTCACCAGGTTTTGCAGAATGGGTGCCCGTCATCCTGAACAACCCTCTGGTCATCATTTTTATAACCAAAATCCTCCCACACTAATGATTTCACTCATTTTTTGGGGGTGAATAAAGGTCGCTCACTCTGCCTGCCATTGTTTCTGTAGCAGCGTTAGCTTCACTGGCATTTAGCTGCCGTGTGCACCAACTTTTTTTCCGTTCCGGGCCTGTAAAAAACAAACAAGCAAGCTAACAAAAATTAATGCCGTTTTTCTTTTCCTGTGAACATAATCACTTGGCCCTTTTCTTTTTTTTTTTAACTTTTTTTCTTAGATCTGGGTATTGCTTGGTGTCTACGGTCAAACATTTGTGATGTTTTAAATTGCGGTTCATAGTAAAACTGGTTCATCCCTATTTGTACATTATTATTATCATCAGCAGATGACCAGCTCTTCTAATCACCATCTGAGTTTCATGTTTTTCTTTCCAGAAGATAATTTGATGGTTGGTTTGTTTTGTTTTGTTTTGTTTTGTTTTTTTTTTATTTTGAATGGAATCCATCAGCTGAATTCAATGCGTAAAGCTACAGCATTACAAACACACAAAGAAATTATAAGGTCTTAAAAGGGATTGACTGTGTAGTTAGAAACCCCAGAAGAGGGATCTTTGTCCATTCACTGGAGAATATCAGCAAATGTAAACAAACTGAAGCAATTCACAAGTGACCCATAAAACAAGCCTCAGGAGATTTGAAGACTGGATAGCCGACTAATATTGTGAGCACACAGCTCATGTTATAAGCTGTCACTGTGTTAGCCCAAACAAGATTTTAAGTTGTCAGTTACTTTTCCCTAATAAGACACATCAAATACAAGACATCTCTAAACATCAGTTTATTATTTCCCCGAAAGTTGTGGGGAACCTGTTTGTTCCCCTGATCTTGGTATTTTACATACTAACCCTTTGGTGACCAGAATATAAACTAAATAAAACAATAAGATGCTTAACAAATCATTATTATTATTATTTTCTCGCTGTCTCTCTTTTGCCACCCACACAAAACTTTCCCTTCTGCCTCTGCAACCAAATGCTGCACGTTGGTATATTATTTTTTTTGATGTGTTGATGTGATGCATTTTTCTACCAATAGGAAAGGGGGTGTCATGTTTCTTTCTGCTTGTGAACACTTTTCTTATTCCGTGCTGCACCAAACGGGCATCAAACATGGCAAGAGTAATCACGGAAAGGCATGGCATGAATTATTTATGAAAAGTCAGGTTTTACTTGGCTTATCAACACAATTTAACTGGTATATAGTTTGAAGTGCACACTTCTAACACATGCTCAAACAGAAACTCAGCGATTCTGCGTCTTGCTGCTCCATCATCTTAAATCAGTCTTGTGATTTGGATGCGCCGGCGTGTCTGTCAACTCCAAAGAGGTTAAATGACCAGAGCAAGTCAAAGGAGTATAAGAAAGAAAAGGAAACCAACCCCTTAGATTAAAAAATTACTTAGCTATACTTCCAAAATAAAACACATACTTTATTCCACTACATTTCCTACAACCATCTTTGTCACATGTTAAGACCCCCCCTCCCCAAAAAAAGGCAGGTGTGGCACATCAGCGTGGTCTGGTTGATCACATCATGTGAATAAAGGATTTCAAAGCCTTCCCCAAGACTACTAAAAACATAATTATGTGCTAACATGCTCAGCCTCCCAGATTGGCTTGGGGTGTCTTTATGAATTATCTTGCAACAGCAAAACTTTGCAATCTGCTACCTACACTACACAGGATACCACAGAGATCAGGTAATGTGACACCTTTCTCTTGGTGCAAAACAGACTCCAACATGGGAAAAATGTAGGTTTGTGGACTACTGGTTGGAAATGAGCGAGTTTAAACAACGGCTGAGTCCTGTTGCTGAGAACCTCTAGGAGATTTACTGTACAGACTGTAAAAAGATTAGCGGAGCCTTGATGGGCATCAATACTGTCAAGACCCATATGCTCGGTGTGCAAAGAACTATCATGAGTTTTGATTGATATATATATTATTCACCAAATTGTCCTTGTGAATAGTTGAGAGTCAGGTTGTCACTTGCTGTGACTTAAGATACATATGAATAAACCTTGCTTTTGGCTTGATTTTTAGTTTCAAGTTTTGTTGCCTCCCAGCTTATCTGAGTTTTCTTGTATGAGTTTGCTCTCTAGATTTAATGCAAAGTACAACTGTTTAATAAGTTAAAGATGTGTTGCTGATTACAGCTTGAATTGGTGATGAGGCATTAAAATATTCCGAGAAGGTCTTTAAAAGTCTTCAAAAGATTTTGAAATCAACTTCAGGATCCCTGCATATACTATTAATGAGGGAATGAGTTTTTGTCTGTGTACTAAGGGCAAACTGGTTCCCACTCTGCAGTGCTGCATTGTGTAGTCCCCCATACTCAGTCAGACTGTTTCATTTTTATTGGTTATTTGAAAATATGCAAATTGTTAATAAACATATTTTTTAAACTCTTTTTTTTTCAATGAAAGCATATTCTTGTTAAAAATACTTAATACTGTTACTTTGAGTACTTTTAACGTACATTCAATCTCAAGTTACTTCTGATACTCAAGTACAGACTTTCAATCATCTGTACTGCACTTTTATTCAAGTATGGCTTTTGGGTACTTTATTAAAAAAAAAAAAAAAAAAACAGGTTCAAAGAGTTAGTTGAGTTAGTCAAACTTAAAAATATTAACACTACACCCTGTATGAAATGCTTTCCATTGGTCAAGAGAGCACCAGGGCCCGCTACTGGCAAAAGAAAATTTAAGAGTTTCCAAAGACATTAAACAGACAACATCAGTTACAAGATGGCAGATGCAGTTTGTGAGTGTCCTTACACCACACACACTGGTATCATTTTTACGAATGTTAGTTTCCCATTTGTGAGACCTCATAATGATGCTACGTGTTGGAGCGAAAGTGAAAGCCTGACATCTGGTAGCCTGGAGGACACATGGAGTATCTCTTGTAGCTCTTGTTTTCCATTACTGGTGACAAGATAGAGAAACCAAATCCAATTAATGTTCAAATCTAGCAGTTTGCGTGAGCAAAAAGTCACTGAGCACAATTCAGTCGGTATTTACATGGTGGAGACTGCTACAGATGTCAGAGTCCCAGGATGTGACTATAAAATCATGTTTGGGAACATTACTAGCATATGGAAAGCTATGCCTTTAAGTATTTTCACTGTTGAGTTTTGTATGGGGATTGAACCCCTGGCTATCTGGCACCATCACATGCCTTCAGTCTGAAAAAAAAAAAAATAATCAAACATGATGCAAATTTGCTTGCTTCTATATCCAGAGAGTGCAATTGCGTATTTTCAAGCTATTCCAAGCTGTGCTTCAAACAACAGGTCATTTACAGCCTACACAGCTTAATCTGCATAAGTGTAAGTGGATGTGCTCTTTGTTGATTCACTGCAGAAAGAGAGAGAGAGAGAAAAAACCACACACACACACACACATTCATGTGAGGCAGTGAGACATTATTCATATACTGCTCCTGGTCTTATCTTGCCATGGACAATGTGCTCACAAAATATAAGATAATGTTGAAAATGGGCTTGCCACAAAAGGCAGGAAATGCAAAGCCAAAAGGAAAAGTTAATGTATAAAGTCCACAAATCATTGCATGAGTGTTCAATTATTCAAAGACAACACTAGTAGCTGGTGTCTCCACCACTCATGAGTGGGTGCAACACTCCCAATATCACAAGAGATTTTTGGCGCAAAAAACTGTTACTTAAATCAAACCAATGTAAAGTATGACTTTCCAGTGGAAGCTGGTTAGAAATGTGGTGTCCATTTCAAGATAATTTGCCAATTTTTCACATGAAAGACTCTTCGTTGAATTAAATTCTTGAACATTAAGAATTATTAAAGCTTTTTCAAACCACTCCAGGGTCAGGAGTGGTTTGAAATCTCCCATTTCAAAAACAGAGCTGCTCAGAAAGTAATACCAAAACACATAAATCTCAAAGATGTTTCCAGTGAGGCGTTGGGCTGTGATTCTGGTCAATTATTCAAACCCTGCAACTGTTTTGAATCTAGACCTATTAGGGTAGCTATTGTCCACAGAAGCAAGCATATGAAGATAAAAAAATATGATTATATATTGTATATACGGTTACATATAGATTTTTCATAACTATAGTCATATAAAAATTAAATGCGATTTGGAAAAAATTAACTCAAGGTCTCAAGGTTGGCAGTAGATATACATTCCCTTTCTGCTCAGTTGCAACAGTAAAAGAAACAAAGACAGGAAATCTGGAGGTGGTTTAAAAACATCAGTAATGCAAGATGCCCCTGCTGACCTGCTCATAACACATCTTTTATCTTCCATCAAAAGCCACAGAGGGTATTTAAATACCAACTGTGTCAGTCCCTCAACATAAAAACGCATTGAGACACAATTCCCAGGTTCAAAACCATGATACAGTACAAAGTGCATGTGCAGATCAGGTAGATACTGGAGGCTGGATGGAAAATACTGGCAAAAAAATGTTAAGATGAGTAACAACTGGTATATCTGTTCCCCAGGCATTTTTTTAGTTCGCAAGAAAACATTACTGTAGACAGATCTAACGCAAGGTCAGGCTTGGGCTGGCGCGCAGGGAATCTATCCCTACCACCTTGCATCTACTGTATCATCATGTCCGTATTTTTCTTTCTTCCCCTCCAGCACTTTTGTATCGGTATTGATCTCTCTGTAATGTCTGTTTGTACCTCCTTTTCCCACCTCATGCCGCTCTGACCACTGTATTCCTCTACATCTATTGGCCGTTTGTCTGTCTGCTGGACTCTCTCACTTCCTCTCTCGAAGTTTCTCCATTTCCATGCGTCTCTGTCTGTCTTCAGATGCCGCCTCCACCCAAATCAATTACATCAAACCCCATTGAACACTCTTACAGCTACAACACACTCACACACTCTGTAATGGATCTCTTATGCCAAGCTGAGAGCTTAATCTGGTTTTAACCTGCTAAGTATGCGACCTATCATCGGGCATTAGGAGAATATGGGGAGAATATGGTTGGGGTTGTATGCTCAAACTCGCTCTCTCTTTCTCACTGCTTCCTCTAATGACACAGTACAGCCCAACAAGCGGGGGCTGACATAAAATTCTGCTAAATTCCTCAATAGATTCTCCAGCAAAGAAAGGGAGAACTTGAAGACTCTTAAATAGCTTACAAAATAATCATATAATTCACAGCCTGGCAATCACTGAGTGGGCTACAAAGTGAACTTTTTCAAAAAAGGAAATTACACAAATGTGCCAGCGTCTTAATTATGGGTCTCTGCTTCTGAATCTGTCGATTATTCCCAATGTTCCTATGAGGAGTGTGTAGGGGTACAGGAAAAGAAAAGAAATCTTCCACTTAAATCACCTCGAAGGCTGCAATTCAGGCTGCCACATTCCCTGTTGAAGGAGCTAATTAAAAACAAGAGAGTTACGAACAACAAAGCGGACCCCTGAAACTCAAGGGGTCAGTCAGAATGTTGTGTGCAAAGTGGCCCCACTGTTTCATCTCGGACCCGAGGCCCAAGATGACAGTCTCAGGTAGCAAGGGAGTCTGATGGAAGTAAACAACTCAGTGGGCCAATGGGAAGACGGTTTCATCCACATTTGGTGTCGTCATGTGATGGATTCTATAGGACTAAGACTATAAAAGTGTGTGGTTAATTCTTGTGGAATTTCAGTCAGTGAGCATTTTATTTATTTATTTAATTTTTACAAAACCGTTCCAATAGCTAATGGCAGCATGCTAATTGGGTAATGCCACATTCATATCGCAGTCATAGTGATCATGAATGTAGGATTATTTATTACTTGTAAACACCAATACAACACCATGAAAAATAAAGAAAACAGCTCCCTGATGTGTCAAACCACCAAATCTTTTCCATCTTCATCCATTGCGTAAGATGATAATACTAGGGATGTAACTATTCATCTATTTAAATAATGCAATTTATATTCCTACGATCGAACTACATCGATAGAGCCACAGCAAGTTGTCCCTCGCACGGGGATGTATTTCAACATCACACTGATTTACATGGTCAATAGTCAGTTGCATCCATATTGAAAATTTGCACATTGTAAACAAGCAATGTTCATATAAAGTCGATGTTTTGGCGTGTTTAATAGTAAACCAATGTTAATCACTGCTTGATTCACTCTCCGTGAATGTGAAGACATCAACATGTGCCAGTAGTACCAATGATGACAAGATGAAGCAGAGCCAGGCTATGGCTGATGGGTGAGAGCAACAGGGTGGGCTAGAAATTTTAGACTAGATCTGTTTCTCCGCTACTATTTATAATTATTTCTTTTATACACACACACACACACACACACACACACACACACACACACACAATCCTAGCCCTAAAGGATGTTCTTGACTGTGGACTGCAGTGTGTAAATCCTCAGATCACAGCGAATGTCCTTATTTAGTTGATAGTTGCTGTGAAACTTAAATCTAAATACTGTTACCAAGAGATTCCACAAAAAATACTCAAGAAAAAGAAAACCTACTACCAACTACCAACCAGTAGTAAAGCACCACCAGCAAGTATAATTACAAATATAAAAATACACCGAATCAGCTATGACAAAGCATTGATATTGCCTCTCAGCATTGTAGCACCAATAAACCCATATCCACGGTTGCATGTTTCGTTGTATGCCTCTGTGCCGCTCTTTGCTAAAGTCTCTCCCTGAGTAAACACTTCAGAAAAGCGTTATCCTCCTCCCTCATCCTCTTCTCTCCAGTGCTCCTCTCATCCTCAGAGCCCTTTGTCTTCTCACGCATCGGCCCTCCCACACTCACCCTGCCGTCACCACCACCTCCTCTTGATTCGGTTTTTCGTCTCTCACCATTTCCATCAATCTGCCCCCTACTCTCCTCTAGCCTGAAGCCACTTCCATTGCAGTCCTCCAGGGAACTGGTTATGGCTCAACGCATTGGCATGAATTGCCAAATATGTATAATTTAAAAAAACAGTTGACTGTGCAACAATGTTTTAAAAGCACACTGTGTAGCACTTTGAATGACATCAGCAAATCATTGTGTCATTTCGCAAGTAGTGCAAGACTTGTCGCAGGGCTTTCCACTCAAGTCCAGTCTCAACTTGTCTCACTGTCCTGTTTTGACTTAAACTTGTCTCAGTTACCAGTCTTGCCTGACAGCGATCAAGTCCAATTTTCTATTTTTGTTTCTTTCATTTTGGCTCCCCCCCGCCAAACATTGGTGACTGCTCTTGAGAAATATAAAATATCAGTTTCAATTGTATTTAAATATTTTAATCATCAATTTTTCAATGTTTGTTTTTATTTTATTTCTAATTATTGTTGGCTGCAAAACAACACTATGGAAAATATGGCTTGGGTTTCTTTTTGAGCCTCAGTAAATGTTCATCTCTTTAAAAAAAAAAGAAAAGAAACAATTGAAAGCCACTGAAGTATTCTCAACTACAGCTCCAAGGTCCTACCTGCCTGTGAAGGTCACCTTAGTACATGACTCCCAAATATAAGATCCCTTTCAAAACTAGCAGTTTCACAGAGAAAAACATGAATATTTAGGAGTAGTGAATCCACAAATGGACCATTCTGGCAAATGAAGCAAAGTTATTTGCGGGATCCCTAAGGACTGTTTTTTTTGTTGTTGTTGTTGTTTGTTTGTTCCTGTATAGTATTGTATTAGAAGTATTCAAATTTTCACAGTGAAGTATTTAGGGTTGGCGGGTGGGTGTTTGATGTACAGATGGACGGGAGGGATGGTGAAATGGGTAGATGGATGAGATGCATAAGAGGCAACACTAAGTGAATGTAACACTCTGTTCAACAAGCCTCCCACTCAGTCCGCCCACTGCTACATTGTTCGAACAACCACTCCGTTCCCCTGTGAAAGATTTCACACAAAAAAATGGTGCATAGTTTAAGGTTTCCAAAAATGAAATAGTGTGTGTTTGATAACCATTTTGTATAATACAGATGGAAATTTCAATTTATAGTAAAAACATCAAAGGAAAAGAATAGAGCTTCTGATTTGCATTTAAATAAACAAATTTCCACAGCTAAGAGCTTTGATTGCAAGAAAGCCTGTCAATAAGTTCAAATGCTTTAGGACAGTAAACAACAATTGTGGCCCCGCAACCATCCAAAAACAATCCATCGTCTGCTGATGCTTGGAAATCACTCCATCTCTCTTTTTCTCTCCATTATGCCAGATGTCTCCTGGTTTTATATTCCAACTAGTCATTCTTATAGGCAAGCTTAACCTGTGTTCATTTGTTTTTTGGTTTTTTTTTGTCTGCGTAAGACTGGTGGCTTTTTCCAGGGCAAACTCAATGTACCTACTGGTACAAAGTAAGTTACCTACTTTCATCTTCTAATCATGACCTCTGTCTCCACTCTACTTCTAATAACCATTAGCCGCAAAACTCATTTGATCAATGTAATCTTAAACTGATGCAAATAATTGTGTTATCATGGACGTGCATCTGCGAAAATTACTCACTTGACAGAATAAACACGTAGATATGCAAAACAATGGATGCCAGCGAAACCAGAGACTTCTGCTTTCTCAGAAGCTACAATCTTCCACTATTGAAGCTTTTTGTTTCAGTCTCGATCCTTTTTTTACACATATATGAAGACAAACACTGGAACAAAGGGGCACATTTGAATATTCAAAACTATATCTTGACAATACTCCAGGGAAGCCAACAAAGTATGCTTCCTGTTTTGGTGCGCTCAAGGCACAGCTCTATGTGTGTTTCTGTGATTAGCTGGTCATCATAAACCTTTATTTTTTGACTGCATGCGTGCACTGCTTGACCGCAGAGCACAATGTTGAGGACTCTGATAACACTGTGATCAGAGGTATGAACAGTGTGTGTGTGTGCGTGTGTTCATGCGCTTAGACACATGTGTGCTTGACTGAGTATTTAAACAGAATCTTTCAACCAAAAGAGTACAGCCATGTGTGTCAGTTTTTGATTTACTTTTATTTTCATGTGCACTGATGTGAACCACAGATAACATAAGCACAACTCACACAGAATCTGGTCACTGTACAAAGAATCTTGAGGGTTAATTCAAAAAGCAGCCTTTTTCTTACATACTAATTCATACCACCACTGCAATGCCACGAATCAGCAATTTCACAACTGTGCAGAAGGCTTTTAGTTTGAAAATTAAAAATAAATGGAACACCTAAGGAACAACAGAAAGATAAAAAAAGACAAGAGAAAGGTAGATTTAACTCGCCATCAGGGTCAAGCCATGCTTATTACCTATTGATATTCATTCTGACTGTTGGCGAATTACCACCCAGAGCCAGTATGTGAAACATTCAGTTTTTACCTGCCCTTTTATGCCATTCTCTCTACCAGCCCTTTTTTCTGTGCTGGCGACATACATGTGGTGGCAATTGGCTTATTTCAACAATACAGATACAATGTTAGAGGAGTGCACCAGAACAATGCTGTGACCCTTTTTGAGTGAGGAAATTGCACATTGGTAGTTCACATATGCATTGTTTCAGGCATTTGAACATCTGCTCATCTCTTAAGAGTAAATAAGTCTCCTGGTGCTATGCCAGGAAAAAAATATTAATAAATAAAACCCTATAAATGAGACATAATACAAGTTTGTATGTTATAATATTGAAAAATCACCTTATAATTGCTTGACACCTTACAATGGTATCAGAGCCTAAACAAAAAAAAAAAAAACACCCCGAAAAACACCATTTCAACATTTTAAGGTCAAATTGCAAATGTCATTTAAGGTGTGCCATCATGTGAGGTGATCAGCAGACCTCAGCAACTTTCAGGGGGTACAAACATAGAATCATGTAAGAGATCCAATGTGTTCTGAGGGGCCAACCCTTCTAAGAACTTCAAAATAAAATAAAATCTTAAAATTTATTGTAAAATGGACAGGGAGCTAGTGGAGGAAGGCCACAAGGGCAGTAATATATTCATCCTTACTGGAGTTTGTTAAAAGACAAGCAGCCAAGTTTTGGACTAATTGTAGGCGTTCAAGAGTGGTCTAGTTGATGCCAGTATAGAGAGCATTACAATAAACAGACTGAGATAAAAGCATGAATCACTGGCTAAAAATCATTAAAAGATAAAACAGATTTAATTTTAAATAAAAGCCTCCAATGAGAAAAACTGGATTTTCACTAAAGATTTCATCTGCTTGTCAAGTCTAAAAAGTTAAAATCCAACCAAGCCTTGCTGTCCTTAAGGCACTCAAGCAGAGGTATCAGGGCGCTGGTGTTTATTTCAAGAGACAGATAGATTTGGGAGTCATTTCCATAAAAGTGGTAGGTGATGTCATGCCCCCCCCGGAAACATTTTCCAGACGGATCAGGGATCAGTGTCCCTGATACCCACACAGTGACTTAGACGAGAAATTAGAACTGTGTGGTCAATTGTATGAAAAGCAGCACTGAGGTCTAAAAGCACTCAGTGGTTCATAAAAAGTCATTATAAACTCTTAAAAATGCAGCCTCTCTAATGTGAAAGTGTTTGACAGCTGAAAATGGAGTTATGCATAGACGTTACAGGAACAAGGAGCTCAAAGTGTCCGTGGCAGGTCTACAATGGCACATGTGTTCCTGATTCCATAATCTGGGCCACATTATTGACAGTTGCTTTGTAATGAGCATAGGGCAGGGGACCAGTAATTCTGGTGAAACTCCGGCCCCATCCCTTGGTGTCAAATGAGGGTTGTTTTGTTTTTTGTTTTTTTCTGGGGGTGGGGGGTTAAATCACCTGAAGCACCCACACAAATGTGAAGCATGATATGACATTCCCATGTTCAGTGACGCGCATGTTCTAGAGATCAAAGATAACAGACACATCATAGTGGCGTGATCTGTGCAGATCTGCATTGTGTGATTTACAAGGAGACAGATGGACAGATGATGACAGAACGGAAGAGAATAAAAAAGGATAGGGGAGGAAAAGAGGGAGGGAGGGAGATGCACAGAGAGAAGAGCGAGAGCAGTGACAAGCTGCTGTCCAGGGAAGCAATTAGATGGACTCGGCATTTGTCATTTATGACAGGGAGATGGAGGACAAAAAGTGAAAAAGAAAAAAGAGCAGTGTTGAGTCTCATTATGGCTCTGTTAGCTAGAGCTGTGAAGTCCTGTGAGGGCATCACACATGCACACAAACAAAAGCATACAAAGGCACCTGTCTTGTTCTAGAATTTAAGAACCAAATCCTCCATTTATTAATGCCCATAATTTGAATAAGTGCTCTTAGTGCAGTAGAGCAGACGCACAGTCATACAAAGTCTTTTCAGAGAAACGGTCATGGAAAATCTTCAACTTTGTCATTACAAAAGAAAAACATGGTTGCTGAAAAAGAAGACTTACATAAATATGCAAGAGTAAGTGGTGTGTCAGAAGGAAGGCTATAGTTAAGTTTTAGTTTGGTATAAGTTTATAACATTCTCACGTTAAGGGATTATTTAAGTGGAAGGCGACAGGATGGTAAATACCTAATTCCAATTCAGATGTCCAAAAATAAATCCGGAAGCTTTTATATAAACATTCACATTACTAAATTAGTCATTTATTATTTATTTGATGTGCTTTCTTTTGCTGTAATCTCAAAAAATTACTGAAATCTAAGTATCAAAATTAGAAGTTTAGGCTTTGGGGTGGTTTGCTTTTAGTTGACTGAATGATTCCAGTTATCATATGTTGAATAAAACTCCACAGAAAGGCCCAAAGTCCGGGAATCAAACCAAGAGCCTTCTTGCTGTGAGGCAAAATTTTTGTCACGGTATGGAAATTCCATTCAGATTCCTATAAAACATAAACATGAATAAATGAAGCTGCAAAAATTCAAAAACTTCAAAATGATAACATACTTGCAATCACTTGGGTTACCAGCTTGGTTACAATACAGAACAGTGGTGCAACATGTATTGGCCTTGTCTGACACATTTGCAGACACTCCAGGGAGTGAGCACAGGCATTTTTCTGAAATTCCTTGTTCCACATTCTACACCTAAACTGCATGCACCTAAATTGCATACAACTATCATTGGCCCAGCTAATCAGCTTTCCATTCAACAGCAACAGTCACCCAAAGAACAAATACAAATCTTTAAAAAGTGGTAAAAAAAAAAAAAAAAAGGGCAAGAGAATACATTTTTGATATAAAGACCATCAGAAAAAAAAGTGTCTATTTCTCCACTGTGAATTTATGTACTTATGATAGATGGTGTCATCGAGTCCATGTTTGTCACTCAGCTTCTGTATTTTGTCCACACCATAACGCACACACAGGCTCATGAGCTTTTTGCCAACATATATTGCCCTCATTACTAGACAGTGCAGGGACAAACACAAAGCCCTCAATTGAAAAGAAGGGCTTCCCAGGATAACCCCTGCCATTGTATTCCCGGATCCCTGGTTCTGCAGAGCCGCCGAATTAGTGCACATACCTCTGGGATAGTGGCGTCATGTGGAAGCAGCTAGCTCGCTGTGACTGGTTGGCTGGCTGGCACACAATGGTTAGATGGATGGATGGATGGATTGATGCCTGCAGATTCCTAACAGGCTGGCACACAGCTTCATATATTTCTGTGGATACATGTGTAAATGTGTACATCTGTGTGCCTGTCGAGCTGCCTGTTTACATTTCTGACTACCTGGCTGAGGTTATTATTTAATTTTGGGCAGCTACACTCCTCCTCTGCTGGCCTCAGATCTCTTATGAGTTATGGATAAAAATAATAATTTCACAATTTACACTGATGACATGGATCACTCCCTATTGCCACTGACTGACTGGCAGTGGAAAAGGATTCAATATAGAATGTCAAAAATGAGAAATAAATGATTCATTCTCATTATTGTATAAATATGCATGTGAATTTTGTGTGGCCTTCTCTGGTAAAGCCAAGGAAGAAATCAAATGTATTCAAATGGAGTATTCACAGCAAACAAGCCATTTTGATGACACCAATGCATAATCCTTTTTTCAGAGGCTTCTGGCAACAGGTGAATTGAAGCATTTTGGACATGAACTGCAAAATTTAAATCAAACATCAACAGAGCTGTAATTTGAATTTAACAAATTAGTAGCCAACTTGTAATTTGTGATGATAATGAGATTTTATCCATTGCTGGCAATCCTGCCCGATAGTAATGTGAGCAAGGAGACTGATAATGATGGATGCTTAACTTTTTAAATGCAGGCCAGGGGCATAGCTAACAAGCTGCTGGTAAAAAGCCTGCAATTTGGTATTAGTGAGTAAAGGAAATAAGGAAGGAAAGACTTAATGGTAGGAGGGACTGAAAAGCGGCAGCAAGATGTGGACAATATGTTGATCAAATTAAAATGAGGGGATTGAAACACTTTTGTGGGAATATATTAAAAAAAAAATGTTTTGGTTGTAGAAAAGAGGAAAGAGAAGGAAGGACAAAGGAGGAAGCAACAGAGGTATTGCATATCATGCATGTGCCCTTAGCAGGTGGGAGTTAAAAAATAATAATGATAATCATTAGCTGAGGAGCTAAAGCAGCAGCCCAAAGCAAAGCTGGTGACAGAGACACTGGTATAAAAAGTCAAACACACTTAAATACACACATCACACAATAGCACAGGTATGTGCACTGTAAGACACACTGCCAGACACACACACTCCCATCACTATGCCCTAATAAGTCCAACGGTGGAGGCTGGCTCAGTGAACAGGTCCAATCATGAAGTGCAGATGTATGCCAAAGAAGTTCAGAGCAGTGTGTTTTCATTAAAGTGGAAGTCGTGAACAGGGACAGGAGGAGGTTCCAAAAACTAGTTAGAGTCAGAATAAAACTTCAGTGAAACATAAGAATGATAACAGCTTATCACCGGAATCTATTTGGGTAGACCCAGTAACTGTAATATGAGGAAACGCAGGGAAAAAATGTGCACTGTAAATAAATTACCATGGGCTCAATTACTAATGCCAGACAGATTTTTTTGGTGTGATTTAGGTCCATATCTTGGAAAAGGTGGTTACATATACCACTAGGAAAAGGATTATTTAATGGAAGTAAATGATTTACTTAGCTACAAACACTATTGGGAAGGTGAGTCTTAATTGACTTACAAAAAGGAAACTATTTGCCTATAAAAATAGAGTGTACATTTCACTAGAAAATAAAAACACACGAAGAATGGGAGAGCCAGAAATATTTTACTACTTTAGTACTTTACAAACAGATCGATATGATCAGCAGGACACACTGGTACGACATAACATTGAGTGAAAAAGATAGGATTCAGTTCCTAAAATATTTACAAGCTTAATTATGGATTATCATTATAGAGTAATAGATTATTTAAAAAAAAAATGCAAAAGTCGTTTAGTCATCACGGCACACGATCATCTAAAACTATAAGATGGTCAAACAGTGAATTCCCTTATTCGTTTTTCTCAATTCATTTCTCTATATTGAAAACCTTTCTGCGTTTGTACTTTGTTTTGAAGTAAAAATCTTGGTTTTGATTTATGACTATTTATTTAAGTTAAAGCTGTAAATACTCTGTTTTAGGTTCTTTTCATTTATTATTATTAGCCATTATTAAGTGTGTGTAAAAAAATACATTGGGTTTAAATGTGTATGGGTGCAAAGTAAAAGAAACAGGTAAGACTAGTCCTTACACGCTTTACAAACACAATGCTTCCCAAATGCATAAATATCCCCCCCCCCCCAAAAAAAAGTCTCCCAAGTGATTAATTTAAGATTGAAAAATTATTTCTGCACACTTGACTGTGTTTCTGTGTCTGCATATGTGATACACTCATCTCAGGGAATACGTGCACATTTCACTCCAATTATAAAAATCTCTGAACACACATAAAACCATGTAACCATTTCCTATTCCAAGGGGAAAATATGCCATTTTTGATCCATACTTCATTAACAACAGCGCTTGACCCATATGAGTTTCTTAAACACCAGAAACATGGTGTATATTAAAGTCATGAAAAATAACTGGACTGGTGAAAACATCTTTACGGGAAACATCTGCTCCATTTCTGATTTTCTGGATGAGACATAGTTTGTTTCATTTTGGTTCAATGTTTTTGCTTATTGCTGAGCATAAATGTTCTGACCAAACAAGTTTGTTTTGTTTTGGGTTTGTTTTGGGGGGAATAATTGCAAATTTGTGCTGTGTACCACTGTAAAGATTACATTGAAGTGGTTAGCGCTGTTGCCCCACAACAAGAAGGTCGTGGGCTCGGTTCCCAGCCTTGGTTCTTTCTGTGTGGAGTTTGCATGTTCTCCCCGTGCCTGCGTGGGTTTCCTCCGGGTACTCCGGTTTCCTCCCACAATCCAAAGACATCATGTTTATGTTGATTGGTGACTCTAAATTGTCCATAGGTCTGAGTGTGAGTGAGTGTGAGTGGTTGTTGGTCTCTGTCTGTTGGTCCTGTGATGGACTGGCGACCTGTCCAGGGTGTACCCAGCCCTTGCCCAGTGTGAGCTGAGATTGGCTCCAGTCCCCCCGCAACCCGGAAACAGATAAGCAGTAGGAGATGAATGAATGAATGAATGAATGTTTTCCATTTTGGGCCATCTTTGACAGAAAAACTTTCAATCACAGTTCACAATGTGATTAATATTTCATTGTTCTTTTATTACAGAGCCTAGGGGTTGATAACAGCAGCAGACAGATATAAAACCAATTTCATATTTTAAGGTAAATTGACTGATGCTGTGTTCTGCATTACAGTACCAAAATGTGCAACGAGGCTTAAAATTCCTTCTATTAACAAAGGAATCTGTTTAACAAATTTCAAAAGGGTTGTAAACTCATCAAGTGTGCCCAGTTTGAATTTATTACAAGAATATTAATGATGCAGCAAGATTTGCAGGCAAATGACTCCACATCATAAAATATTTAACATTTTTCAACCTTGTGGGGAAATGTGATTGAACTCACTGACCTGCTGATCACATCAGATGGTAGAGCCAGACAAACTACATCAAAGCCAGCTACACCTCAAATACACATGAAAAAAAAAAAAAAAAAAAAAAAATTACCTATCTTGACTAAAGTTGATTTGTGGCCAATTCTCAGCTGAGTGCTCAGCAACAAAATGAACTGAGATTGATCATAGCAATACAGTGAGCCAAACTCTCACCTCACAAACCTTCCATTCTACTGTAATATTATAAGGTATTAAGATGCACATATTGGTTCATATGGATAGAAAATGTTAAAATACACTTTACCCCGAGGAAAGTGGAACCCCCATTTTACTTAATAATGAGAAGGATATCAACTCTCACTAGTATACGAGCATTTCATTCCCATGATGGCTCAGAAGCAATACATAACATTTGAGTGTTAATCAGCTACTCTGCAAACAAAAAAACTCAGATTAAATATCTTGTTCATGAAATCTTACATTTCTAAGCCTCTCCTGTTAGGTAAGTTGATATTGGTAGCAGTGACAGCACTTGACATCTGTGATATTTGCAGAAATACGGTGTGAAATTAAATACAAACCCTATAATCATTTATTGGTTATCATCCAAACCCTGTCTGTGCTTTCTCCTTGAAGCAAGAGGGAGACAGCATGAAAAGTGTGAAAATGTGTAAACACTCGAATTAGACTGGCAGGTGATGGAGGAAATGATAAACCAAGTGAACATGTTGCTTCTTTTTACCTTTTCATTTTTCCAAAATCGATACCATACCAGCTCTGTGCGGTGAAAATTAGCATCAACAATAAACATAATGGCCTTAGAGTCAAAAAAGGAGTGCAAAAACAGAACCTGCTGTTGTTGAAGGGCAGCTCTGAAACACCTCAATCTAATTAAATAGGTTTTTCTCAAGGATTCTACTTACATGAACTGCTCAACTGCGTTAAATTTAACACAAGGGGACCAAGGGCATTCTCAGCAACATGATCTTACAGCTTCAATTTCATTTCAGCAGTAGGTACTTTTTTATTTCTTTCACAAGATTTAAATCACTGCTCAAAACCATTCCCAAAAAAGTCGAAATCATCAAAAACCAATTGAATGTGTCTGTATAGTGAAAATTCCCTATTTACACACACACACACACATATATATATATATATATATAAAACTGGCTTCATCTTTATACATCTTTTGATATGCAATGGCAAATATATACCAACAGTGCAGATGAAGGTCCAAGCTTTAAGACAGACTTCGTTCTATACTGTTCAACCAATTTTTTCGGCAAGCACTTTCAAATTCTCGCCAGCCTCACAGTCTCTGAGACTGGAGAGACAGAAAAGGTGACAGAGAGGAAGATACTGAGGGAGAGAGGAAGGCATTGGTGAGTCAGACAGTAAACACTTGGTTGGAGTGAAGTTATCCAGCTGCCATGAAAACTGATCCAATGGCTGACAAGTTCGAGCTGACTGTCGTGTCACACACTTACAGACATAACAAAACTCTCCTTATAAAAAATAAAAGAACACAACCGGCAGCATATTAGTAATAATGCTGGTTAAAATAGACTTACACACAGACATGTTTACATCAGCAAAAACACATATCAAAAACCACAGAGGCTAAGGTTGTGTGGAATTGTGTACTTGGGGCAAGTGAAGAGGTGACGAGCGAAAGATAAGATCTGGACACACGTAAAGCTACAGAGGCTTGAAATCAATCTTTCACACTTTTAACTGGAGCGAGTGGCGCTCTCCCATCAAACTTGTACAAACACACACATGCAGACACACTTAGACTAACTCAAGGAACAGCGGCCACCTGGTCTGCATCGCACCTCAAGAAATTACATTTGTTCTCATTTCAATAGAATGAAAGAGTCACTGAGCACTTTCACAGTTCCCATTGTCTCCACACAGAAAACTCCAGCCAGCAGTCTCGCTCTAACAGAGTCCAGACTTAAGTAAACAAATACCAAATATGGTGTTAAGATTAACCATGCTTAATCTCCAATGCATGGCATGCTTATTCAAAAATGTCCTTCACAGCAGAATGAAGCAACCATATTATAGCCTACATCCTAAGGCCATGTTGAGCTCCATGCCAAGTTAATACAGTGCAGTTTTTATTCCAATTGATCATCAGCTGCAGCGGACGTGTTATTGGTCAGAATTACGGCTTGGCTTCTCCAAGCACTGCATACTATGGTGGGAATACTGGAATGGTTATAAAGATACGGCTGCAGGATTCATGGAAAATAATAAATAAAGTTGATGGAAAATAAACAATTTTTGCTGAGATTTACACGAGAGG
This sequence comes from Remorina albescens, assembly GCA_034769265.1. Lineage (NCBI taxonomy): Eukaryota > Metazoa > Chordata > Actinopteri > Carangiformes > Echeneidae > Remorina > Remorina albescens. The sequence goes on from CM068489.1 coordinate 8,854,570, forward strand.
GTAGATATCACTCTCATGTCTTGTGCATAATAAGTGGGAATGAGGAACAAGCAGGTGGTACGTTTTTCCACTTTGGTTTTCTTTTCAGATTGAAAAATGAGATATGGTATCTTAATTAGTGAGCTTGAGGGGTGTTATTAGCTGCGTGATTGTTGTCTCCAGCTGCATACTAGCAATGCAAACAAAAGAGTGAAAAAGGAAAAAAAAAAAAAAAAGTCCTCTTTTCATGTGTCAAACTATTCCTATAACTTTCTGTCAACCCGAAATCTCTCTGATGACTGATTTCAGTGTGCAGGTGAACATGCCGGATGAGTAGGTGAGCATACATCAAAGGCAAAAGCTACAGGTTCCTGCTATTGCCCTGGAGCACACACAGCCTCCTTTTGCCACACCTCTGCTCCAGTGTCCTGAATAAAAGTCATGAAAATATTATCCAGAAAAAGCACTTTAGAAAAACCTTCCCACCGAACACATTTTCACCAGATTCTCGACTAAGGCTCTTTCTTGTCAATTCTTCTGAAAACTCTCCCTTAATCCACTCTTAATTCAAGAGCTAATATTGAGATACCCAGATCTCAACCTCCCGAAATAAGTCCTTGAAATTAATTGTATGGTAATTCACCTAAGAGCAGATGTGGAAACAAAAAAAGTAGGAGGGTAAAAGTAGACTGATTGTGACAGTATCAGAAAGAATGCCAATGAGAGGAATAATGAAAAATAAGGTAACAGAGAGGGAAGAGATGTACCAGAGACACAGGGAACTTAAGCCATTATCACCATGAGTTTGTTAAAGGAAAAAAAAATTACTTTTGTCTTCAACAGCCTATCATGTTCATGACGCTGGATTCCCATTCCTCTGCACCCGCCTTTGCACATCAGAGCTCAAAGCCCAACGTCACCACAGCGGCCTAATTAGTAGAGTGGCTGCCGGTCCGATGAGGGCCCATGTTTTTTGCTCTGGAATGGCATTAACCTTTTGGACAGGCTGGTGCTTTGATTTCTCAGCTGTTTACAGCACCCATCTACTTTCTAAAAGTGTTATATTTCAGGTGCTTGGCCGACTGCGTGGACTAAATATAGGCACTATGTGAGATTTCCCTGGAAAGGGACACGCTCTGGGGGCAGAGGATCCACTCCATGTTTGTGTCTGTGTACGTGTGTGTCCGTGTGTTTATGTGTCCTAACTCATTTCCAGACTTATGAGGACCAAATGTCCTCAGAGGGTGAGGCAGGAAAGAGAACACTAATAACAATTATAAAAAACCTCACAGATTGAATTTTGATGCACAAAATGGTGATTTAGTGTGTGCAGATCATATTAAGACATGTCCTGGTTAGGGCTAAAATTGTGTGTTCATTATTTTACACATACTTTATGGAATATTTAAGGTAATGCACCCACAATTTGTGTAAGGACAGTTTTTGACTCTGTTAGCCTTCCTGATGAGTTTCACTATTAGCCACCTAGTGTGGCTAATACAAGAGAGTTCAGGTAGACCAATATCACAGGTTTACAGTGACAGGCTTTCCAATCTGTACGGCATATGGAATGGGAAAAAACTGGCCCACAGTGCCCTATTTTCTTTTGCTAATATAACAGTGTATCATTTAAGGATAACTTAAGTTTGACTGAATGTATCAATTCAACCTGAAATTTGTGTTTTTGTTTGGTTTAAAATGCATAATTCACAGTTGGCTGGTTGCTGATAACCACCACCGTGGTGCTGAAAGCCAAACAACAGCAACAACAGAATGTAAAAATATAATTAAATACTTTACTGTCTTTTTTTTTTTTTTTTTAAATTATTATTGTGTATTTGGTTAGAAAACAGTCACTAGAGACAAAACCAAATGCATTAACCAGCATGACCCCTCACTATTTTGACAGTATGCTTAACTAATGCAGGTCTTCAGTCATCCTTCACACAACCCACACTGGTTATCACTACAGCATAAGGACACATTTGTGATGATAGATATGACATGGCTGTATATTTAAAGCTTAGTTTCGAGGTTCAATTGAACAAACGTGTATTGTGATGTGTGTGAGTGTGTTCTCTGATACATCCATCTTTGTGAGGACCAAAGGCACAGAACATTTTAACAAATACTTCAAACTGCGGGTTGAGAGGTACAACCTAGTTTTAAGCTTTGGATTATTGTAGGATAATTTGTATTCAACAATTCATTGTGTTGATAAAGTTTAGAAGTCAGGAAATGCATTATGTGAATGAGGGTCCTCACAAATGTTGGAGTACAAGAATGTGTATGTGTTATGAAGTGTATGTTTTACCTGTGCCTTTGTTGCGGTCCACAAAGCAGTACTTCAGTTCATATTCTTTCAGAATTTCATGGACCTCCTATAAAAAGACAGAAAAAATGATTTAAGCCAAAAGAGAAAGAGTGTAATACAATCAAAAAAAATGCCTAAGTAAGTGTAAACTATCAATAAGAGGACTGATACTCACAATTTCCATCAAATCTAGCATTTGTTAGAAACATAACTGTCATCTCAAAATTATTGAGAGAATTAAGCCCTTTCCAAAGTGATGTCATAGGTCCATATTTAAACCAACCAAAACAATAACAATTTCACAATTTGCCTCCAGCATATTTTTTTATTTCTTATTATTCTGCATAATTATCGAACCAAGTAAACTGCATGCAATTAAATTTGCTCAGAACCATTCTGAATTATTCACCACCAGCTGCTTTCAATAACCCAGAGTGTTATTAAATAGACCGTTGCTCATCACAATGATAAAACCTTAACTTAAACACCTGAGCAAACTATTTCCTTCCCAATTGATGGGAGTTCATCCCCAATTGCAGTAATTTGCCTTGCTCTTGTCTTGTAATCATGCTTTGTGGAAAAAAAAAAAAAAAGGAAAAAGAAACAACAAAACACACACACACCTGTATACAAAAAAAAATTATTCTGTTTTGGTGATGTGTATGGTGAGTCCACTCTTGTGATCACATATATTTGAAGTGAAGTGAGACAAGAAACAGAGCACAAAAGAGACAAAGAGAGATTCAGTAGCACAGCAAGAAAACCTCACACTGCCTGAAAGTGTTATGAGCTCCACTGCTCACTGTACTAACTCTGTTTGCTTTATTGCCTTCATAATGGGTTTTACTGTTGGTATCCACACAGTTGCTTTACTGCACGAAAGTCGATGACAGCACAAACTGTTCAAAGCCTGGCATCAAGTTTTGGTGTTTTTGTTGTTGTTTTTTTTTTTAAAGATATGCTCCTGTGATTTGAGCAACCTTGTGTTCTTGGACAGGTTTGACAGTGCCTGGATATTCAATAGCTCCACATCGCAAAGGAACATAGTGTAGGTGGAAGGGCTGAAGAGTGAGCATACACAAAAAGAAAGAAAAAAGAAAAAGAAACAATCACCACCCACAGCACAAAATCAACCTGCAAGCCTCAGTCTAAACTTTGACAGTTGAAAAGCATAAAGCAATTATTGCTAAGTGCCAGCAGAGGCACAATGTAAAATCTACAGTCTACTGTACATGATGCACATCAGAAAGGACTTTCAAAGTGGTTTATCCTCAGATGTATACAGTCTGAATTAACAAGTGAACCATAAGAAGATAAAGAGAAATATAAAGAGAATGGCTATATTATAAAAAAAATAAGAAAAAGGAAAAAGGAACATTGACTTTATTATTATACTATAGAGAATTTTCTCTACAATAAAAGGCGCACACACACACACACACACACAAAAAAAAATAACAGGTGGACCAGATCTGGGAGCAAATGCATATGGTTACACACAAAACCATGCATCTGCAATATATGCATTACTTGATATAGTTTCACATCCCATCTGTAACTCAATGAAGACGTCCCTTGTTCCAACAAAAGTCAAGTTAAGTTTAAAAGAGGACTTCACAGTTGGCTTTAAGATACTTAAGTTTACTGATGAGCTCACATTGTCATCAGACCAACAGGTCAATTGTTGAAGTGGTTTCTTTTTGTCGTTCTTCTGTCAGGGAGTGTCTTCATCCATTTATGGACGAGTGAGTGACAATGAGGTTTGTGCACAATTGCTCATGTAATTTGACCTGAAATAATAATGCCCTTTAGTATGTATTAATCTAATCATTTAAATTTCACCAAAAGTAATTAAAATAAAATCATAAAACAAACCTAATATATTCATCATCATCATCATATTTTTTTACATTGGAATTTTATTTGTATAGTCTGGCATGGAAACTTGCAGCAGTTATCAGGAAAAACACTCCAACAGCTGTGTCTAAGTCTCCATTTAGTCTGGTGTGATCTAACTAACCCCTCTGTGGAACTTGACAGGATAACATCTCTTACTGTAGGTTATAATATAATCTGGCCTAGTTTGGAGACCGTGACTCCCTGTCATATTAATCATGTGCAACTTTGCTTTAAAAAAATTTATTTATTAATTTATTTAGTGTCTAACCTCACAAGTTTCTCCAGTTCAAAGAGTTTGATCAATCTAATGTACCACACTTGCACTGAGTAAACTTTTCACAGTCTCTTCCACATCCTGCCAACGTGTCTTTCATTACACTGCCATTCAGTACATGCATTCTCTCAAAGTGCAATGATAAAAATCCTGGGTGGCAGCGAATAAAAAGGCTTGAATGTGGAAAAGTCTCAAAATAAATGTTTAGCTTTTATGATGATGCACCTGCTCTGTTGTCATCAGCTAATGTTGCCCTTGCCCAGTGTTTTTATCCACCACTGGCAAATGTTAGCCATGTTTTGTGCTTCCATTGAAATATAAACATAGAACTGGATTCTGAATTATAATAATGCAGCAGCTCATAGTCATACTAACATTTTACACAATTTCTACATTAGACTGAAAGCAAAGTTGAAATATCCAGGGGATCATGTAGGCCGGATACTTTAACGAAAGCATTTCCATTCCCATTTAATCACATGAATTCTTTAAAGAAATAAAAACATTTTGGGTGTTCTAATATGTACATTTTCCATCTTTCTTCTAACTACCCATCCAGCCTACTCAGGTACACAGTGAGCAAGCCTGCTCCCGCTCAGCGAAGGCTATGCGAGGCAGCCCACACAGAAGGTCAACTCACTCGCCCTTAAAATCAGTGCAGAGTGAGCTGTAATAGCTGAGAGGGAAACGCAGAGAGAGAGGGGAGAGAGAGTGACAGAGGAACAGAAACAGACAGAGAGACCAATCTGTGCTCGAGAATTAGTCTAAAGAGACGGAAAACCGACTTGAAACAGAAGGAATGCAAAATGCATAATGGCCCCTATTCTGTTTCAATAGGTAAATATAACCTGACAAGCAGCTGGAGACAGCCACTGTTTAAAGTGCATCACTGTTCATCGATACTCATAGCAGTGAGATTTTTTCTGTGAGCCATAACTACAACAAGAAATAGATTTTATGGGAAAATCTAAACTACTCAGTGTTATGCTGAAGACTGAAGCATATTATGACCACTACTGCAATAAACTGATATAGCTGGTGAGAACATTCCAACAAATTTTCATCCAGAAATCAATTTCCTGGACATAATGTGAGGTTTCTGCTTTCCAATCAAGAAATTCATTCATTCATTCATCTTCAACAGCTTATCCGTTTCTGGGTTGTGGGGGATGCTGGAGCCAATCCCAGCTCACATTGCGCGAGGGCGGGGTACACCCTGGACAGGTCGCCAGTCCATCACAGGGCCAACACACAGAGACAGAGACAAGCAACCACTCACACTCACACCTACAGACAATTTACCAGTTAACCTAAACATGCATTTCTTTGGACGTTAGGAGGAAACCCATGCAGGCACGGGGAGAACATGCAAACTACACACAGAAAGGCCTCAGGCCAGGAACTGAACCCGCAACCTTCTTGTTGTGGGGTAACAGCGCTAACCACTATGCCACCGTGCTGCCCCCAATCAAGAAAAAAGTCTACTTTTTTTCCCCTCAAATAAGCTAGGTTTAAATGCCAGCACACTCCTCATACTACTCTAAAACAGAATTGTGGACAAACAAGGTGAACATGAAGAAAATAGGATTGAACAATCAGGATCAAAGCAGGACAGTTCAGATATGAGCATGTTAACAAAGTGACTTAAGCTGTTATATTCAACCACCTTTTATATCTGCTTATTCCCCTGTTTCAGGGTTTGCATGTTCTTTTCTTATGCTCTGTTTCTACTGAGTGTTGGATAGTCTGCAGACACTGACATTGACCAAGTGCTGTACAACATTCAGACAAAGTAAAAAGGTTAAATCATGCCTTTGTCATTCTCTCTGGTGCTTTCACTGTGGACCTTGTGCTGTTCTCTGCTTCAGCCAAATTGAGCTGAAAGTTTGTCTCTCACAGCTCTGGCACATTACAAGACATTTAAAGACTATTTTTAGGAATCCAAACAGCCCTAGCTCTCATCTCAGTAACACAATATACTAGTTGAATACACCATGCTGCTCCCTTTTTTTTTTTTTTTTTAATGATATTCCAATATGTTTCACCTCATTTCTTTTTACATTCCATGTTTTATTGCTGACTTGATGTTTGCTTGGTTTTCCTTCCAATATATTCAACTCGGTTTTCAACAGCGTTCCACTTTGTGTCATTGAGGTTCCCGTTACACAACTTTTACAGCTTTCTAATTAACAGTTCTTCACCGGCTTCAAAAAAAGAGGCAGTATGACAAACCAGCCAATTCAAGGCAAGAGATTTGAATCAGTAAGAGCAAACACATACTTTACTAAAACTAACTGCAAAGACTTTGATGTTACATTCAAGTAAAACAGCTTTTTTTTGCCTCTAACCATCACATAAAAGTATCTAGTCCACAAACTTTGACAGATGGCAATCATCATATCACATTTAGAGACCCACTGCTCCTACCCCAGCACAGTTCTTCAAGACTAACACTGATTCAAGGTCATTTAGGCCATTTTACAGTACAGTATCTATGTCAATAATAATTCTGCAGTATTGCTGAGTATGTAATTTTGATCTTATCCTAGGTGATACTTCCAGCATGTCCACTCAGTACCCCAGCACCAGCCCTATCCCCTGGGCGAGTTCCAGGAAGATACGCTTGAGAAGGAATGTGATGTTACCCCTGTCTAACACCTGGGGAGGCTACATGGAGCCTATTGCTGTAGCCTTGGTTCATGAAGTAACATGAATTCACTAGCACAATAAAAAACACGCAATCACCAGCTTCACACCTGTTCATGCAATGAAATACTGAGCACTCCACTCTGAGTCTGCACTAAAAACCACTGATATTGCCAGCTTTAGTTCACTGATCAATGACTACATTGTTAGCCAAAAGCACCACTCACCACCACAGCCGCTACTTGGATTATGTTATCTCATATTTAGACACTGCTGCTGCTGACTGCTGTTTGAGATCTGATAGCACACACGCTTTAAGCTATGTTGTTTCAATGATACGTTGGACATACATTGTGTGAACTGTACAGATTTGGATAGGGCAGAAAGGTAATGTTAATGTAAGAACACCAAAAGAGAATAACTTTTCAACTTAAACAAATGAAGAATATTCATTCATTCATCTTCTACGGCTTATCCATTTCCGGGCGGCGGGGGATGCTGGAGCCAATCCCAGCTCACACTGGGTGAGAGTGGGGTACACCCTGGACAGGTCACCGGTCCATCACAGGGCCAACACACAGAGACAGACAGAGACCAAGAACCACTCACACTCACATTCAGACCTACGGACAATTTAGAGTCACTGATAAACCCAAACATGATGTCTTTGGATGGTGGGAGGAAACCGGAGTACCCGGAGGAAACCCATGCAAGCATGGGGAGAACATGCAAACTCTGCACAGAAAGGCCCCAGGGCCGGTAATTGAACCCTTGACCTTTTTACTGTGAGGCAACAGCGCTAACCACTATGCTGCTATGCTACCATATAAAGAATAATACAATGTGATACCTGTTCATGACACACACACACAGAAAACAACCCATTTACACACATGCGTTTCTCGTTGCAGTCATATGAGATGGATTACAAGCTCAAATAAAGTGGTCAGTCATTTTCACCTTGTGCATGTGTTAGAGAGTGAGCATCAGAGAGAGCAAGAGATAGGGGGGCCGACTTGGTGGACAGACACTCTCTGCATGGCCTCTTTACGGCCGGTAACTGTGTCCTTGACCTACTGAGAGAATGATATATGCCGCAAAGAGAACAGATGATGAAGTCCAGGGCTGCCAGCCACCAAAATGCTCCTCTAACACTAAACCCTACCATGTGGATAGAAATTATTAGCGATTCAAAAACCACATCATTACCACTCACATTTATAGAGCTGCTACAATAGCACTGCATTCATGCCAGTGATTCTGTAGTTTTATGAGCAGTCTAAAATGATGTAGTTAAGCAAAGCAGATCTGATTTATTTATTATTTAGACACGGTAAAAACAGGGTTTTAATATATATGATGGTGATGATAGTGATAAACAAATGTGAACAAAATTTCTTTTTGAGCGTGAAGAGAATTGAGGAATAATTTTTCTACTTCCATTTCCATCTATTCATGGGCTCCAAAACAATTTCATGGAAAATAGCTAATGACTACATTAAATGCACAAATAGAATCAACCACTTTGTATTTTTTGCTCACCCTTGCTTTCAAACAATTATGAAACATGTTTAAGAGCTGCAATTAGTTACACGGGGGACAAGGTGTATATGGGTGGCCGGCTGAGTGTATATGTGTGTGTGTGTGTGTGTGTGTGTGTGTGTGTGTGTGTGTGGGTGTGTGTGGGTGTGTGTAGGTGGGTGGTTGAGTGAGTGAGAGACAGGTGGTTCAAACCATGCACAGCATGGATCACTGGCCCATCAAATGCCTGCCAGGAGGGCTTCTTAGAAAACATGCACACTCACATATTGTGGGCAGACAACCATAAACACACCGAAGTGCAGACATCTCTTTTCCTCTCATCCTTTATTTTTCTCTCTCGACTACATTCGGAGTGTCTGCACCTTGCACGTTAATTTAAAATCCTTGCTGTGTCGGCAGAGGTAAAACAATTTTATTTTGATCAATCTGCTTCTGGTATCTGCGTAGTATTTCCTCTCCATCCAGGCGCTGCTGCTCTTTATCGATTTCTTACTCACTTGCTGAAACCATATAAATAAGGACACTCCTTGTACATAAAGCATGCACTGAGTCATCAAAGAACAACAGACAATCTGATCTTTAGCTCTACTGAGCACCTTTCAGGTAGATTAGGATAGAACTGGTACTGCATAATACTTACAATACTTATCATACTTACAATTAAAACCAATACTAACTTATTACTGTAACAATACACCAATAAATACAATATTTATCACGCTATGGAATAAATAACACCAGTATTCTTTGAGTGCAAAATGCTCCTTCCTTTACCAGGGGAGTTTGGCCTTGGGATTCATCATATGCTATAACTCTCCAGTTTCTCAATCAATCTTTTGAAGCCTGGAGCTCAGAATACCATTTACGAACATCCTTGTCATTTGCTAGAGTCAGAAAATTCTCATTCGGAGTATCACCCGGAGGTGTGATCATCTCAAACAAAACCTATCTCCAAGACTTCTCTTTATTCTTTAGTAACTCCTAAACAGCATATCATTGTTCAACACCCTCACCAAAGGAAACGAAAAAACCAATTGGAACAGCTTTTTTCTTTTTTAAGAGAAGGTTGTTTTTTTCTGTTTTGTTTTGTTTTTGAATTTCATGTGGGAACATGGGGGACCACTGCTTTCTCAATCCTGGTCGGTTTCCTGCATCTGTTTCTGTGTATTCACTTCTAATTATTGTCTTGTTTACACACAGCAAAGGAGGAACCACTGGGCTGCGGGATAGCAGGTGGCTTGCCCTGAAATATGGGTGATTCTGCAGTCGACCAGTACGACTCCACCTCCCTCCCTTCTCCACAACCATCCGTCTCTGCTTGTCTCGGACCCTGAAGCGACGGGCTGAGATTGGAGGTTATTCCTCCCATTGAACTAACTCACACTGCTCCTAGCGTATCAGCAGCAACCTTAACACACCAGGTCAAAACATCATTTAAGAATATTCATTATTTTTGTATGATCAACTCTGCATTGATTTGCAAGGGATTTGCCAGATTAGATAATTACTGTTAAAATTATAATTTTACCTGGGTGACCTGGTGAACAGCGCTGATGTCTTTGGCTTTGACAAGTCAGGCTCAAGACAGGTCTGGCTCATAGCCACAGCATGAAGCATCATCATGGCAGCAGAAAAAGCAAAGTAACTGCAGAGATATGTGGAGACTGGCAGAGAACCTCTTAGACATAAAAGCTAAAAGGCCTCTTGGAGTCATTTGTACTCATAAACCAAGGCGCCAGTGAAAGCACCAAGCACGTCAACAGACTGGACATGGGACAGTTAATGTCTTCTATACTTGCACTACATTTTTGTACTATTACTGACTCAATACAAAAGCCATTTCCCATTACTGGACCAGAATATTATTCAAATATTATATACGCCTTGTAATACATTATAAGGCTTGCAATGTCACTGCAACAACTGCAATATACAATGAGCTTTTTAAACAGTAAAGTAATGAAGTGATTGATGACAATAACTGTTTATGATGATGAAACCAAAGTTTAAATAATAGCAGCCCTGCAAAATATTCCTATTCATCTGACTCATAATATCACGCCTCGGTCAAATATTTGTCTATATTCCTAATCATTTCTGATAAGTAAAGCTAAACCATTGATACAGGGAAGGACACATGGCTTCATTCTGTTTGTTCCTACTCTGCCATCAGCATCTTGGAAGAGAAATGGAAATCTGTCAGAGTGATCATTGTGGAGTTTTCGCACACTTGCTGGAATTACTCAATGCTTCTTTCTGGGCACACCAAAGTGAAAGTTGGCATGGCTTGTTTTTGCCATTTTGATCTCACTGAGCTGCCACTGACATTGGATTTTATTTTGTTTGTTGCTGACTCAAATGTGAGGTCAGGTGTTTGACACAACCTGAATAAACAATACACTGCGTGTAATCATTGGGTTTTTAATCAATGTGGAGTAGGCTCCAAACATGCAGGTCAGGCCCACCTAAAAATCATCCCCCCTACATCATTGTCATTCTCATTTCCAAAAACAAACCCTATTCAATTCAAACTGAGTCTTAATTTATCAATACAAAGCATATCATTGCAAATTCAAGCCTAAGGAGCTGCAATATGAACACTGAGGGTGCAGAATTCTAGTCAACATGGAGAATCCTGATCTAACATTGTTAAATACCCCTCCTGCTCGCGCACATGAATGTGCGTGCATGCGTACGTGCACACAAACAAACACAATCGTGATAGCAGTCGTGAACAGCAGGCACCCATAGCGTGCAATGTCCAATCACAATCTAACCAGCACTGTGAGAAAGTGAAGAAGATGAATGATAATACACAGACACTGGTATGAAGACATTTTATTAATGGACGCTAAAATGGCTTGTTTAAATGAAGCTGTATAGCGCAGCTTAACCAAAAGGGCAACGTCGCCTCAGTACTCCTCACACACTTACTCCCCCTACGCCTTTTATCCAATTTTTCAACACATTCCTCCTTGTTCGGTAAAAACTTTTAACTTTGCATTACTCCTGATCCTTTTATACAGTCAGCGAATTTCCCTCCTTCTGTTTATACCTGATTGGTCAATGATTTGTATGCCTTTTATTCATTATTAATCATAATATATCAATTAATTACAAATTGAGGCAACTCTGTATGATAATACTGTGTCAAACAGCTCATTGCAGTAGATGTTAGTTTTCTGTCGTAGTTTTTATCCCAAGACTTAAAAAAAAAAGCATATTTGCCTTCAAGTTGCTTCATCCTCATTCCCTAAATACAAGAAAGGCACTACCCTAACATGTTTTGCACTTGAAATGCCGACTACCACCCTAACAACATAATTATTCAGAATAAAGTCAGGCGAAAACAGGGGAAATGCTATAATAGGACCTCTACAGACACTGTTCTTCATCAAGTCCATTCTGCAGAGTCGTAAAAACTCAAATCATATCTCAACAAAAGTTCAAAATGCTGTGTGGATTACATTTTTATTTCCAGCTTTAAGAAATGGATGACACCTCTGACACAGTGAAAAAGTATAGAGGAGCACGGTGCTTCCATTCAAATGGGCAATAATGGTCAACAATATCATGATGACACCCTTTAGCTTGCAAACAGTCATTTTAAAGACCTGAATTTGTAATTTGCCTGTTACCATCTTGGTTTTTCGAAACTAAATTAAACCAAATTTGGAGAAGGTGGAGCTGAGGAGTGACGGTTGGACCTGACCTGCTCTATTGTCTATCCCAATTATCAGGCAGGTCATTAGTGTGTCGTACCGTCAATCACACACGCCCTCATGTATATCCTGCTCTATCGTGTATTTTTCCTCTGAATGGAACTGTTATTGAATAAATGCATATTATGTTGTACTGAATAATTAAAACTAGTGAATAAGAATATCAACTATTAAGGAAAATATTTACTGAGGTAGTAAATCAAGAAAAGGTCAATTTTCCCAAAGATTTCCTACGGTCATACTCCCACTTGTAACCAATGGAATAACCCACTAAATGTTATTAGATAGAATGTAAGCTTAAGGCACTTCCACATTAGCTTCATTTTTCAGAACCAGAGACTATGTTCCTTTTCATATACAGTCTATGACCACATAAGCTTTATTTGGTAAGACAACACAGGACTCCTTAAGTATTACACTAAAGAGGGCACAGACACCGTCAGGGTCTGAGGTTATTTTTTAAACATCTCACTAATGGCTTTAAAAATGTACAGATTCAACTTCGGCCTGAACATGTGCTTTAGGTCTTCTAGCTGGCCTCCTCATCTAAAGCAAAATGACTCAATGGTCAGATACATTTTTGCCAATCCAGCACAACTTAAATGAACTGAGCTCCACTTGGAGCTGTACTAACCCATGTTTTGCAGACGTAGACCATGCATCTACCAAGTCGAAGACAGAGGGCCATTTGTCATCTGCTAAAACCAAACATCAGAGTCCCATGCTTCTTTTAAATGTTCGGAGGAGTGTGGGAGTTAACGAGTTCCAAGCTCTGCAGAATAAGTCTTTTACTGTCTGCATTCAGTTAATTAAGGATTTCTGCTTTGTATTTGTCACGTACATTGAAAAACACACTGTTTTCAAACCAAATATCTTAGTCCTATGCACACAACAACACTCCTGCAATGCGACCTCTCAACGACTGGCAAGGTGCGATAGTTTAGTAGCATTAGAGGACATTGTCTGCACCTAAGCTCATTATTTCACCTGCATCAAGTCACCCAGATTTTTGAGTCACTGCCAAAATGTACAAGTATAAAAAATAAGCTGTAATAGCTTATAGATTTTTACTAGTTGTACTAAGCCCATCTAACAGGTGCACACTGAGTGCCTGAGGGACAACTGACAACATGAGAAAAACATTGAGGCAATTAATGCCACAGTATCCCAACATGTGTGTATTTACCACACATAGTAGGGCTAAAATTGTGATTTTTCTTATATATCTTGCAATTTTTTTGTGTGTGTTTTAAATTTCAGCTATTTCAAGTGCTGGTGGAGGTTTGTTGTATTCGGGTCATCCCTAGCATTTGATGCCACTGGAGTCCCCAAGCATAATATGGAATTTTTTAACTGGTTAATCCAATTCAACTACAGAACAAGAAGACGGGTGCAGGAATTATTTATCAATATGATTGACTGATAAGAACTTTTTAAAAATTGAAATACATTTTCAAGTGCTGGTTGAGGTTTGTTCTATTTCTTCTGATGTAGCTCCCAGTTAATACTCAAACATCAGATTAGAGCTCATGAGCAGGCGCAATGTCTCAAACGTGAGGAGGATTTTCTAAAGTGTAACCTGATCTGAGTTACTGGGACAGGGCTCCATGAGGTCAGCACGGATATCAAGTTTGTGACAAAACAAAATCTCACAAATCCATCGGTGGAGGACTGTGCATCCTCTCAGATACTACAAGGGCCAATTCAAAGTGCACAAAAAGGTGTGCAGGAGAGACTTTGAGCTGTTGTTGATATCTTTCAGATTGCTCCATTTCCCACAGGAGTTTGGACAAATCTCTTTGTGCATATATTTGTCTACGGTACGGGGCCAAATAATGAGACTGCTGAAATTATAACGTATACGAACTTGGCTGAGGCAACTTCTGATTGAGGAGCATGTCGCAGCCTTTAGCTATTTGCTACCGCTATGTCTGAAATTGTGATTAATTCAGTTAGTCGTTCAGCACTAACACAGAGGCACATATGAGCCTACAGTGTACGGTGATGAAGGCTGCCCACTGTCAGGAGGGACAGATTTAATGAACATCTGCTATTGACACTTGCACAGCATCACAGCATTTTAAATGAGGAGATAAGGTGGGTGGAGATGAGAACAGCTTCCAAGCACACTGCTTTGTCACATTAACATGTATTTGTGTTTACCTGTACATATGCAAATAAAACTGCATGAGCACGCACGGGAAACACACACTTGCAGGTAAAGTCCACAGCTTGCATTGGTTTGTCCGTTTCAAAGAAACTAAATTACTCAAGATCTTAGAAGTCCTCTGAAACATCCTAACCCACACTAGCCACATTCATCTTACCTTCTTGTGCATCTGAAAATTCCTTTTTACACTACAGGCTTGGATTTAATGAAATTTGATTTTTTTTTTTTTTTTTTTTAATGAAATAGTGTCTTGATCAGAGACTTTGCCCCAACCTCTCACTCTGAACTTCAAAAGTGAAAAAAAAAAAGCCACTCTTGGAAATGCTTCCAACTTTGGTTGCTTTGACAAGAAATCTCTCATCGGCCTCTTTCATAATCAGTAAGTCTGATATTTAGAGGAATTAGCTCTGAAAACAAGGGACATTTATAATTCAAGTATGTCACACCTGTAACTCTGATGTGTGAAGATATTTCTATGATTTTTCACACTGTAGCTACTGTTACATTTACGCTTCGGACTTAGTTTTTTATAGCTAAGTTTACTTGGACATGTTGAATCCCATCAATATGTGGGGTTTTTTTGTGGATTTTGAGTCAATGAAATGTTACTTAAAACATTTTAGTGAACCCAACTGAATATATAAAACATCTTATACAATGAAATGCTAATGATTACAACAGTCTAATAAAAATCCAAGTCTCACACTCCCATTATCCATCCAAAATGGCTTTCTTCTCATCCCTCAACAACCATTCCCACCCTCTTTTAAACTTTTTACATTTTTCTTTTATTCTTCCTCCATGTCCTCTCTTCTCACCCAGCTTGATGGTCCTCTGTCAGCAAGGCCATACTTTTGACACAGTGCACCACACACACACACACACACACACACACGCACACACTCAAGAGAGATGGATATTGCTGGGTCCATCAGACAAGTTATGTAAGACAGTGACGAAGAGCTTTCTTCACCATAAATCTATAACGCTACACAAGATACTCTAATGTCAACTCCAGTGCTATGAATATCACTGGATTCCTGTGCTGGACCGAGCAAGAGTAGCCATAGGCTTTAAACCCTGCACTACTCACGACTGTGAATGGATACTATTGTACAATGATCAATTATTTAACTTCCTCGAATTACAACATAAAAAAGAAGTAGTAAATCTCGACACTTGAAAGACTAGGACAACTGATTCTTTTTTGCACGTTTTACACCATTAGACAAGAGAGTGATAACGATAGGACAATGGGTTATTGTTTTGTTTACTGCCATTTTCTTCCTGGCTCACTGAGATATCTCCAAGACTAAGGTCCATTGCCTGATATACCACCTCAATAGTATCCGTAGCCTTATGGATCTCAGTCACTACTGTGTAATGTAAAATTTCCCCCATTATATGGATACATTTCCATTAAATTCAGATGGGTCAAATGGTGCTGCTCTCCAACTGGGCCACTCAGGCTCACTAGACAAATCATGCACCATCTGACACTTGAATAATTTGGAAAATACTCAGAGAGAAATTCTACTTCCGTTGTTTCACCTGATCCAAGTGACTTTTTCCTCTTCTCCCCCTGTTTCTCATTTCTCTCTCTCTGTCTCTCACACATGCACACACCATGCAGTTGCACTCTTTCACACTCCATCTCTCCTCCACTTTACAGACTTTAACTACACAGAAACACCAGGCAGGGAGCTGGCTCTCCTTGGCAGTGTGCCTCTTTCTAAGAATGTTTAGTGCTCCAACCCTGAAGGAACACACCATCAGAGCCTTCTGCACGCAGCCTCATGAAGGCTTGCATACCGACATGTGATGAATCACACTTAGGCGAAATCAAAAGGGGTCATAAAGTTATAAACAGTGAAGTCACTCCGTGGTATTTGACAAGAAACGTGCATTTGAAGTTTTTGTTCTTGTGTACAACAAAACATAAACTGGCTTAGTGTCTATTGCCTCCAGCAAAGGAATCTGATTATTGCAAGCTGTAGGAAATCAAAACAAGTTGGAAACTGTATATTCCACAATATGTTCTGGAAAACACAATCTGAGTTAACCACCACCACCACCACTGTTGTCACCCTCTGACATTGCATGAGAGAGAACTGTACAATACGATAATGTATGGAACAAACAAAGTTAACCACATGAGCTGATTAAAATGTTTGTTATTGTACACATTGTAAGATGCAAAATGTCAGACGATAAAGAAAAAGCAAAGATGGCGACAGGTATCTCATAAGGGCCAGTAAAAGTCCAATTTACACATTGAAATGAGCATGTGCCCCAGCTATCTCGACCTCATATGACTTCCATATATTAGTCATAAAAATAAAGGCGCATAAATGACTTAAATGATTAATATATGGACATAAAAAGTGGGGCAACCAATGTGCAGATAAGTCCTACCTCATGATCCTGTTGCAAATAGCTCATTTAGAAAGAGAACAAGTGTTTTTATTTCGGTGGTGTTTAGAAGAGTTACATGGTTTTGATCCAATTTATTGGTTTCTTCACATAACTGTTGAATTGTTTATTTACCGTTTGAGGTCAGAAGAGAACATGCCCATTTTCATTCGTATCGCACTCTTCGACTATGCGAACTGTCACTTCACGTGGTCAGAAAACAGGTCTAATATGTTCAATGTAACTTTCACTTCCTTCATTTGAAGAATGATGCTGTTCCAGTTACAATGCCTGCGCTGCCAGCAAGTGATCCTGAGGTAACTTCATGTTTAAATAAAACTTTCAAGAGAGTGTCCAGAGAGACGTGGCCTGACAAGAGGTCGGAAATAAAAAAGGAAAACAGGACAAAGATCAGTGCAGGAGCTCTGAACAGGTTATCTGTTCACAACACAGCAGAAAATCAGACAGCCTGAAAAGTACGACAGTCCGTACAAACTAAACTGATAAAGACAACAGAAGCGCAGTCAGTGTCAACGTGCGCAAAACAGAATTAACTGAAGAACGCTCCTTTTCCTCCCAGTCTGTTTGATTTTTTTTTCCTTTATTTTTATTTATCTTCCAGCCCAAACGAAGTTAAAACCCGTACCTGGTTGGTGGTGTCGGGCGGCAGGTTCTTGATGAGGATTTTCCTCCTGTTGCTCAGCTCCTGGCGAGTTTTGGCCAGCCTTCTCTCGATCTCCTCCGGCTCCAGGTCCGGCAGCTCTCGGAGGCTAATCCCCGGCTCGGACGACTGTTGTGCCGCCGCAGCCGCAGCCGCAGCCGCCTCCTCATCCTCCGGCTGCCGGTTCTCGGGGCTGTCCATCTCCGGGGAAAGTGCGCTCTCCCGGGCGAGAGAGGAGTGGACGCTCGGCGGCTGGATGGATGAAGCTGCCGCCATCTTGGGTAGCTGAGAAAAAAAGTGTGACGGGAAAGAGACACAGAGATAGATAGATAGAGAGAGAGAGAGCGAGGCAGAGTGAGAGCAGGTGGGAGGTGTGTGTTAGTAGGAAAAAGAGCAAGAGACATAAAAGACAACCAAACTATAAACATATCAACCAAATATTTTTTTTTTTAAATTCACTTACTTTAGCTAGCCAGTTGATATTCGCCTTGTATTGAAACACGATGCGCATGAAACAAATATTAGCCTTCTGCAACAGCAAAGGACGGCCGCACAAGTTTAAAGAAATGCGGCCACGTTGAGATGTTGAAACTGCAGCCGACAGCTTTCAGACTTTAAAAACGTTTTTGTTTTGTTTTGGGGTTTTTGGTTTTTTTGTTTGTTTGTTTTGTTTTTGTTTTTTGTTTTTTTTTTTTAAAGGGGGGGGGGGGGGCTGGTGGGTGAAAAGCACTTGCTCATTGTGGGAAATTTGCCGCCGCTCCTTTGGCCGACAGCTCGGACTCCTGGCGACCCCAGCTGTCAGCTGTACGTATAGGAGTCAATGTTTCAGCTTCTGAATTATTCTGTAGTCAACCACAGAAGGTCTTCTGTTATTGTTAGGCCCTCACATCTTTGAATACATTTCAATTCTATTGAAATACAGCATGTAATCGTCCACATGTTGAGGCCGAGAAGTCATTCTGAGTCAATCATAAGCAAATATAGAATATTGTATATTTGGAGGCAAAGGAAAACTATTTGTATGTGTGTGTGTGTGTGTGTTACAAACCAGTTAACACGTTTTCGTGTTTTGCTTGAAAAGGGAGAAGGATATTCGTTGTAGAATATCTCTAAAACCACCAGAGCTTTCCTGTTCTCCCATGTGCATAATGTGATCATGAATGGCTGTGTGCCTTCCCTCCTTTCTGCCCAAGTCATCCAGTGAATGCCAACCAAGCCTGCCTGCCTGCCTGCTTGCCTGTCTGCCTGCCCACCGTGGGTGGAAAGCTGCTCCTGGCAAACACAAGGGGAACAGAGCTCCCTGCCGAGTCTTCACAATGCCTTTGCTGCTTCCGCAGGCTGCACGAGCCTCTGACAGCCACACACTCCATATACTCACACTCATAGGATGCAGTCACACTTATGCAGGAACACAAACATGTCAACAAGCACACATCAACCCACTTAGGAAATATTTAGAGCACAATTATGCCGGGGCCTTGTAAGAGCCGATGAAATCATCCTCCATCATCCAAACTCCATGTTCTCTCTTGCCATCTGTGTGAAGCGCTTCTTGGCAAATTGGAGTCCAGACAATCACAGTTGTCAGTGGGTGAAAATGATCTCACATTGCCAAGTGGCTGAAGAAGATTAAATCAAACACACTGACTGTATGTGGACCTTTTGTATGCGTGTACAAATGTACAATATTCCTGTTCTGGAGCAGTTAGGCCAAAGAAAAAGAGTAATTTCACACGGATGTAATGGAGAATCAACTTGTTTTTTTTTCCTCCTGGTGAAAGACTAACACCTGTTCATGAATAAATTTGATGCTAAAAAGCCATGTCAAAAATCTTGCAAATGAGAAGGTTGCAGATGCTCCTCCACCACCATATAATACTGACACAATACTGACGGAAGGAAAATGATTTCAGTTGGCAGCAGCATTAGTAAATGGAACTATGGACAGTAGAGCTGAGTATTTATCTTTTAGCCATCAACAGAAGATAAACCATTTGGATAATTGTTTAATTATTTCAATAATTTCTCCACTGCCAGACATTTTCTGCTTCCAGCTCATCACATAATGGCTCACTTTTTGACTTTATAAGATAGTCAACTGATTTCTTTATCTTTGGGTTTTATACAGCTGGCTGGACAAACCACCACCTCAGAAGATGCCATTTTATGTTCTGATTAATTTCACTGGGCATTTTCTTTCATAGAAAAACTATGACTCACTTAACTCAGATCATTTTTAGTTGTAGCCCTGATGGACATTTTGGGAGTTATCAGGACTTGTGGACATCAGGTAAAAATGTGGATTCCTTTTTGCAAAAGCCATCACAATGACCCAGATACAAATAGCAATAACCTTATATGCACTACAAAGTCACAAACAACTGCTCCTGATCTGTATATAGGACCAAGTCCAACACAGTCTGCACTCAACTGAGACAGATACTTTATATACTAAACACCAAGTTTGAGCCATCTACAGCTCATTCAGTAGTCAGTGCTTGACAGATTGGGGGACACGAATCATTGAGCACTGGATTTCTGAAAAGACATCAAGGACTTGCTCGTCACTTGGACAGGCTGATTTGGAGACGCGTGAATCACTCCACTAAGTGCGAAACAACGTTTCCATGTGACAACAATTAATTTTTTCTCTCATTCCCCCTGGCACACACACGTGTCAGCACTGCATTACACTCAAGGAGACACTCCAACGCACACATGTATTAACTCATGTCAGTCCGCAGCCGTCTTGCACAGTTACACAAACTCTGTGTCTTTCAAAGTGTTTTACCTGCATGCCAATCAAACCCCATAATAGTGGGCTATGCTTTGTGAACCAAGTGGGGTGGATGGGTAGGGAGGGTTAGTCCCTCTCTGTCTAAAACACAAGAGCCTGGTTGGTGCTTCAGCATGTCGGTGAGTTATTCAGCCTTTTGGAGTGGGTGGGAGTAAAGAAGAGAAGGAAGCGGGAAAATGTTCGCCGCAGCACGCTGGGACTGTGGAGGGTGAGGGTGTGGGTGGGCAGAGCGGCTGAATGGGTAAAGCAGGCACCTGATATGAACTCAGTAGGCGTGACGATGGGATGAGAAGGGAGGAGAGGGATAAAGGAGACACGGGGATCAACTCTAAATGGCAAACTCGCTCAGTGTGTTTTTGAGGTGACGGCGAGCACACACACACGTGTGTGTATGTCCTGTGCCACTGAATGTGGAGTTCTCACTCTGCAATCCTGTCAGGAACACAAAAGGGGATGTACAAATGGAGGACAGCCTCTCCATTTATGAACCAGAGTTAGGCTCTCATGTATGATCACAGATGCAGTGTGGTGGTAACCTGGCTTCCTTTCTCTTGTAGCATAGAGGAGATTAAGGGGCATGTGACCTACTAAAAACAGCTGACCTGAACCCACAGGGACAATATGCACAAGAGTTCCCTGTCCATTTCACGTCCTAATTAAAGTGGTCGTAAGAATACCAGTGCATCAGGGAGTCTACTTTTATGTGGCAAGGAAGTGAGTCAGTAATGAAAAAGCTGCATCCTTTTTTTAATGTTTGGTCACCCTAAAAAAGGGACCGGGTGAACTTTGAATACAACATTGTGATCAAATCCAATTTTAGCATTCACAGTAAGTTATATATTCTCAGTTTTTTTGCACACATTCTCAGCAAAAACAAGATAACGGTATAGAAAGTGTCATCTGTCAAAGTGTTTTCAAAGTTCTACGCATCGCGAGCATGCAAAAGACTGATCACAGTGTTAACATGCGTTAAGAAAACTGGAACTATGCCGCTAGTGCATGTCTGCCTTACTAGCTGTCAGAGCTGAGATACTGACTAAGATGACCTAAGGGTGCTGGGACACCAAGCTTGGTGCTCTAATTCACTGTGTTTCTTTGGCAGGGAGCAGCAGGCAGCTTGAGAGACAGAACAAGAGGATAGGAGATACAGTGACGGTGAAGAGGAGACAAAGACAGGGTCATGTTGTGAGGTATGAAAAACTGATACCGCTCATGGGACAGGTGACCAGGACATGGCCCTTTTGTCCTTCAGCTCTCAACAGCGCTGAACTACTTCCTTGCTGATGTTTCGTAAACATCTTCTATTTTCATATCCACGTCAAGCAGAAAAATATTTAGCAGAAAAAAAAAAGTGCACTCTAATCTTTTCAATAAAATTTTAGCTTCTCTGCATTTTGAAATACAAAATCTATTGAAATGAAAAATTGGTCATGTCAATAGACGTGATCAAATTAAAGTACCAAAGATGACTGTCCCTGCAGACAGGCGGCACAGATGCTCTGTTTGATATTCTTCAGTGTAATCCTTTCTATACACTACAAGCACAGTCCAGGTGTCTCTCAGTATTACAATTACTTTCCCACTGCACTAATGGCTACATGATACCATAGGGCAGACAAAAGCTGCAGTCATCGCTCACACCTCTGTGAAGTGTAAAAGATCAATATAAATAATCTGAATTTGAATAGTACGTTTTTCCTTTTTGATCATGTTTATTTTGCCTCATGTTAGAGCTAAATCGTAATGTACAAGCCTGTCATTATTTGGTCAGAATGTGATGAAAAAAAACCAAAAAAACAATGATTTTATAAAAGGTTTTCCATTATGTTTTCTCAGCCTTTAAATTATTTTTCCCACTAACAACGTCTTTAAAATGAGCCAAGATCATATGTCTTACTTTTAACTGCCCTCAAGATCTGCGTAAGTGCAGAGCACACACTTACTGCATGGTTTGAGGTCACTAGTTTTTCTGGAAGCAATTACAAAAATGAAGACAAAATTCAATAAAAGCCGTGACAAATAGTCAAGTAAAATAGCAAACAGGAACCATTTATAATATCTTTAGTTACTATTAAGAAATTGGAAGTGAATGGGACTTTTAAAAATGCAAGATTTCAGGTGTTTCTCACAGCATTTTCACAATATAGCAAATTGCACCTAGATTTTTTTCATTTTGTGACAAAACAAAAACAAAAACAATGATTTAGTGATCTGTCAGTAAATCATCAGATTAAATCACCACTGAAAACAGTTGTTAGCTTCACTGCTAAACACATGTTAATCTGAGAAAGTGAATTTATGAAGTCAGAGCAGCAAGAAGATCAGAATCAGATAAGTCAGACTGCTTTGCAGAGCACCAGAGAAATTTGTGACATTGTGACTCATTCCGGGCAGCACGGCAGCATAGTGGTTGCCCCACAATAAGAAGGTCAAAGGTTCCTGGGGCCTTTCAGTGCGGACTTTGCATATTCTCCCCTTGCCTGCGTGGGTTTCTCTGCCCCGGCGGGCCCTGGTGGTGGTCTCACTCATATTTAGGGAATGCCCACTTGCATGTGTGGTGTCACTTGCTAGCTCCTGTTGGGTCACATCTTTGACTCGGCTCCTCTGCTGGGACACCTTCATCTACCTGGACTCCCATCTCTCCAGAGATCTACACAGAAACCCTCTGGACTCTCTTAATCCTGAGTGAGGTGACAGGAAAAGCACAGCATCCTTCACTCCACCAGTTCCTACCAGCACCACCTGCTTCCCTTCCCCTGTCCATCCTTCCACACCTTCTCTGTCCTTTATTCCCCCCTGTATTCACTGAGGTGTAGCACTGCCCTCCCTGCCACACAAAGGTCATTCCACTCAACAAAGATCAACAAACTAGCTTCCAGGGAGGGCTGGTGATGGTCACACACACACACTGATATAATAAAATATTTAGCTGCAAGACTATAACAGCTTCAACCTCATATAATGTTGACACCCTGTGGTGTTAAACTATGAGGATAAATGCAGACAAAAAAGAAAAAAAAAAAGAGGTAAACTATAGAAGTGGAATTCATGGAACACACAGTAAAAATAATTACTGGTTGGCTCAACAGTACACAGTTACTTAGAATATTTTGTTAAATTTTGCTCCAAACAGCTATGGATAGTTTTGTTAGTCGCAAACTAATTGCAGAAAAACTAATCACCAATTAGATTAAAAAAACAAAAACAAAACAGCTACACTGATGATAGTACTTACAGTAAATGGCCCATCAAGAACATTGGGAGTCTGAATAGCTGCGGAGGTGCGGTTGATGGGAAACAGCTTCAATTAAGATGGTAGAAGTTGTTGCTATAGATTCAGCAAACATTACTCCGATTGGTTTTTGTGATGGGTATTTTTGGGTTGACTCTAACAAAGGGGGCTGAGATATAAGCAATAACATGAAACAAAGGTTACCAGTCGGACCCCAAGTGGAGCAGCAGGAGTTCATGTTTGAGACCCCTTGGTCTCAAATCCACTCCTGATTCCTCCTCTTTTTGCCTACAAATGGGAACAGACACTCAAACAGCACACTGCTCTTTACCCCTGAACCAAAGCAGCCCCTTGTTAAGTTGTATCAGCACCACGTTGGCTCTCAATCTGTGGCCGCTTCCCAGATCCCCTGGCAGGAGACACTGCATGGACAGAGAAAGCCTCATAAATAAATAAACCTTATGGAGCTAAGTGCAGACTGTGGCTGAAAAGACATTTTACTCTAAGATGCCCCATTTCTTTAAGTGTGGCTCAAGTTGACTTCAGTGGTTGGGATTTTTAAAAGTAAACCTCTGTATTGTCTTAGCAAAAATGCTAAAATATTCTACAATATAATATTTCATTAACTGTAGAAGAACGTGAATAAAGAGTGCATATTGATTCCTATAACAAACAGAACAGAACATGAAATAATTTTCATAGATCTAGCAGTAGCTAAGGCAAGCACTGGCATGGACAGGTCATTGTGCCAAAGAATGCTCTGTCCATCTGCTGGGGTTAGACAGGTCTCCCAGTACAGCAGAAGGCAACAACTCTAGTGTTCAATAAAAAAAATCAAACAAGGCAATATCCCTCAAAAGAGCAGAAATTGGGGGTGTAATTGTCCTGAATGTCCCTGAAGCACAGGGAAGAATTTAGCCTGGAGTGGCATCAGACAATATTATTCAGCAGTCAACGAGTATGATTACAGGGCCAGATAATGGCAGAACACAACATTTTTCTTGATGACAAAGTTTTTTGGTTTTTTTTTTTTAATCAAATCAATCAAATCAGATTTATTTGTATAGCGCCGACTCGTAACAAAGTTACATCAAGGCACTTTACACATACAGCAGGTCTTGACCAAACTCCTTATGGAGGAAAAACTTCCTTTAAGAGGCAGAAACCTCAGGCAGAACCCGACTCAGAGAGGGCAGCCATCTGCCTTGACTGGTTGGGTTGAGAGAGGGAGAGATTGGGGCGGGGGACAAAGAAAGAAGCAGAGGCCATGAGAGAGACGTGATGAAAGCAAGCTTGAAGTAGAGGAGGGGCAGACTTAGTAGAGGGATGGTGAGAAAACCACAACAGGAAAAGATGCCATGGAAAATACAAACAAAACATAACAAACATAACAGCAACCGGCTTGCAACAGGTATACAGCTCTTTAAATAAATGATATGTAGTTTCTGATAACTAGACTTTTTATGACATCACTGTTTAGGGCAGGGCTTGAACAGTGGCACATACTTTTAGAGGATAATTCCACCGACTTTAGACATAAGTTAAGTTTAACAGATCTTCAGCAGTGCTACTGCATATGTGAGGAAAAGGTTAAGCTTTTTGTTGCCATTTGTTTTTCTCCTCCTTGCAAAAAGCATAGCGTTTGAACCTCTACTACTACCTCGACCCAAAGTGGTGTCATTTGAGGTAACAGGTTGGGGTCGAAAACTGTAAATCTGATGAAAATATTTAGAAATATTGAATTTGGAGTAAAAAAAAAAAAAAAAAACAAGAACTAAATAAGTTTAAAGGGCTTTTGCAGACCAGAACTAATTGCTGTTTTAGTCAAATATAATGTTTAATGCTGGGCATTAATACTAATGATGATGCTTGTACGCTCGCTGCAGAATGGGAAGAACAGGCAAATCATTCCATTAGTGGTTAACCCTCATGATAGCTTTGTAGCCACACCTGATAAACTGACTAAATTAGCTTTATTTTTGATGTAACTGTCAGTAGAGTGCAATCATTCTACACCCATGTGCAGTAGCAAGAGTTGTGCCTCAATGTACATTTACCTTTTAAAAAAAATACACGGAAATAAAATCAAATAAACAGGAATAACAAAGCACAAACAATTTAAGTGTAAAATGGACTTTATCACATTCACATTGCAATAAATCTCAATTTGATAACTTTATATGATACATGAGGGGGTGATGTACACATGTTCCTTCAGTACATTAATTAATGCAATTCAGAGTGTTCCTTATAGACACACATATACTTGTTAACTATGGCTGGTAAATACTGCTTAAAAGCTCTCAGGAAAATATATTTTTTAACATCAAACCATTTCAGAGACAACAATTTGCCCATACACACACACACACACACACACACACACATATGGGAAAATACACACTGCATTTGATTTACACACTGCTGTGAAAATCGAAAAGATTTTTCAGCTTCAATCGCTGTGAACCAAAATGATGTTCCACAAAAAGTGGTGAAAACAGGCAAATTTTAAATGTCAATATTGATGATTGACTTTTCTGCAATTCAAATGAAACACATAACCTACTGTCGTTCTAATACTTCATATTTTCTAGAATTGTAAGTATTGAGCAAGTTTTTCAGGTGGGAGTGTAATGAGCTCACAGTGTGAAGATGTAAGATGTTCTACGGAAGTGAAAGGCAGTCTAAAATAACTTTAAATTAAAACAGCTGAGTCTTTAGTAGCAAGAAGACCATCACATGGCTTACAGCAGCAGTCTGCTGTAAACCCTGAAATATGAATTGTTGTTTTGGCCATTACTCAGTGATGTACCGTAATTCTTCAAAATGAACAAGTCCACGGGGAGATAAGGTGTTCTTTAACATAAGACAGACAATGAAACTTAAACTTGAAGTCTCTCAAAATAAAAGTGTATTAATTTTCCCAAGTACTGACTTCCATCCAATATGGACCTAAAGAAAAATAAATCTAAAAAAACATCCAAGGCATCAAAAATATAGTGAGACACCATGAACAGACAATCCAAAATATCATCCCGAATATCTGAGCATCATTTGAAGTATACATTTTGTCCTGTCAACATAAAAAAAAGTGGAGGGTACAGGACAATAATAGCTATTTTTGTTTCCTTATTTACACTTCATATTGAATCTCTGAAGAACAACAGACATTTTGACACCCAGAATTGAATGGATGCCACACTGACATGACTTTACTGAGGTGATCAAGCCCACAAAGCCCAGATCAGGTCAAATGACCCTTCAGAGTAAAAATATGTGGAACATGTTTCAATCATAATAATTTCATCTATAATTATCTAATACTATGTTGAAAAAAACAAACAAACAACAAAAACCCAATAATGCATGAAAATATTCCAGGTGGATGGTCACCCCCTCCCCCATTTCTTTCTTACACACACACACACACACATTCTCTCTCTCTCTCTCTCTCACACACACACACACACACACACACACACACAAAGAAACCACAACAACAGTTAAACCAGAGATGTGTAGAAAAGACATTTTGAGTGGTTAACCACAGAGGAGCCAACAGATGGGTACAACCTCTGTACATCAACAGCAGCATCTCTCCCTCCTTCACCCTCTTAGACAAGCAGGAGACTCCGTCCTGGGTATCAGTGGAGAATGAAATTGTTATGCACAAAATCTAGCGCACAACCTTAACCCACATATATTATCAGCTTGGCCTCAGAGGCAAAAAATTGTGGTAAAAGGCGGCGGGGGGGAAAAAAAAAACCCCCAAACATTCCAACAGTTAGCGCAGAAAGCACTCAGTCTCCGAGAATCTCTGTGATGGTCCCTGATTACTCTCCCACCCCAAATCCCCAGCAGTGATTAGGGCCAGGAATGTTTAGCAGGTGTTAGTATTTCTCTTCCCTTCTCCATCCCTAGGAAGCTTTAAAAAGGCCAGCAATCATATAAAGGCTGCCTCTTGGTAAAGAGAACATGTCTTCAACAAGGATATTTTTCAACGTGCTTGCCACAGGATATCTCATTTCACAAGAACACCTCACTGATTCAAAGCTATGGAAACATAGAAAAATGCGCATGGTGTGTCAGGTTAAGGCTCATTGTTTTGCTTTAACTACTTGGAATTTTGGAAAGGAACTGATTTTGATGTAGATTTTAGGTCCTTGCTTCTTACTTAAAGGGGTACACTTTTCACTGCGCTATATGGTAAACAGGATCCTATGGAGAAAAGAGGATGCTTCAAGTAAACAGAGGTGAAAAGGATAATGGATGAAAAATGCAGGTGAGGTGCTGATTATGCAACACAGAAAATAAATCTTTTTTTTTTTTTTTTATCAAATGTTCATATGGTCTGTTTTACCGCTATAAAAACAAAATTAAAAATGAAAACCATTCACAATTTTTTAAGGAATTAAAAACTGAAAATAATGAACCTAAGTTGTGATGTGCTGGTTAGAGGAAGTAGGTCAGTATGTGTTACTTATCCGGACTGCTCTTCCGTTTGTGTTGGTGGCAGCTGCTTCCTCATCTGTCCTGAAAATCTACCCCTTTAATAAATAGCAGAAAAATAATATTTTCTTCTTTTAAGTGTTTCCTCCTGTTTTTATTTAATTCGTTGAAGTTTTTTTCTGATTTTGAAGTTCACAGACATTCATGGAAAATTTCAAAGATCGCCCCAAGCCACTTTGTGTAGGACTCGACCAGCAGCTACTCCTTTGGATAAAAGCAAAAAGTTTGAGAGTCCATCTGCAGAACCAAGGAGGGAAACAGCTATAATACAGTCCACAGTATCATTTGCAGTTTTAGATCTAGGTAAGTGTTAGAAGGTTGATGTTTTTTACTCTTCAGAGATATCCAGCAGTTTTCACAAATGAAAAGAGTGCTCCATTCCCTCATCATAAGTAGGCTTAGGGATGGGATTCAACCTGTATGGAGGCTGGGATTAAGCCCCTGAGCTAACAGGGGTCCACATAAAGTTTTCTGTTTAATGTGATTATCCGCTAATCCACGGAGTGTTTACATTGGCTTTTCATATGAAAGGGAAGACGTTGTCCACTTTCAAGGCTTTTAGCTTCCAGTTGTGTCCTCTCCTAGCTGAAGGCCAATGAAGGAGCTCAAACATTATTGTTTAGACCCAATAATTGTATGTATATACGCACATACAGAGCCCCGAATGCCAAAAGTCTTCAGAAATTAATCAAAATTTCCCATTTGGTTTCTTCACTGGAGCAGGCCCCGTCATTTTAAATGTTTGTAAAACTGTGTACATCTTCCAGCTTTTAGATTGGGATCAGTGAAGAAAGGGCTGAAATGGAGATGTTGGCACAATGAGACCATGAGGATCGTATAAAGCTGAAGATCCATTCATGGCCGGGGTCCCAGCAGAGCTCAGTGGCACTATGGGTCCTTAGCCAGCTGTGGTGCCTCTCTCTTCCTCCATCCTGGCAGTACCCAATGTGCAATCAAGCACAAAAGTTTTTAAAAATTGTTTTTCATAAAAAAAATAAAGAAAGAAAAAGAAATAAAAAAGTCCCATCCATGGGAGAAGAGGCAGGGCCGTACTGACGATCAGCACTCTGCGTCAACACTGTGCACGGTGACCGCAGCTTGCAGGTGGTGCGTGTGCAGCGGGTGGTGGTGTGTGTGCGTGTGCCGGTAGGGGTGGAATTTGTGGCTGAGCAATGCAGCCGTCTGGGGAGGCGTGTCCAAGTCGAGGTCGTCGTCGTGGTTACCAACGTCGACACCGGCTGACAGTGGATCGTTGTTTCCCGGTGGATTCTCGCTGTCCTCCTGTGGACTCATGGTGCTGTAACCTGGACGGAAAAAAACATGCAGAGGTTGGCATTACAGAAACTTGGAGCTTTTAAAATCTTTCCTTAGAAAAAAGCTTTTAAGTTACACGGAAATCTTCTCAGTAGGTGAAGCCATGATGTTGCTTATTAAACTTTGGAAAAGTGACAGATTTGATTTACTGGGTTTTTTATCGTGTTTTCCATGTAATCCATTTGGACTTGGCCGCACAATCCCGTAAATTGACTATGGAAGATATGCCACATTCTTCTCACTTACAATTTTTCAATCTTTTACATTTTGCGGTCTTGCGTACATTTACATTACAACTTGAACACAAAACCTCCTTGACTTGTAGATATCTCAAAACCCACACATATTTGAGAAGATAAACACAAACCAGCAACACTTAGTGTTATGACGCCCTCAAGTCATAGACATTCAGAACACGGAAACATGCTCGTGCTTACATGATTTTATACAAAGCTTCTGAAAGCAGTACATTTACGTTGTACTCACAGTTGAATATGATTTTTTTTTTCTCCTTGTGCATTTTCACTACAATATGAAGACAAAGAAGCGTACATATATATACATCCACTTCCCTGCAGATCTTTCACATACATTTAGCCTGAGGCGACGGCATCATAAGCCAACCATGTTGGCTTATGATGCCGTCGCCGTTAGGATACATGGGTAACTAGAGCAGCAGGAGGGCAGTACTGCTGTCGCAGGGAAAAGGGATTACTGGGTCAAAAAATTAAGTAAAGAAAAGACTGAACATAAGGAGACAAATATTTTATGATGATGAGCAACTAGAATATTTCATGTTACTGATCAAAGCTTCCAATGTCTAATGTTAATGAAAACCTTGCAGTTCTGCTCTAATCAGTTTGCTCAATAGTTTACATATTTCACTTCAGTTCAAATTTAACAAACCCCTTTATCTGGTGAGTGGGCTTCATCAGAGCCATGAAATCTATCTGAAACACATAGTTACACATATTAAAAATATTTGGTCGTTGATCTGGAAATAAACACATTTTCCTTAATTCCATTAGCACCATGTTTTTCTTGTGCTTTTGAAATGACACCATCAACATCCTGCATGATGGGAACATCTGTTATTACTCTTGGAGGAACTAACCCTGTAAGCCTGAGTGCCTCAAAGATTACATTTATAGAAGAATGCCATTGAGAATAATGAAACATTAAACCCCCACAGATACTGAAGCAAATGATTTGTGATGATGTGTCTCTGTATAGTTGCGTGACGATGTATGTGTCTGAAGCCAGCAGCCAGATTTATTTGTGTGGCCTTTTGTCAAATTGATCTCCAAACAACCTTTTCTCTCCTCCAGACAAACTAAAACCAGCACACAAACAAATCTGATCCCTTAAGATTTCACTCAGGGTTCATATTCTGGAAGAGAGACCTTGTTTTCTGTGGCCATGTCCCCGGGCAAATGTTAAGTAAGTCCAGAACAAATCAAACAACCTCTAAACAAAGGAAGTTTTCCAGCTGGTAAAAACTGTAATGACGATGAGAAAATTGCTAATGTCAAAATGTTATTGTTTGCATGCTAACCATGAAAGTGCTACCATGTTTAAGCAATTGTAAACCAGCTTTTGATAACATGTTCACTTTCACCAGTGTCACGTATGACAAGAAATGTCCCTCTGTCTCAATGAGGGCTTGTAAAACCCTACTAGAGTTTAACAGAGATGTTTTAAAGAAGGGGGGGGGGGGGGGGGCTCTGAACTTCCAGACTTAGAAGATGCCGGCTTCAGCTTGGTTTATTCCTCTTTCCCCTAAAAAAAAAAAAAAGAGCCAGATTTTCAAGCAGGCCTGCAGCTAGGTAAGGAAATCAAGTCTTTCTTACATGTGGAGACAGAGGGAAAGTTGTCAGACCTTTGAATCTTAAAGAGACTTTTCTTTTAACAGTTGAAGACAAATACTAGAATCAGTTCACGGAAAAACGGAACAACCAACTGGTTAAATAGGTGAAACCTAAATGAGATGCTTATAAAATCATTGTATGTGCTACGACCAACAGTTAGATCCCTTATTTACATGTAAAGCTCAATTAACCTAAATTTTTTTTCGCTGTTAATTCTTTAACACATAACCCTGGAACCCTGGTTTTTATAAAGAGCAGTTTGCTGAGATCTGTAGTTAGCTAAACTAAGCTTACCAACTGCTTCTGACAGTTTAAAATCTAGTGAACAGGCATATTAATAGGAGCCTACACACCCTCCTGTCAAACTCTCAGCAGGAAAGCTAATGACCAACGTACTTTTTATACAGAAATCATTCATCCTCCTTCCTCTTTTTTCATGACGCTGTGTCAATACTGTGTCAAAATTAAATTTGCCAACAGATCTGGAATTATGTCACGCCTAATAGTGAATTTATGTTAAAGACAGAAATGTACAAAAACACGATAAGTGTCTCCTAACCTCTCCACAAATGAATGATAATGCACATTGCCATTGCAAGTATGAACAGAAAAATGTTGAAGTGTGAGGATTGATGTCTATGGACGTATGCATTATGTACAAAGTCCATTACCTAATGAGTAGTTCTAGCTGTCTCCTGGAAGCTAATACTGTAGCTGAAAAGCACCACTGCCAAATAGCTCTTTGTATTTGTGCGTCACTCAACAAATTTAATGCTCCAATCTGCGTTTGTCAGACTGTGTGTTACGTGCTTATGCACTATGAGTGGCGCCTTTGACCAACCCAGGAAGAGTAGCAACTTTGTTGAGACAACGTCTGGTTTTGGGTTACTCCCTGATGGACTAACACCCCCTCTCTCAATTATTTCAAACTCCTCTTCCTGTCTATCCCTTTCCTCTTGCCCTTTCATTCTAATTTCCCCTCTTTCATCATTTTATCATCTTTGCACTTGTCTTCCATTGTCAGCTTT
Organism: Remorina albescens; assembly: GCA_034769265.1. NCBI lineage: Eukaryota > Metazoa > Chordata > Actinopteri > Carangiformes > Echeneidae > Remorina > Remorina albescens. The sequence goes on from CM068489.1 coordinate 8,886,937, forward strand.
TTCTTTCTCATCCCCATTTACACAACATGAGATTGTCTTTTCTGTCCATTTACACAACTGCCTTTTTTTTTACTAGCCCTTTTCACCACTTTAATTATTTTACAATATGAGCAAATTCATTTACTACTCCTGTCCAAAAACATTGCTTCAAAATGTTGGGTTACAATTTTTTATGAACTACAGAGAAAATAACACCACAGTAACTAAAGATGAGCTAATTTTTACAAATAAATTAATTATCTCAATTTCTATACAGCTTTGTCACATTTTATTTATGCTCCCTGGTTTAAGCCATCTTATCTTTGTTTCACTTCAGCCCACTCTTCTCTCCTCATATTCATCCTCTCTGTCATCATCAGTTATGCAACAAGTAACAGAGACACTGATTGTCAGATGGTGGAGTGATGCCATATGTAGGTGGTAGGAGCCCATGTGGGTGAAACTATCCAGCCACACTTAGCGAGTGTCAGACTTACAAGCTCCACAAATGGTTAAAGTGAACATAAGCAACACTCCCAGAGCTAGAAACGAGAGAAAACCAAGGCTCTGAGCTGTGATATAATGAACAGAACAAAGCAGCAGCTGAAACGCTGCCAGTGAACTGGGAGGTAACTGTGGATTTGAGACTTTAACATTCAAAAACGACGAAACATAAGCAGCAAACCGGATGTCTGTGGCTAAAAGGTGTCTTGTTAAGGTTTTACAATATGCTCAATTATGAGTATGCTTATAATGCATGCACATTAACTTACGTGTACATTAGTACTTTGGGTTTGACTCTTATCCTAGATTGGATCCCTGCTGACATGATCATTACAATCTCCACATTCCTGATCATCTCTTTCTATCTGTATCTATGTAGTGTTGGAGACCCAGCTGAGTATTTTTTACATGCACACCCACAATAAGGATACTGTGAAAATCAGATCATTACCAGAACGAACTTAAATGCACTTAACATGTGATTAAAATATCCTTATTTTAGAGGAAAAGGGGGAAAAATGTAAGAAAAAAAGAAGAAGGAGCATTTTAGCACCTTCTTTAACGTTCTGTCACTATGCTGGGCCTGAGTCACTGTGCCAGGGGACTAATCAAAGTAAACCAGAGTAGAACGGTGGGGGATATCATCTCTCCACCATACTGTAGGCCCACCCTTGGATTTTCTCCCTGCCCTCGGATTGTATTTTAAAAACTAAACTGCGTCCTGAGAGCAGCAGCTTGAGTCCAAGTTTCCACTGAATATCTCAGCTTCTCATCCTGTCCTCAACACCGAGCCGAGACAACCTGCACTTCTCTCTTAGTCTACCTACTAATCAAGAGCGTTGCTCACAGGCCTGTTGCGGTTTGTAGACATGCTCCTGAGCCTACATGATTTTCATCAACACTTCGAATTAGATGTAGATGTCTTACCATGGTCACTTTCTGTCCCCGATCGTCCCCAGTACCGCCGTCTCCGTTCAGGAGTGTGTGTGTGTCTCTCGATCACAGCAGCTATAAATCTAGTATTACTGACTGAAAGTCAAGAGAGTACACAGGTTAGTCCAGACGCCTTTCCAGTGGACCTCACATACGACTAGTGTGAAATAGTAAGTTTGCTGCAGCATTCTAACAATTTAAATGGTTCTCCCTCGTATGTCAAACGGAACTTACTGATTCCTCTGTCCTCATGGCTGTCTTCATCCCTCTCATCTCTCTCATTATCCAGGTTAGACATTCTCACTGACATTTCTGGAGCAGCAGGGAAGTGAAGAGAATGGAGAGAGAGAGAAAAGAAGCAAAAGGCCTAGATGAGGTAGATGCAACTATTCTTCCAATGTTAAGTCTTTTTCCAAATATTAAATGCAAGAATGCAATAAAGCCAAAAAATAAATAAATAAAACGGAGAAGAAGTACATGTAATTTATTAAATTACATCTTTTTTTCTTTTTTCTTGACATCTGTTAGACAGTAAGTCTTGCACAACTTTTCATAAGCCAACAATGTTGCTACAATCAAACATGTTATACCCACTTCCACATTCACCTGCATTTATTCAAATAGAGGCCTAGCTGATGTCAACTGTGTTAGATATTTGAGAGGACTACATAAGTGCCCAGGGTTGCAAATGGGATTTTCATACCATTAACAGCATTGAGTCTTTGGGTCCATTGGTCTCAATGTGCTGTCTAAACTAAGAATTTCTCTGTATTTACATCCTATCAAAAAACTTGGAATTTAGGACAATCCCACCAGTTTGATTCTAGAATTCCAGCCAAATGTATTCCAAGTTAGACCCCTCAAGCCATCTAGGACCTTTCCCCTACTCGTATTCAATTCCACTGTTTGCCTCTTTTTATTTTTCTAATGTATTATCTGTTACTGTAAAAGAAAGATAATATTTACTTCACGTGTATTTGTTTCTCAGCCCTCTCTACATGCTCGGTCTACTGTGTGAATCTGGTTGTATTTCTTTAAAAGTGTTTTTGGGCCCTTTATCTTCAAAGATACAATACAAATGCTATTCTTTCAAAAGTGCCTCTCAGACCTTTCTACACGCATAATAAAACAACTATCCAAGCCATTGGGGCTTCTGTTGCTTCAGCTGCTGTTTGATGCTAATGAACCCCCCATCCTGTGCATCCTTTACAATGCAGAAAATCCACTACAAGTGCAAAGCAATGCACTTTGGGTTTTCTTTTTGATGTCGTAATGTCACTTCCCCCCCCCAAGTTTTGACTTTGACTGTATAAAAATTAGTATATGGGAGAGAGGAGTCGTACATACCCTGTGCTGCCAGTGGCGACATGTGCTGGTGTGAGCGCCTGTGAATCTGGTGTCTGTATGCGTACACAGCCAGCACCAACACCATGATACATCCCATAATGCCCCCAGCTACTGGACCCACAGGAGCGCTCTTGATCATGTTCAAAGATGCCACCTCCTCATCTGCAGAAGAAAAGGGAAGCGAGAGAAAGAGAGATAGGCAGAAGAACGGTTAAAAGATTTCTGACTGCTGAAGACTTGACGATACACAATGCTAGCATCAAACAGCTCAGGCCCAGGTCTTTACGATGCTGCGATGCTGGTACATCAGAGAGAAATGCCAAAGCAAAATTATTCATCAGCAAACAGACACTGAATTCCACTTTTTAAAAACTGATACCAGAAACCAAGGAAAATAACTGTGCAACTGAAATATTTTACTCTAGACCTACACGGGTAGCATTTCTGCTGTCTCAAACACCATGGAATTAATCTGACTGTTTCTTGTTTGTTTACTTACTGGCTGGCTTACATAACTTTAAATTATCCTATCCTTAAATGTTCCTGAAATGAGATGCTGATGATTCAAAGAGTCGCAAGAACTCAGCCACTTTGCACAAAAAAGGAGAGGAAAGAAAATGGCAGATCTGATTTGTCTTTGGGGTAAATAAACTCACCTAGGAGTGCCAGGCCGTCTGCATAGGGACTCTTGGCACCAACGATGCCTCCAAAACACTCCTTCTGCAGAGCACAGTATGGCTTGTCCAGATGAGTCTTTCCGTCACTGTCCACCATACACCATTCACAGTCCAAAACGCCAAAGCAGTCACTGAAATCAGGTGCAAAATACAGAGATTGAAATGAAACTCGAGTGCTTATGCATTTTCTCTACTTATTGGCCAAGTAGTTCTTGACTTATAGAGATGTGAATACTTAAGTTTTTTATGTATTCAATTTGACAAATGTGGACAGAAAGGGGGCAGCATGGCGGCATTGTGGTTATGTGGTTATTCCCAGGCCTGGGGCCTTTCTCTGCTGAGTGAGTGAGTGTGAGTGGTTGTTTGTCTCTGTCTGTCTCTGTCTGTCTCTGTGTGTTGGCCCTGTGATGGACTGGTGACCTGTCCAGGGTGTACCCCACCCTCACCCAATGTGAGCTGAGATTGGCTCCAGCACCCCCCGCGACCCATAAACGGATAAGTGGCAGAAGATGAATGAATGAATGAATGGACAGAAAGACAGCACTGCATTATGGATAAATATATGCAAAGGTGCGCTGGCAGTTTCATTAAAAGTGCATTAATTTCCCTTTTTCTCTCACAAAATAGCTGTGCGTCTCATACAGACTTACAAGGACAAGGTAAAAAAGATGATTCAGTGTCACCATGAACCCATATCTACTCTTAGAATGTTTACCACTGGGTGGCACTATGCCGTACCATCAACAGTTCATGGGAGATGTACATGTCTCCATTGTCTATTTCTGCTGGTACACAGTGTTAATGTACACCTGATATGTACTGTGCTGATGTCTATTGTTCATTATGGGTACCTGCTGGTGTATCTCTGGCTACAGCGTGTGTTGATGCACTGGGGCAGAGTATCATGCAAGCTGGGATCGATCACATTCAGACTGACTGGCTCCTGATGCACCTCGCAGCTGGGGTTCCTGTGAAACACAAACACACAATCAAAATGAAAATATGCAAAGCTGGAGATGCACTGCATGTTTTTGGTCAGAACACTCAGCCAAGGAAATCCATTAAACTCCAACAATGAAACACAATTAGGCTCAACGTTAGAACGGTAGAACAGTACAACTCAAAAAGGAAAATCAAAATCATGACTACACAAAGTAATGTCTTTAGGACGTCAGTGTATGCAAATCAGCTTTAGAAGGGACAAACATCAATGCTGTGTGACACAAAACAGACAGTGAAAAGTGATAATTGCATGTCTTTCTGAAATAAAAGGAATTGACATTTGAAACATTGATGTGCTGTCAAGTACTGCTGATGGTTGATGAGAGGAGGTGGGTAAAACAAGAGAGTGGGGGGGGGGGTGTGAGAGGCAAAAAGAATAATGGACAGAGTGGCCAAAACAGTGGAGGGAAAGACTGACACAGAAAAAAACCCCAGAAAGACTTTGAGAGCCAGAAAGAGTAACATCAAGCTAAAGAAAACACCCACAAACACCCAAGATGTTTGAAGCATGAAATTGTCAGCAATTAATTCATGACAGTGACAATGACAGGAATCCGAAAAGGATGCCTTTCAAAACACCACAGCCAGATAAATAGACCTCAGAAGTTTTCACTGAAACTTTCTCATTACTACTGAATATTGCTGGTAGGAGATGATAAACTGAGGCTGCAAATCATTTGTTTACATTTAGGACAACAATAAATAACATACTTCAACCTGCAGCATTATGTGATTGCACGGTTTAGTAAATAGTAAATCAGTAGCATCAGTGGCAGCTACATCACCGCGAATAATACATCTGATGTTAATTTAACGTACAATCTGCCATTTAGAACTATTGCTTTCCATTGACCTCAGTAATTATGTGGACTGCTTGTAAGAAAATCAAGAAGACACTCTTTAAGCACTAGTTTTACAACTTCCATTGTTCCACAAAAATGAAATCATTAAGTATAAATCATGAGCAAATTAAAATCTGTGGATATCAGTGCCGTGTTTACGTGGCTAAGCACTGACCTGTTTTCAGCATTGGTGAGGTTGCCTGTGCACTCGTTGACCTCTAGAGGGCACTCACATGGACACTCGCACTCGTTTTGCTCCATTCTGAAAAGCACAGACGCAGTCGTGGTAAGCAAGAGAATCACTGTCATTATAATTTGTAATTTATGGCACGCCATGAGCTCCATCTAACCTCACACAACCTGACTTTCTATTTGGTTGTATGATGTGATTGCAGATTAAGTTCATACAATCTGCTGCTGCTGCTTTATACCCTCGCATCTGGCTCTTTTCCAAACTAGAAAGGTTGTTCTGTTGGGAATTTGTAGAGAAAACATGCAGAAAACAAAGTCTGTTATGATCTAACTAGTAAATCCCTTGTGAATGCGTGGGTGAAACAGCGACCTGTGGCAGTTGAGACACAGACGGTCCACGGTGCTACAGGCACAGAAGGCCAGAGAGTCGCACGTCTCATTGACGATACCAGCGAAGGCGTTGGTACCAGGGATCCTGGTCAGACGGTACTTAGAACAATGGCTGCCGTGGACCAGGTTAGTGAGGTCACCCTGGAAGAAAAAAAAAAGAATTAGACAAAGTGCTTGCCCACCAATGGGACTGTAAGGTCTCCTTCTAATATTGTTCACCTTGTAAAGTGTCCTGGGATAGTGCATGCTATTAATTGTCAAAACACAAATGAAAATGCACTGAACTGAAATGAGAGCAAGACAAGCATATCATCCAGCTGGGTACCTGCAAGTTTAAGGTAGTTTACAATCCTATTTGAAACAAAACATTTGGCCTCTTCATAATTACCCATTATCAAATATAACACTGGATCCATAAACATAATTACAAATGATAAGGCACCTAAACGCACCGAAATTTAACAATAATTCATTGTTGCAACCCTAATCATCACCACTAGGGAGCAGTGTTACACTTACAAAACATTTTATTTTACAAAGGCCTGAGGAGAGTGCCTAATACTAAGCTATTGAGTGTCTGAATTGGTTCTCCTGTGTCATAATTCATACACTGGCTTTCTCTGTGTGTCTTACTTACCACTATGCTTGTGTTGAATTTGTAGAAGCGCTGCACGGTGCGGTCGCTGAAGCTGTTGCACAGATTCTTCTTGACAAAATTGGGGTGGTTAAGGATGTCATTAGCCACCAGCGGCTCCTGTCATCAAAAAGTAAAGAAGTGAGGGATATATTAAAGAAACAAATGAGCATTAGATACACAGTCTTGTGAGGATGTTCAGTTTATTGATGGTTTGCCCGTTTATCGTTAAGGAGTGTGTATTGTGTCACATTTGCTCTATTTGTTGCACACAACAATGAAATCTTCCTGCAGTTACCCAAACGAACCCAACATTGTACACAAAGTTTCAGTTTCAGTTGTGATGTTGCGGTTATTGTTGCATTTGTGTCCTTTGGTACTTTACCTTATGTGTGATGTGCTGTTGCTCTGCAGGTGCATGACCTTTGGGGTCAATGAGAGTGGGGTGTGCTACCAGGTAACCTCTGTCCTCCATTATGAAGCACCTACAATGAGCACACATAAATGGAGATTTGACTCTCTATTCTTCAACGGTCAACAACAGAAGAATAGTCTTGGATCAATGTCATGAATATATGCTGATTGTTTGGCTCCCTCCTTTTCCCCAGTGCTAAATTAAGTGTCATTCATCTGGTTAATACAGCTCCATTCTGGTTCATTCTGCTCTTTAAACACTCTGCCAAATATTGCTCCCCTTTGCCCCACATCCCCTTTGAGCTAATCCTGTTTTATATGGCCCCTGGAGGCCAACAGAGAAAGCATGAAGGAAATGGAGAGATGGAGAGCAGTGGGAGAAAGACGGGGGAAAATGGAGGGGAGTGGAAGTGGAAGGAGGTGGAAAAAAAGGAAACATTAAAGCTGGAGAAAGTTTGTAGGACTGAGGCAGCAGCAATGCCACATCTCCAGCAGGAATGCTGTGATAATCAGCTTATCTCTTTTTACCCTCTTTTTTTTTTTTCATTCTTGCTCGCTCCACAAGCTGAATTCTTACTCTGTAAAACAGCAATTTTGCCACCCCAAAACAAATTATGACAAAAGCAGGAAAAACAAAACAAAAACAAAAACAAAAAAAACTGAAAAAGAAGAAGAAAGTGACAAGAGAAGCGCAAGAGACAAAGTCAGCCATTCATCATTACATCCATTCTTGCACACACCTGATCTTGTTGCCTTTGTCTTGGTTGCAGATGGGCAGCAGGTCAAGCAAAACTTTATAGAAGTAGCGGAGGGTGAAGTCAATGCCCATCACTGCGATTGCATAACCGGGAGCCATCTGTGAGCTGAGGAGGGAAAAGAGAGAAGTAACAGACAGAAAAAAAGGATGGAAGGATTAGGTAAATTCATAAAACCTTCTTTTTAACTGTTTGCTTTGGTTGTGTGGTAAATTATATTCTGACAATAACACTGCTGGTCTATTCTGCAGATCTTTAGGATAATATCAACATTTAATCACAACACCCCCCTCAAAAAGAAAACAAAAAACAACAACCACAAAACACACTACACACACGTGCAGTTTTTAAATCTGTGTTTACAGATCATAGGCTACAGTATGCTCACTGCAGCCGGTACACAACAGGACACTAATCCTAGTTGATCGCATGCTGATGCTGACTGTTTGTGTGTAAACTGAACATTTGTATAGACCGTAGCAAACAGTTCTTGTTGTACTGATGCAAACAATCAGCAGCGCTGGCCATTGCAGTGAGTTGCACTTTAATCTCACTGAACGCGAAAGATGAACAAGTTTATCTCACAGACTTTTTAAATCCTCTAACACAAGGCTGAGCAGAAAACAGCCTGCTAAACTTTTAGAGCTCGCAAAAGAAATAGGGTGTCAAATCAGGTTTGGCTTTTTCTCCCATAGTACAATGACTTGCTTAAGGACTCTTTGGAAGATAACTGTGCCTGAGCCCAGACCATTTTTTTGAGAATGGTGAGTCACTCATTATACAGCCTCAAAGCAAAATTGTTCAATTGTCTCCTTTAGTTTCCCTAAAATTATTGCCCGTCTTCAGAGATTCAGTGATTTCTGGCTGAAGCCTAACTGCCCACAATGATGTCTGGGCTCACAACAACAGCTATCTGATAAACAGAGTTGCTAAGCGTTTTGCCTAAATGAAAAGAAATGTGCCAACTGTGAAGATGCTAGTGTATATTTTTACTTGATTTCGAGCCTTTCAACCAGTCAGTTGGTTTGATAGCAGAGGCTTATTGTGGGGTCAAACATACGAGCATTACCTAGAGGCATGGATGGTGTGGCTGATTGTGACAACATATCCAGCCCCGCCCACATCCAGGTATGGCCCAGTGAAGGTGATCAGGCCGGGGTTAGCCACAGCATGCTGGTACCTGCACAACACATCACACAAGCAGTTATCTCCTGTAGTTACATTCATAATGGTTTACTGAAAGGAAAGGGTAAAAGAAGATTTTTGTTTTTCTTTTATGGTGCTTCACAGGTTTTACTTGTTCAACTTCCAGGTGCCTGGTTGGTGTTGATTTTGGTTTTGACCTCAGATGATCACAATTTGATGATGATAAGAAATACCCTCAATTTACAACAACAATAATAAAAATGATAATAATACGTTTTACTTATAAGCACCTTTTACAGCACCTATGGACGGTATACAACAGGTTAAAACAAAACAAGGGGAAATTGTGGAAAATTATAATAATTCTAATAATAAATACAATTATCATTATTTAAAAAATACATAAATACAGAAACTGTTAAACAGAATATGCTAGTCTAAAAGGATGGGTGTTGAGGGCTTATTTAAAAGTGGAAAAAGAGTCAATATTTTGGATGCGAGGTGGGAAGGGGGCAGTGTGGCTGAAATCTGGGGAACCAAAGGAAGACAGAGGAACAGAAGGAACAGTGAGGTGATTTGAGGAGGATCTTAGTGTGCAGGAGGGTGCGTTTAGGTGAATGTGTTCAGAGATTTCTAAAGGTCCAAGGTTGTGGATGGCTTTAATAGAGAGAAGGAGAATCTTAGAATCAATCCGGCCTTTACTTGTGTATTGCACTCTGTGATAAACCACAACAGCTCATAACAATTCAAGAGTTCCGTGAGAAAACTTTCTGTGTTGAAGAGGCAGCAAAAACATGCACCTGTGGTTTGGACCCATTCCCTTTAACTCTTACCTACGCAACACCCTCACACACATCTTCACTCCCCCCGCCATCCTCTTTACACCCTCCAATGTAAGCCTCACCATTGTCTGCGGGTCGGGTCAAAGGCTTTGTCCATCAGCGATCCAGGGTAAATCCGGAGCACCCCACTGGGGGTTGCTATGTAACGGCGCACAATGTAGCAGTTGAGACTACTCATTTCCATTAGTGTCATCCACTCATCCGTGACGTGACTGGTTGCCATAACCTCGTTTCTGACAGAGGACTGCAGAAGGGATGGAGGCACAGAGGTGGACAGAGAGAGGAGAGAAATTGAAGGCAGAAAGAAGGGTAAAAGGAAAAGGAAGGCAGGAGGTAAAGAGGAGGAGTAGAGAAGTTAAAGTTTTAATCTTGGGCTGGTTTGAAATCAAAGTTTGCTGAAACCCTGGGAAACTTTTTGGCTCCTTTTTAAACAACATTAGAAAAAAGTTCAACATTTTTTGACTGCTCCTGAATTTGAAATGAATGTACTGAATCTTTACTAACGATGATAAGACCAGAATTCAAGTAAAATTGGACTTGGTAAGTCCTCAAGCCCTCACATCTCAGTCTCAAAGGAGTTTCACAGTTTGAAAGAAGTGATTGGGCCGCTGGGAGGGGGTCTCTAAGACCAGCCTGGGAATCAGAGCTGAGACTGGAGCTTAGAGTTCAAACTCTAACCCCCAATTCCCCCCAGGACAGGAATGCACACAGACTGCCAAAACCACGCTGGGGTTTATTCCCTATTTAAAATTGCAGCATTTCATTTGAAATATGTGAATTTTAAGCATCCTAAAATGAAGATATGCTTTTCAATGTTGCAATAAACAGAGTTAAATCTGCATTCAAAGAATACCTTCTAAGAACTCCTACAATAAAAAACTAACCAGCTGTCTTTCTCAAGGCAAATAAATGGTGCTTATTAGTGTTTGCACATGTTTGCATGTGGGAATATCTGTATACATGCCTGTAACCTGACCACTGGGCTGGCTGTCTGCCACATGTTTGTCAGGTAAACACTATTTACCCTTGCATTCGAGTGTGTGTAAAAGCAGGCTGGTTTTCACCACCAGTTGCTTGAAGGCTGTGTGCTTGTGTACCTTGAGGCCTGGGTTGGCTATGAGCCTGGTGTTATCACTCAGGTAGGCAGTGTAGTGCTCCACCATACGCTTTGTCTCTGGCTGACTGAGGTGCTCGTAGGGAGAGGAGAAACTACCAGCTGCCAACATCACCGTAGGGGACTCTGGGAAAGACAGACAGTCAGAGTGGTTCAATTTAATCAGTGTTTTAGAGCGGACTATGAACAATAGAGTTTTTGGACAAAGTTGTTAGGTGAAATTAAAATACATTGGTCCAGGTTTCTGGATTTGCTGCTTTTCTTACCAACAGTGGCAAGCTGTTTGAAGTGCAGGCAGGAGCTGGGCTGACCCAGCAGGTCTAAGCGATGGTAGAGCAGCTTTGAGCTGGGAGCTGTGTTAAGGTTTTTCAGCTGTTTTACTGGGATCTCTGGTTGCACGTACACAATGCAGAGGATGAACGACGTGTCCTGAACCTAGAGGAGCAGACAGGAGAGGAGGACTGTCACCTACCTTGATTTTCAGAATTTTAGAATTTATGACATTATGAATAAAATAGAGGCTGTTAATGTAATTTACAGAATCTAAGCGTCAAATTTAAAAATTGCTTCGACCCAACTGTTTTTATATGAACCATATGGCCATAATATGGTCCTAAATTCAGAGATGTAATTATGAAATCAAGTAAACTGTGAAACAAAGAGTTAACAGCTTTCAGAGAGATCTGGGAGTTTTAGAGGAAACGCTTGAAAATCACCATAGTTGCAAATTTTTAGGGCATATTTTTGTCTTAGTTCTGGTCCTGAGCACTAAAAGGAAAAATATAGATTAGCCATAAATGAATAACCTAATAATATCTGACTGACAAAGAGACTGAATGATTTGGGGGATGATCACATCCTTTGGATTGATGCTCATTTAGTCCACTACTACTATTTTTCTGGCATTGAAAAGCTCATTTTAAAAAACATAGACAGTTGCCAAACTCGTGGCAAAGGTGACATGTTTGAAGATGCCTATGTGGGGGAAAACAAAATGTCAAAAGCATTTTAAAAATGCCTAAAACTGAAATGCTTGAATTAAGTGTGATATTTTTGCTCCTGCCAAAATTCTAAATGTCAGAAGGCAAAAAGAGTCACTATGGTTTTGTGTTATTGCTGTCCCGATGCCATTTGTTCCTAAAACACAACACTTCATGGCCTGAGAGGAAAATCAGATTTAGGGGATAGAAAATTTCTGGGTGTGGGAGCACTTGGTTTTTATTACACCAACAAATTTAAGGTGGCAGGAGTTTGGTGGAGACACAAAGGCTGGGAAGATAAATCTCCATACAGCCTTTGGACACAACAGTGCAGTAATGATAAAGAGCTATAGCCAGAGAAAGAGAGCATACGAGTGAGTTATTGTCCCAGCATGACTGGCCTTGAGCCAAAGATTAGCATTTGTGTATGGTCTGAATGTGTGAGCACTTCTTCTGCTTCAAAGATGTGATCCTTTTGTTCACACTGACAGAATTATTCAAGTAAGATAAGAAAATAATGTTGTGTGCACTTCTGTACATCAGGACTTATTTTTTGTGAACAGTTTTGAAAGTTCAAATACAGATCGATCACCTGATTAATACACATAATCTGTTGTGTCTCAGTTGTCTGCACCATCACCTACCAGTTTCCAGGCGTAGCTGACATTGTATGCGTCTTTGCTGTTGTCCCTGAGTCGGTTGGTGTGCCAGGACAAAGAGGAGTTGATTGGAATGGCAATCACCTGACTGCCCAGAGGGAGGCTGCAAGAATGCATTCATTGATATTTGACTCCCGTTTGTCGTTTTTTGCTTTTTTTCTTTACAATTTATTTATTTGTTTATTTAAATCAGTGATAACTTCCTACTTGAGGATGTTCTGTCGGACAGCAGGGAATCCTGGGATATTCTCGTAGTGGATGATGTCAGTGTGCAGTGGAGGCTCTGTCATCAGGTACGGCCGTGTCAGTGATGGGTGCATCAGGGTGTAACCTGGGAACCATTAACAATTTCACAAGGGCAGCATTGTAAGATACCACTCAGACTCGTACTGAAATAGAAACTGTAACATACAACTATAAGAAAAAGGCTGGCTCTGTGATTCATTAAAACAACTAACTGTTGACTGATCTGTAAACGAATGCATACCACTGTTAAGCAAGATGCTATAGAGTGAACTCATAATGGACAATCACTCATACAGAAAGTCACTTGTCAAAGTGAAAATAAGATTTCTGCAGCTGGATTCACTGAATCTGTTTACTCCATTACTAGTTCATGGTTTTCCCTTGTTTCATTATCAGGGCAGAGAAACTACTTAAACTACTTAACATTTTATTGTGCAAGAAAATGCATTGTGTTAAACTGGATTACATTACATTTAGCTAAGTGGTAGACTTGAGCATGCATCTTAATTTTCTCAAATTCTTAAAAAAATGAAGACATTTAAATATAGAGAATGTCTATATTAAAATCTAGGTAATGTGTATAGGACCAGACACTGCATCCATCAAGGTGAAGAGACTTTTATGATATTGCTAAGGGGTCTGAAGTTGTTTTTTTGTTACTGTTGATATTCAGTACAACCTGCGTGACAAATCTATGTAGATAGTTGTCTCTGAAACACATATGCCACTTATGTCCTGTTGACCTAATCTAGCAAATTGCTTCCATACAAATATATAATGATGATAATAACTGGTGACAAACAAATCTTTTTTTGTTTAAGACCCCAAAAAACTGCATATGTTAGAACATGTTTCCATCCACTGCTCTATATCAAAAAGGATCAGGCCCCTGCTTGATTTCTATTTTGGAGTGTGGAATTACCAAGTGTTACTTGTTCACCACACAACATTTGGGCTTCTCCAGAAAAAGCTGCTATAGTTAGTAGACTGATCAGACTCACACTGAAATTTACTTTAGACAGTATATAGCCTTTGATCACCACAACACTTGATATTTTAGTCTAATGATATAAAGATGTTGATGATGCAAGGTCACAGAATTAACCAAAGCAGACTATGCTCGTTTTAAAATACCAAAATCTAAAAATATCTCTGAAGGAAATAACAGCAGTGGTAAACAAAGCTCCTCACAGCAGCAGGAAGTATTTTTGGGAGACAAAAAGCCCTCAAGGAATTGGTTAAAAAAAAAAAACAACAACATAATTTGAAGGGAGTCAACAAACATAATCTTTTTCTACTTTTCTAATACCCTGTGTTTATTCAGGGGAATACAGAGTGTGTATTTAACAAAGTAGCAGCAGGTGTGATATGCCACACTCTTGAAGGGAAATTTGTCAGTTAACATCATACATAATTCTATATTTAATCCTGTTCAGGTAGAGGCTTTTTAATGTGGTCATCAAGTCACTATATGGCTCATAAGAGTAAGTCTAATCAGCCTCAGAAGCATCTTGCCGGGTGCCTATTTGCCTAATTATATTTATCTGAACTAACTGACAGCATCTGATTTGAATGCCAGCTAATAACTTTATGGGAGTTATTTGTCAGTGATCACCTAATGGCTGTGCTAATAACTGCAGAGCAGTAATAAGCTATAATTTGATGGTGTATTTATTACAACAATAAACATTTTAGAGAGAAAAGGGGAAGAGACCCACTGAAGTGGAGCAGAAGAACAAAACTCAGCAGCTGCAAAAAATTATTTCACTGAAAATGCTCCAACCATCCAGCAGTGTACTTGACATTTACTTAAAACATTTCTTTTTTAAAAAGCTTCTGAGACACATTACTTTTCCTCCCTTCCACCTTCCCAAATCTTTATTATAACCATTTCCCATCTGTCCTTTACTCACTCCACATCTAAGCTCCAAAGAAATGTCCCTTCCCTTCAGCTTTTACTTCCATTTATTTTTATTCATTCCTCTTTGTATTTAAATCAACATGTTTCAGCCGCCCAGGCTCCAAACGATTTAGAAATTGTTAGTGTAGTTTTTGTTTCCAGTAAAGATGGGTCCAAAGTGTAACTGAAATTTGGATCACATTTCTGAACAACATGGTTGACGAAAGATTTTTTGGCGGTAAGCCCTACATAGCTCCATATTTTTTACCACAAGCTGACTTTGCTGCAGCTTGACAAAAAGACAATGTCACCTGGAGCAGTATCGCACTTGTTCACAGGCTCATAGAGCACCAGAGTGCTGCAATGGGAGTTTAGTCAACACCCCCTCATCTGGGGCCAAGACCAACCAAGACCAGACATGAGCACTCCCACCCTGTACTGTTGCACAGAGGCATGACTGAAATGAGAATGAAATGCCAAAAAAGTGCCAGTGCTAACAAGAAGATGTCAATTAGGTCTAATAAGAGGTAATGGCCATGGCGGAAGCTGAAGTGGACAAAATAAAGTGCAATTCCACTTGTATGTGAAACATGAATACCAAAATATACTCTTTCAACTATTTGGAATGTTTCTCTAAGACCGGGGCTAACGAAGATTGATTGCACTGGATCTAAGATGGGTTTTTTTTTTACAACTAGTTGGGGGGGAAAAAAAAAAAAAAAAAAAAAAAAGGGCAGCAATCAATAATCCTGCCAATTCTCTTGCGCTGAAAAACAGGCATGTGTGGGAGAGTCGGGAACTCAAGAATAATGTTTGCACTGGAGCTGTTTACAAGGAGCCTGTTTCTGCATGACTGACCTTTGTTGTCGATGAGGAAGGTGTATGAAGCCAGTGAGTCTTGATAATAAGTTACATCCTCTAAGATGTACGCCAGGTTCACGTCCACCCCGACCACACCCAGCAGCAGGTTCCCAAAGTAACAGGGCCGACTCACAGTCATGATAAATCCTGAAGAAAGCAGAAGAGAAATTTGTTATTCAGCTGTTACTACTTTAAATTAATTTCATATATATGCCTCTCTAAAGCCATCTTGTGATTCCAATTATCATCACTGGCCCCAAAAAAGCTGATCTCAGCATTCCTACTATTTTTCTTACTAGTTGATTAGTTAATTAACATTTTGTCATAAAGAAAAATTGTTTTGATGTTGAGTTGGTCTTCACCACTCACCGTCTCCCATGGGGTCAGCGTAGGGCAAGCTAAAGCGGGCCAGGTCAATCATGCGGTTGGGCAGGTTGATGTAGAAGCGGCCCACTGTTGTCTCCAGGTTGCTCAGTTGGTTCAGTACCATCATGCTTCCCTTCACCACCGGCATCACTGAAGCTCCTGATGACCCAGATGACGATGCCAAAGAAGAGCGGTCCCTTCTGTCAACTTCATACTTCACTGAATTCTGCTCTGCAAGATCTCGGAGGAAGGCCAACTCCTTCAGGCCCGTTACTCCCTCTGAACAAGAAGGAATGGGATAACAAATAAGTTTGGGTGGTGGGGATTTCAAGCTGATGATGTAATTTGTTTGATTTAATCAAGCGGGGATATTGAGAGCAAATCCATAACTGATGGCATAGCTAAAGGCTTATTGAATGGGGTAATCGTGCAAATGAAAAGAGGAGGGAGCGGTTGACAGGGAGTAAAAGGAGTAAACAACTTTTCACTGAAGAGCACGATTCAAATTCCTGCTATAAAAGGCAACCTCTAGCTGAAAAAAAAAAAAAAAGAGTAAATTAAACCCAATTCTTTTAAGGAGGTGGGGGAAAAGGAGATTGTTTTACTCCTCACACTCTGCCAAACATGCTGAATTCATCTGGATTTTTCGAGAAAGGGTATGTTTTTGAGAACAAATAAATGCCTACAGTTGACATGGCTAAGCAGCAAGAGGCTTGCGTTAAGCAGGATCATGAACGGAGGCCCACAGTAAATGTTGCCACATAGGCTTCCTAAATTGATTTGGCGTAAGCAGCAGTGATACTTGACATACACAGGCCTTGACTCGTGATCCCTGTCATGATCTTGTCGGCTTTGTGTGTACAATCCCATGCATCTGCCAGACCCAACTCACATCGGTCACAGTAAGAAATCATGACAAGAATAAATCCCTCCTCACTTTAAAGAAAATATGTATCATTTATCTTTCCAAGCTTCATAAGGTCATTTAAGGGAGAACAGATAAGCGTGGCTGGCCCCTACAGCTGTCACCTTCAACATTTGGCATCCCACAACCTATTACGATGGTAAGGGCATAGAAAGTCTGCCAGTATCCAATCACTGACTGGATTACAGCAGAATCCCTTAATGCCAAGGCTCTGCTCTGTTGATCATCACACTGTTGGCGACTGACAGGTGCCGTTTTCGTCATGGGTGGCAATGTCAAATGAACACAAAGGGCAAAGCTGCTGACAGCACACTTTGCTGTTCAATTTCATATCAGAGCAGCCTTTTTCCTCTGGTCACTCTATATGATGGCCCTCACATGCTGAAGGCATTGTTTAAAATGTTCCTGTGATATAGCTTTTTCCTCCTTTCCTTCCTGAACCCTGTGTTGCTTGGAACAATTGCATCAGTAGAGGAGAAGAACAATGCACCAAAGCTCCACTGATGATCAAAACCAGGGTACTTTTATGCAAACCAGAATGAAGAGTCCAATACACATGCTGCTTTGAGTATCTGTAATGGAAGGTGCTCCAAACAGAGCACCTTTCATTACAGTCCATGAAGTCCATGAAACGTGATGAAACGATAGACTGAAAAATCTAATTTATCCCGAGACATATGCCAGGAGTTTGCTCCAGCTTTAAATGTGAACCCAATATATATATATATATATATATAATTATTATTTTTTCTCTCTTATATAATTGTGAAGTGAACTTGATTGTGTTTTGGACTGGTTATCAGATTTTTTTTTTTTTTTTTTATGAAATCACCATCAATAGGAAAATAGTTTGTTTACTGAATGCAACATGTAAGCAGATAATGATGAACACTTTTAGGTGAAACTAATAGACACCAGACTACGGTTGGCAAGGCTGCATTTTAGTTGGGCTGACATACAACCCATTAGTGATGGAGGTGGGCATGAATGTGTAGACACAAAAACTGATCTCTGTATTCTCCTGCCAGGAGACCACTGATCTCCTTCAACAATCAGCACTTCACATTTTGGCACGAGATGCAGGGAATAAGACCCTGTGGGCCTTTGAGCGTTAGCAACAAAACAAATGTCGTACCCCCCACCCCCAAATGTGCAATGCTAATAAACTCAGAGGACGATAGATTTCTGCATCCTTTTCATCTCGGAGCTCTTTTAAAACAGCCAAGGTCCTCTGTCAGTCACACACAGTGAGCAGCACATCCTTTGAAGTCTCACTCCCTCCTCTCTTAGATGTCCCTCATTTCCATTCTTCAATGTGAAAATTATTTGTATTAATGATGGTCTAATGCATGCACCTCAAAGGTGCACGTACGTGTGTGTTGCAGAGGGAAGTGGGAATTAGGGGAGGCAGATGCATGGACACCCACAATGAAAGAGGCACAGAAGGCATACACGCCAACACACACATATGCGCGCGCACAGAGTAAACAAAAAAGCCTTTTTGGCTTCTGTGCACCTCTTTAAAGCCTTCTGTATCAAAAAAAAAAACCTCTCAGTGGAACCATATATAAATGTGCAAAGCAAGAAATGGAATTAAAGAAATTAAACAAATTAAAACAAATGTTTGGGCTCATCAGGAAGAAAAAATGTGCATTGCTAAATCTTGCGTTAGAGTCAATCAAAGACAACAGTCTTTCCTAAATGGGAGTGACCTACCATTCATGAGGGCATAGGTGAGGATCATGACTGAGTTGTTGAGGTGTCGGTTTTCCTCTCTGACCACGCTGAGAGTTGATCTCTTCTCATGCTCCGATGACTCACGAGATGTAATACCAGACGAGAGGTAGATGATCACCATGTCTGTCACTGAAAAGAAAAGGGAGAACACACAGCGCATGATTAGTTTATATCAAGTAAAATGACAAGGCAGGCTGCACATATGACGTGACACCCGACACCCAGCCTCACAACAGTTTAGCAACAAGGGGTTCTTACTGGTGCTCTGCTTGCTAAGGTTGGTAGTGTTTCGGAGCAGCTGAAAGGCCTTCTGGAAGCCTGCGGCGTGCTGTGTAGCTCCATCGGAAGCCTTGAGGTTAGAGATGAAGGTACTCATCTTCCTCTTGGTCTCGCTGGTGGCTGGAGACAGCAGACTCTTGTAACACTGGTCTAGAGAACAGGAACGAACCGTCTCTGCCACGGACAGAATGGAGATCTAGAGAGGGGTAATGATATGATGAGGAAAAAAGGCAGAGGAAGTAACACAGGGTGTCACTAAAGGTTGGCAGCTCTGGTTAGATTCTCTGTAGACTTGAAGTGGAAAAAAAAAACAAAACTAGGTAAGAATGGTAATGTGTGTGTTCCTTTCACTAACCTTGTCGTGTTCATCTATGGCATTAAGAATGACAAGTGCAGAGTCTCTAGCAATCTGAAGTTGCGTGTCAGTGACAGATGCTCCATGGTCAATCATCACCACGATGTGTTTAGACTGGGGACGCACTGCAGACACGTACACAGGCCTGCAGGAGTAAACACAAACATGCATAATAGATAATATGAACATATACTGTAAAAGATTTGTGCAGTGATAATTAATTGCTAAAATCAACCCGGAAAACAAACAGAGGAAAGTGCATTAATACTGGAAACAAACGCTAGAGTCTTCTAGGCTGTAATGAATGTTTACCGAAAGCTGCAATGTGACTCTGCAACTGCCTCATGAATCTGTGAACAAACACCATCTCTTTGTCTTTCTCCTCTTCCCTTTCCGAGCTCCTCATCTTTTGATGACTGTCAGACTCATCTTTCATTGTCTGGTCTGTTCTCCGCTGCACTTTTCACATCAAGCTCTCATTCCCTTACTGTTTTCTTTTCTTGGTGGCGATCCAACACTGTGTGTGTTTCATGCTGTTATTCATCCAGCACCATGTGAGCACAGCTTCCAAGAAGTATGCCGGAATGTCTTCAAGCCTCAAAAGTAACACTGGGACTTTTCACTTTATGTCCATGTGTTTTTGAGACACAAAGTAAGATTTCAGCAGAAGCCCAGGCCTTGTAAGGTCAACGCTTTATCTGGAGACTTTTTGACAAAATGCGACCTGCTGAGGACGGACACGTTGACCAGTTGGCAACTGATTTACAAAAAGCAGCAAACGCTTTATCCTGTTAACACATGTTTTAATTAGCGCTGACAATTATTTGATCTGGAATTAATGCAAGTTTGTTTTTTTCTGAAGTTTCTGTTGCCCATTAGCTCTTAATAAACATATGGACAAAAACCATAGACCACAGCAAATGGACTGGGTGGGGTGTTGAGCACGATTGACATGGGATTGGCTTAAATATGCATCTCAACCAATAAGATCATTTGGGGTGGGCCTAAGACTGCTGTATCGCTCATATGAATATGAGAAAACAGGTGAGGGCACAAGAATGGAGAAAGGTAAAGAACCTTTAAATGGACATTTCCGTACATGTGTATATATATATATATATATATATACCATCATAATGGAGGGGTGCAAAGAAGGGAATGAGCGTGTGTGTGGTCTGCTAGACAAAGAGACAGTAAGAAAGGAGGAGAAGTACTACTGGATTCACAAAGCCTCATTCACACTTGAAGCAAGCCAGGCAATGTGATTTTGCTCATGGCCATATGCCAGGCACTGAGTGAAGAAAAAAAATAAAGGCAATAAACATGATTAAAGAAACAAGAAAAGAGGGGAGAGCTGATGCAAAATGCATCAGAGAGCAACGAAGACGAGATGACGCGAAGTTACAGAAATAAAAGACAAGCGAGAAAGAGACATCTTTCAGCTGTTGCCATAAAAAAACAAAAAAACAAAAAAACAACACTGTAGGTGTGAAATTCCAGTGGGCTTTAGTGGTATAGAGCCACATTCCTGCCAAGGGCATGTGTGTCTGGGGGCAGCATGCCATCAACATGCCCTGTGGGCCACCCCACAGCAACTGACAGAGGAGGAGAAGGAAGAGGGGGAGAGGGGAAGGAAGAGGCAGGAATGAGTAGTTTTGGCTTTAATCTTTTAAGACATTCTGTTCTAAGAGTCTGCTAAGTTGGAGCTTCATTATCACCTTTATTTCCTCAGCAGAATGATAAATTTAAAAAAATAAATAAAAAAGAGAGAGACCTGCTGCGGTGCTCATAGCTTCCTTTACACTGGAACTTGTGGGCAGGAAAGACGGTGAAGATGCCCTCCTCTGAGCTAAAGTACTGCCACTTAATCCCCGGGTTGGACTTAAGGTTGTCTGCCAGTACTGTAGAGGGAAAAGCACAGAGAAAACAAGTTCAATTTAAAACAACATACGTATTCAACAGGGTTATAAAAGGAGCACAAAGATCAGTGGAGGGAGGGCAGACAGCAGGCAATTGTGCCGCCTCAAGACATTATTTTCACTAAAACATGTTTGAGCTTTACAATTATATACGATTTGAATGACTTGATTTAATTTTTGTGTACATTAGTGTATAGTTTCGTGCTTTTGGCTTCCTCATACATAATACAAGAACACACAAGCCTGCCTATTCAGACATGAAGTGAAAACATCCCTTTTTGGCTGGACATAAAGTATAATCATGTTAATGCATTTTCCTTCTCAAATCTCTCACAGAATAAATTAACTTAAAGGGAATGAGAAGTTTGAATTAAAAATACTGGGAAGTAGACAACACATTGCATTCATTTGGACAGCGGATTTTGATCCATATGCCATAATATCAACCACGGGACAAGCTGAAATAACAGCCTTTATAATACAAGCTCTCTTCTGAGACAACAAGCCCGAGTATTTGCTTAACACTAACAGGCAGATTTTTTTACTGGGTCACAGAGTAAACAGTAGAGAAGCAAGAGCAAGCAGCAGCAAGAGATCCCAACACAAAGCTGCCGCTTCCTCTCTACAACACAAAACGGCCTTTCACGCACGGGGGGTGAAGACGCAAATAGAAACTTTGGGTCTTTAACCAGAAAAAAAGACAGACAGAAACACAGGAAGCTTCATTCAAATGAACAGAAAGGCAATGCTAAAACAGAATGTGGCTTTTAATAATACAAGGATGCAGACTAGCCATGAAGAATTGTAAATCATTACCGAATATATCATATTTTTATTTCTAAAATTACTACTACTACTACTACTAAATTACTAAAATACTGTTGGCCACACACAACTAACACTTCTTCTTATACATTACACATGGAATTAGTTTTGTATTCAGGTGGATATTATCTTTTCAAAAAGAAAGGATAGCTTGATTTAGCCACATATTCCACTTAGGGCTGGATGATATGGTCAGATATATGTCACTATATATTTCTGATTTTTGGCCGATGCGGATAGTTCCGATATCGATATAAACGTTATAAAAGTCACATAATGCATACAACAGATATCTCTACCTCCAAACTTCTGAAAAAGATTTGCTAAGTCTATAAAAACCCTATTTTCAGGAAAAAAAATCCTGAAAAGACATACCCAAAGTAAAGGAAGAATTGTTGCACAATAATAATGTTCATGTGCATGTTCTTGGTGTGTAGGGACACCTAAGGACTAATCTAAGGACCTCAGAGAATCTATTACAAGTGTCAAAAATCTATTAACTGCTACTATGCCTAAGAAAATTGGAATAAATCAAAGGAGATATGTGACGTTTCTATCCACGCCTGTGTCTTTCCCCTATTTGACTGAGGATAACACCATGCTAACAATGATTCCAGGCACACATTTACTAAATGTGATAGAATTGTAAAGCCTCCACAAAAGTTGTAGCAAGGATACTCAGTTTGCAACAATTTGGCACGAAATATATGCCAAATGTGTGCCAAGTTTCCCAAATGAAATTACTTTCCACTTCCAATGGAAACAGAAACTAACAACTATAATAACTACAACTATAGTAATAACTAAAGTTACAGCTATAAAAACTCCCCCAAACTCACTAACTCGGACCCCACGCACAAGCTCCATCCACCTGTCACCTTACTTCCGCTACTCGTAATAGCCTCTGAAGTAAGGAGCTTTACACAGGGATTTGACCTCAACTGTGTTAGATAGTTTTGTGATTGTTTGGTATCATTCGATTCAGTAACTTTTCCCCTTTCATAAAACTACAAATATGGCCGTGCCACTGTCGAATTTATGATCATATAAAACATTTTGTTCTCCTCCGCTCTGCGTTTTCAATGTTATGTATCATTTCTCGACATAAACGTTTGCACTAAAATACGTTTGGTCTTGTTTTGTGGAAATTAGGACCTAAACCTTGAGAAAAAGCAACATTGTCCTGTTTTACTGCATTTTATGGTGGTTGAATGTCACATTGATTTTTTTCTGCCCGCCCGCAGGCCAATCATGCTCAGCAGGTTGAACTAACTTTAAACTATAGAATAGGCTGATAATCTTATTCTTGTGTAAACTGATAGTAACAAAAGTGCTTCAGCCACATTAAAGAATATGGAAAGTGCTCCTAGTTGTAACAGAATACAGGAAAAAAAGAGTGAGCAACAATAAAGACAGATGTGGGGTGGTGGTGGTGATGTTTTAGGAACAGGCTGGCTTAAACTTCTCTGGTGCCACATCTTTAGGCTCTCAGGGTATTCTATGGAGGTGAACTGTTTCAGATGGTGGACAGATTTGATGTGTTCCCGCTTCTAGTTGGCTCCTCTCCAGTACATTTTGTAGCACACTGAAACCTAAAGTGTATCTGATCTTTGATAACTGAACCACTTCTACGGCACTGAATAAGTGTTTCCTCTCTTATCAACTATTTTGTCTGCTTTATTATGACTTGTGGAAGCTTGTTCATTCACATTTATACTGCGGTCAGAGGGACACATTTAGCAGCTAAAACTCCCTCGGAGCCTAGTCATAATCCCATAGTCATAATGCACCCATGGAACCTATTGTATTCTTCTCTTTTTGCTCAGCTTGAATGCAAATTGATGGCAGCGCCCTGTAATGAACATCAGTCAGCGACAGACACTGTTTGTAATGCATAGAAATCTGTTTAAAAACCGTATCACCATGATATGACAGTACATATTGATATTGAACTATTGTCCAGCTCTAATTGAAGTGTTTAAAAATCTGTGTGGTTTCTGCTGTTGATTATTAGTAGTATGACTTCAAAGACTTTTGATAATTAGATGGCTATTTGGTTTTATTTAAATGGGGATTTTCATGACCTGGAATGGTAAATCAATCATCTTGTTAATTAAGTCGACAGTCTTTACCCGACACCCCCCCCCCTTTTTTTTTTTTTTTTTAACATTTAAGCTGGTTATAAATACTCCGAAAAAATTGAATTAATCATCCATTGTGACTGTTTTCCAACCTTGCAACAAGAGCCAATTACTTTTTTTTCTCCTTATGTAGAGGAAGTAAATTCAAAAATTTTATTTTCAAATAATGTTAAAAGCTGAAAGAAAGCATGCGTTTAAACATACAGATAAATTACAAAACAACTATGCTACCATCCATCCATCTTCTACTGCTGGAGCTAATCCCAGCCAACGTTCCGGGCGAGAGGCGGGGTCGCCAGTCCATCACAGGGCCAACACACAAAGACCCACAGAGACGGACAACCACTCACACTCACACTCAGACCTACGGACAATTTAGAGTCACCAGTTAACCTAAACATGATGTCTTGGGATGGTGGGAGTACCCGGAGGAAACCCACGCAGACATGGGGAGAATATGCAAACTTCACACAGGGAACCGAACCCGTGACCTTCTTATTGTGGGGCGACAGTGCTAACCACTACGCCGCTGTGCTGCTCATGAAATTATCCAACTGCCACAATTCATAAACGGCACCAAAAAGGTCCTCTGGCTACACAGGGGTTGGTTTAAAAAAAAAAAAAAAAAAAAAAAAAAAAAAAGACTTTCTCGAGACATGGCAGGTTCTTACACGCTCCCGCTCATCATATATTTTTTTCTTATCCAGACACTCCATTCATCTTTGAGGCTCATATAAACAGGAACCACTCAGTTGTGTTGACAGTGGAAGAAGGGCTCTGTATACATCTGTCAGCCGGTTCTCCATTCTGCCACCAATGTTTAGATCTTCCCAGAAATAGACGGAGAAGCTAAGAAATAGGACCCACATTTCCTCCGACCTACAATCCGAAAATGACCCACTTGATACATCTATATTTATGTTCCCATGTAAACATACATACTATATGTACCAATTTAACTTACACATGGTAGTAAAAGAATCATCATGACAATGCAATACTGACAATGATACCTGACCAAATATGAAAACATAAACTATGCACTATGCAAGTGAATTCAGCACTGATATGTTTTTGTCAATCTCCAGACCAAGGTTAGAAAATAGTACATATGTATTTAGTCTGCACATATGTGAATGGACACAAACGTTTAGTGTATGAAGCAATACATCCCTCAAGACCCATTCAAGACAGGTTAAGGTTTAAAATAAAATAAAGAGGGAGCATTGCAAACAGAGGGGTCATAAAACAAGAAATGGATGGGACTGCTTACTTAGGAAGTTGGCAAAAGGATTAAAATGGATGGAGAGGGTGAATAAAACTGCTCCTCCAATCTCACAGCACTGCACCTCACTCATCTCTCATCTACTGCTTTTTGTTCCTACTTGCTAGCATCCCCGCTGGTGCCTCCCGCATCCACCAGCTTTTTCCAACCTTCCTTTTCCCCCCCAAAACAAGCAAATTGGGAGATGTGAGGAGAGAATATGGAAGTAATACAATGTTTTCTTGATAAAATTAATCCATTTCAACAGATTCTCACCCTCTGGTTCTTCTCGTTTTTTTTAGCACCTCTCACTCCCTCCCCCTGTCCCCCACTCCCGTCTGTGGCTACTTGTTTAGATTGGGTTGGGACAAATGGGAAAGAATGAATATGTTGGGTGCGTGGGGGTCAAGGGGGGGCTGAGTGTGAGGGGAAGAGAGAGGTGAATGGAGGTGGAGGGATAATGTGAACACACCATGACTTGCTTGTAAGGAAAATAAAACCCTGCTGATGGTGACATGTCAGGAATGGAAGTCATTATGAATGGTTTGCAAAGAGACAGGCTGGGATATCTGAAGGAAACAGGAGGTGGTAGGGAGCAATGGGATGATGATAAATCCCATTCGAAATTTCCCATAAGAATGGGGAAGTTCAGGGTGATCATAATATCAAATATAATAGGCAAAATAAATCCCCTTTAGATCTTTGATAAAAATGAATCCAGAAAGAGTACCTGGGGAATAAAATATGGAAGGAGGAAGAAGACCATTAAAATGTCAATAGTTCTTCTAAAAATTTACCCAACACGAGAAGATTTATTAATATTTTTGTCTATGTGGCTTCTGAAGGACCATAATCAAAAGAAAACAAGAGATAGTGATGGAAGTGAAGAGTGAAATTAAAACATTATTTCAATCTGAGCATTTAAAATGTTATTTGAAAATTGCAAGGAGTTGATAGACTTAGTTTGAATGCATTGGACAATACCAACATGAATATAAAAATGTGTGCCGTACTAAAACTTTATGCATCATGACTGTCTGCATGCAGTACACTTTGACATATTTGCTCTGCAAATAGGAGGAGCATGCTGCTAAGCAAGCAATGGCTAAAGAACAGAAAAGCCAGACGGAGAAAGTTTGGCCTTTATCAGGTTTTTAGTAAATTTGGCCCATATTTGTCTTGATCAAATCCAGACCACCATATGTGGTGCAGACACATATGGGTTTTGCATAGTTTTAGACTGCTATGTGCTTGTACAACCTGGAGCATCAATAATATGCACTCCAACTGTTTTCCATTCCTCTTACTCTTATGATTGGTTTTGTGCAGAGGTTACATTATACATAAAGTTGTATTCCAACTGATGCAATTTCTATTTGAAGTGTACACTGAAACAAATAATTGTAAAAAAAAAACCAAAACAAAAAAAAAACCTTCCAAAAGTAGATGTTAAAAGCATAAACTGACTGATTGCAATGTCAGACATTAATTCAAAGTCAGACCAGAGAACATTTGATCACAGGCTAAAAACAATACTTCAGATGAAGAGGGGGAAAAAAACCAAAACAAAACAAGAGAAAGCAAGAGGAGAAAGTAGCACAGCAAAGTTCATATCCATCGCGGGCCAATGTCATTTACAATTTAACATTTTAGAAAATAAAAAAGATAGAAATGGTAACACTTCTCAATTAAATCTGATGTGTGATGCACATGGGGAAAAAACTGTTGTAAAATTGTTGTAATGTCTTTGTTTTGTATTTGCATGTGCGCATGTGCGAACAACCACCACCAACCTGAGTTGAGGTCCCGTCCAGGGTTGAAAGCTCGGCTGTTGACAGTGGGGGAAAGTCTGTCACAACAGATGGTCTTGGAGACGTTGGTATTGAAGTTTCCATCAAACCTAAACGCACACAAACAGGGAGATTTGAAAGTTTATTGAGTGTATCCAACCCATTTGTTGGTGGAGCCTGTTTTTTTTCCCTCTTTGCACAGATTTACTACTCCTCAGCTGTATTTCCAATAAAACCATACACATGGGCCTATACATACATCCGACTTCATGGTGAAAATCATGTTTAAACTAAAAAGAAAACTAGACCGATATCCAAATAATTCACACAAATAGTAAAGAAATCTATGTAAAACCATGACGTTAATCCAATTAAACGAAACATCTGTTGAAATGAGCAGACCCTGCTTATTTCATTCAAGCTCAACTGTATCACTGGCTATATCATCTGTTGCCCAGACCTCAAATAAAAGTCAAAGTTATGGCTGGTGAATAATATTTTCCATGGAAAACTGCCTGAATTCTGCTTTTCTCCCAACAAAGCTAATACTCAGTTCCCTGGATACATCTGAATGTGATTGTGGAAATGGCTGCCTGCTTAATGCAGTGATTGAAATCATCTGTTATGGAGTCTCAACATGTACTTGTCAAGCCTCTTTCAGTCCCCCCCCAAACTCATTCCTCAAGTGTAATTTTTAACCGAACATCACAATAACGACAGATGATTTGTAGAGAAAATGAGTCTGCTGGGGAGTCAATGTTTTCCGGTGGCAACGCTGATGGTTATATTAATAGCCTCCCTGGTTGTTCCCTGTCTCAGCAGGGTGTTTATGAGATGTTAATGCGAAGGCTGAGACAATGTTCTGCTACGAGTCCACGACTCATTTCTGCCTCAGGTAGTCGAGGCAAAGAATGGGGGGAAAAAAAAACAACAAAAAACCCCAAACTGTTTTCCACTACCAAGTTGTTAAACTGGAAAAAAAATCTCAGCCATTAAAGTAAAAAGGAACATTTTGATACTTTGCATTCAACATATGATGGTCAGAGGATGTGTCACCTGCGTGAAAATACACTGTAATGGAACACTTGATACACTACGCACCAAAAGTTTGAAAGCAAGATCAAATTTGTACAAAAAAAGGGTTCATTGTTTCATTGGTATACAACAAAATAAACATAAATATTATATAAAGTTACTAATCAGAATACAGTTTACAATAATCATCAGATATCTGGGTTTTTTCATGCAAAGACTTTGCTTTCAAAGTAACCTCCTCTGGCTTTGACAACAGCAAGGCATACGTGAGGAGCAAGGCATTCACTCCAAGTTTTTTAAGGTATGTGCCAGGAATTGCGTTCCAAGCTTTCTTAAGTTCATCAATGAGAGACTGCTGATCCGTGGGATGCACTTTTCTAACTGATCAATCCAATTCGTCCCACACAAGCTCAATCTGGAGATAGGTCTGAAGACTGATGGGGCCAAACCATCTTTTGAAGAACACCTTCCTCTCCTTTTTTTGTCTAGATAAGCACAACAGAGCTCGGAAGATTACTTAGGGTTATTATCTTGCTGCAAAATAAAGATTTGAGCCACAAGTCTTATCCCAGATGGAACTGCATGATGCTGGGGGATGAAGTCGTACTGAAGTCGTTTCTTCTTCATGTGCACCACACGTAACACCCACAATAGCGGGTATTACGCATGGCTTCAAACCAGCCTTACTTTACTCAGTTTCTTTCTCCACATTTCTGTGGTAGTTTGTCAGAGAAATGAACACAGTGGAGATTTATTGGGATTTTTGTATGCAAACTCAAAAGCCCAAGAGCTAATGTGAATAATGTAAACTATGATTTGTTTTTTACTTTTTCACCAGGTTGTGACTCTTCTCAACCCTATTTTCTTTAACGTTTCATTAACATTTATTCCGCAATGGTCTGGTAAGTCTGATCATGGAGTAAATACAGCCAAAAATCCATAGAGCTCGTACTGGTTTTGAAGAAAGGCATGGTGAACAGAAACTTGAAGTGGCTTCAGAATGTTTGGCCTGTATTGGTCTTGCTTCCAAACATTTGGCCTCAGAGTAAGTTCATTTGCTTTTGAAGAGACTAAAAAGACAGGAAGCTGGACATTGTAATCAGAGAAATAAAATAATATCCAGCCTAACTAGTATAATACAAGGACAACATGGAAGCTGTAACTGTAACTGCTGATGTCTAATTTTCCTTTATTTTATAAACACTAAATGAGCCACAGAATTTAAGCCTTCAAAAGAATTGCTCTTCAACCAAGCTAAAGGCAACCAATTGATAGAGATGCAATTAAACTGCTCCAGAATGCAGATATGCATATTTGGATCGCAGGATTCAATACAGAAATAATCTCTAATCACCATATTTTAAAAGTCTGAAAGCAGTCAGAGAAATCGAGAGACAAAAATAGAAAAAAATACAGATCATATTGTATGCGGAGGAGAGTGGCTTCCATTTGACTTGGATTTGTGACATAAAAGGCAAGAATTCCATTTAATTAAAAACAAATAAGTAAAACTGAAATAATTTAATGCGCATGCTGGAAAAATATGGATGACCTACTTTGAATGTTGGCAGGATCTTGAGCTGTGGTTATAATGCACTGCTCTGTGAAAACCTTTTGGAGCATATTTTAGTGTTATGAAAGGCTGATTCGAGACAGAAAATTTGTCATTTCTGCCGATTTATGTTATGCGACACTGCACACACCAACTGTCTTAATGTGTAGTATACTATCTGCTTATCATCGAAAATTGCGTTGGCAACCCTACATCGCCTTCTGTATTATACTTCAGTTTGTTACAAGGATATTACATCAGATCCTTAGCCTATAGCACAGGGCTTTTGGGTAATAATCTCAGACAATCACATAACATAAACACACAAAGCTGCTGGCTACTCTGTTTGGTGTGACAATCAGCTTAATTTGACCCTAAACGACAATATTTTAAAATTTTCACTCATTTAATTATTCCTGACTGTTAGCACTGGCGAAACATTTCTAATGGCAGTTATACACCTGCAAAGCTGCAACAAAAAGTGAATGAGCAGTTTTGCCTTTATGTATAATCAGAATGAGCCAATAATGTACCAATGTAACAGTTAGAAGTGCCATCCCAGTTTGCTCTAGAGCTGTTTTTTTTAACTGCACTTGGGCCAGCAGTGTAGTATGAAGGCTTATAGTGTTGCCCTTGAGCACATACCTGCACAAAAAGCTGTCAAAGAGGCGTCACACAATGAGATTGTGTTGTGGGAGAATTTTAGTCAGATGGCGTGCTAAACTATATGTTATCATCAAAAGTGCATGTGTAGTAGGTTAAAGTGTAAGCATTATGCAGAAGTGAAAACACACTGGTAGAATCACAAGAGAAGTCGCTGCCCATGTTTGTATGAAGGTCTGCCAGATGGAGAAGTCGAAAATGACCGAAAAACGCTTAAAAAGGGTTACTAAAACTGGGTGAAGAGGTTAAAATGTCAGTAAATGTCAGATTATTTTCAAGAGTGAAAGAATGAAAGAATGAGAGGTCAAATATAATAGTGGCAGACTGGTTTAAACTGGTTTCAGGTGAAGACAAAGTTTCAAAGTAGCCATTCAGTGTGAACTCAGACCCCGGGGTCCGATCCACTCAGCTGTTTGTTCAGACACTTGCTGTATTTTGAATAAACTTCATCCACATCAAGAGACAGACCTTTTACTCCTGATTGATTTGGAATAGATCTGTTGCTGATTTTTGAGTCAAGAAGTTTATGTTGGGCACTGCTGTCCGACCTTCCTGACCTTTAGTCAGTGGTGGCAGTGATCCACCTTGATAATCGGTGCTGCGCTCAGCACATCTTTAACACATACAGTTTCTGCAAGCACTGTCACATGACATATCCCTTTTCAGTAATCCCTTCAGTGTTAAGAAACAGAATACGCAATGTTATTTTTAAAATTTCTTCCGTGTGTATCTGCAGCGATAGGAATGAAGGTTCCCTGAGCCTTCATCTCTGGAGTTCAGAGCTGACAAAAAGGGGAGGTATGCAGAGGAGCAGCCTTTTCTGCACTGCACCAACCCTCGGTGCTTTCATCCTCCCCTCAACACCTCTCTGGCTTAACAACACATATGTTCACACATAACCATAGCCGCAAATCCCTGTAAAAACTACTTTGTGGGGCATATTGGTCAACACAAAGCTGCCAGCCCCAACAAGTACAGCTGGCTCCTGGCTTTTGGTTGCCACAAATATATTAAGACCGCACCGCACACACACATGCACACACACCCTTGTGGCTCCCTCTGTTTGGAGACCTGGCACTTGCCTGGTTTGATTGACAGGTGCTCTGATGTACAGGCTACGTTTGAACTTCGCTCATTTAGATCCCCATAAGGCCAAAATCATTACTATTCTCCTTCAACCCACTTTGCATAGAAGGGCTAGGCAGGACGCTCAGCAAAATGTGCACCAGATAAAAAATACATTTGCAGGCACTTTGAATTCCACATCAAAAAAACATATGAGGATAAAGGAGAAAGAGAGAAAGAGAGAGAGAGAGAGAGAGAGAGAGAGTGAGTGAGTGCGTGCGTGTGTGTGTGTGAGAAAGAGAGGGGGAAGGTTTCTGTTCTGATCAGGCATCTTAATGAGGGCAGAAAAATCTGTTATACATAGTCAAGACTCCCCCCGCGCAAGAACTTACAAAAATACAAACTGGATTTGACTTACAAAATAAAGTAATACAAAATTAAAAAAATGATTGTATTAACACAGGCTCCTATCCGTGAATGTCAGAGTTGCATTACATGATGCTTTAAATAATTCCTACATTGAATGTGCAAATTAATAATGCATTGTAAGAAGGCTTGCTGTATTACCATACATCCTGGAAGGGGGAGTGCTCTCCAGGCAACAATTATAAATGATCCAAAAGACAATTCAACAACCAGAATCAGACCTGTGACTGTTTTATAAAAAAAAAACATTTAAACAATCCAATTCATTCATGTTTCTTTGAATATTAATTAAAAACTAGCTATATATTATATATATATATATATATATATATATATATATATATATAATAAAAATAAATAAATGAAGGAGCAGAAATTCTGAGGTAATAAATATTCAATAAATAAACTTGAGAAAAGGCATAAATAAGACAGATAAGCCTGCATCTTGTAGCTTAAATGAAATAGGCGGCTAAATAAGGCAGCACCTGTCATGTTCAGAAACGCCTATTCACTGTTTATATAAAACCTGTTATATTAAGCTGCAGAAAACCAAGTGTATCCACAGAGGAGGCAATCCTAAACCATTCAGAAAGCTTAGTGAGTACATTTACCTTGAAGAGACTTGCTGGTATGCTAGCTGCGTGATCAAGAGTAATACCATTTCTAATGTATTTGCAATGCCTTGACAGAGCCAGCAAGAAGCTAGCTGGAGAATGGAGAATGCTTAAAGAAAGCCTTTCTTATACTTGGCTCTAACCATACATATTTGATTGTTATGGCAATATGCAGAGTGAGCAAGACTTATTAAAAATTAAACGTTTCAATGCCAGGTCATTGAATTGAATGCGTTATAAAAACAACAAATCCTGTTCTTTAACAAATGACACACTGCTTAATCTAACCTTTCAATTTGAACCAAAGTGGGAGTCAAGGGAAAAAAAAGGATGGATTGGAAAGCCAGGAAGTGATACATTATCAATAAGGGAGACTAGAGAGGAAGGAATAAATAAATGGAAGGAGTGTGGAAGGATGATTAAAAAAAGCTTAACACAGGCAAAGAGCGGGGAACAAAGCCAAGTAGAGTGAAAGAGGAACAGATTGACATTAACAGAGGTATGAAGGGGGAAAAAGAAAATCTAATACTGGAACAGAATTTACACCTGTTATGATCACTTAAACAAAACCACCTTCCAACCTTCCTGGTATGCTTCCATCGCCTTCTCTAATATGCAAACAGAGGTATCATCATCATGCTGAAGATGACGATATCTTTACCAGGAGATCAGCTTGATCTGCAGTGCTGAGTCTGAGCAGCGGCTCACTCCTGCCACATACACTCTTGATCTAGACAGTAAATCTGCCAGCAGCGAAAATAGTGAGAGTTCTTCTTTAGAAACAGGAGCTAAGAATGAGCACCACGATGTCTTTAATCTCTATGTTTAATTTATGAGTGAAGGCACTGCAATTCTTGGTGCAATATCATCTCTCGTATAGGATTTTACCACATACTGTATAGGAAGGTTGTGATCACTGAAACTAGGTTGTTGATTTGGTGTTTGGCAACCCAGGCCCGAGAAAGAAAAAGATTTATATTGATTTTGGCATTTGGGAAGATAACACAAAAAGTGTACTACTCTAAACTGTAATACATTCAGTTGAGCAACCTATATTTGACGGATTACAAATTGTATGAACTTCTCCAATAGTGCTGCACAGTACCAAAATAAAAAAAGGTGCTGGACCAAAAAAAAAAAACAAACCAAACAGGAATGACATCCGCACAAATTCATGTTAAATTAATTAATTAATTAAGTTTCATATCACAAAGACATTAGTCAGTTACACCGTATGACACGAATCATAACTTATTGTTAGTCTCACTCATGTGCAGTTGTCTCAAAGCTTAAAGACCCTTCCGCCAAACACCAAAAAGAAGAAAAGACTGACATATTCAGTCAGCGAAAAAACAGCTGACATGACTGGACAAGGGGATTCTAACTATGGTTTTAGATCAATACATTAAAAGAGAATCCTTCCAAAACAAAGAATTTGCAAATGTCTTTGGTATCTGACAGCCAGTGGAAAACAATTTCAGGACATTCTTTTTGCAATTATATTATTACAAAGTCTATTTGTTATAAACAGGTAGCTCAACTCAAGCGATCAGATGGGTAGATAGGTATTATTTAATGAATACAATCTACGTCTATGACGTCAGCTTACTTTTCACAGACCTGCATCACTCAGCAACTCACAAGTCATATAGAAAGAAAAACAAATGAGCTAGCTAGCAGTTATCCAACAACATTGGAAACCTGAGCAAAAAAACAAAAACAAAAAGAAAGACAGTGGAAATAAAATGCAGAGCTTATGAAAGAGCAGGTAGACAAACAGGGGAGACAAAAGAAGTAATGAAATGTAGCATGTTTGTCTGTTGCGGCCTAAGCCAGTGTCAATAATGCAGCTATTCACGCTTTAAATCATTTCATAGTTTAGGTGCATGTTTTTCATTTTGATTTCCAAAATATTTCTTCTGTTCTGAGATGCTGGCAGAAGGCTAAATATGGAGAAGATGGCCCAAAGGAAGCGGCGCAGACCATTGCTGGAGGAAGAGCTGAGAGCGGGGGGTTCCAACGTTTGTTTAATTTGAGTTTTTGTAAAGTTTATTAGTTTGTTAGTCATACTTAGTTTCTCTGTATAGTGGTGACTCATGTTAAATTAAAATGGTAGATGTTGATGTCTGTGCATATTCTCATTCATCCAGATCATAGTCATATCGGGCCAACAGTTGAATTGAACGCAACTGGATTTAGGACTTAGGTTGTCAAAGACATTTCGCCTGAAGCCTTTTCTGGTTAGTCTCTAACACAAAGCAACACCCACGCATTACATGCAGGCAGCCAGCAGAAACTACGGTTTCCATTCATTTATAAATATATATATTAATGAAAAAAAAAACTAAAAATCTGAGTCGTGTTTTTACTTTGACTTTTTTTTGCCATACTTTGTAACCATTTTCTAAAAGCAATTGTTCACTTCAGTCTGTGAAACAGATGTTTTATAGCACATAAGGGGATCGTTGGCCCTCTGCAAATCTTTGAATTGCCCTCCTAAGGAGGGCAATTCATTTGCACCTTACCAGCCTTCACAATAACACAAAATAGATCTAAATGTTGCGTGTCAAGAGCACAGATCAGTGCACCAGCATACGAACAGAGGTCGGTGAAATAGATAATAGACAATTTGTCATTATGTGAAAATAATGTAAAAGCCCTGTTGTTAAAAACATCAAACATAATTGTATAACCCCCTCCACATTTGCCATGTCCTGTCTCCTACCTTTCTTTTTCCTAGTTTGGCATCATAATCTCTTTTTTTTTTTTTATATATAAATTTATCCTGTCTGTTCATGAACTACTGGAAAAAATTAGAACATCAAATGTCATCTGGGCTGCTCCCCAGCACACTTCTCTCTTTCACAACCTCATATCAGTGGAAACTGTGGAATTGAGCACCTTGAGACTGCATCTTAAACATATAAACATACAAACACTCATGCTAGCACACCAACTCCATGAGTTGGGTACATGCTTTTGCTATTTTCAGGTACAGCCTGTTATTGAGGCCCAGCGGTGATTAAAGCATACCACAGGGTGCTAAGCACTGCCCTCTGTGGCCTTGCTGTGAAATGATAGCCTGCTAGTCTGATGGCTAAAAGACATAGACACCCTGTGAATCACCTGATCTGCCTCTAAACTGGTTGACCTGACTGGGACCCCCTGAAGCAGCTGGTGGCTGAGACTGATGAAGGACGCCCTAAAGTGGACTACAGAATGGGATAAAGTCCCCTCCTGATCCAAACTGCCTGATTTTCATTTTGTTTTTGCTGGAACAAAGAGACAATGGGCTTAACATAAAGATTCTTTTTAAGTTCTAAATACACCCAACTAGCACCTTCAAAGCTCAGTAAGACGTGATCATTTTCTAGATTCTGTCCTCGTTGTCTGGCAACTTCATAGCGAAAGCAATTCAAAGTAATCAACTGCTAATCGCCAAAAAGTTCTTCCAGCATAAATACTAATACATTATTATTAGTCAGGTGGAATAAGCCTGGCTAGCTCGGACTCCCTGCATCCATCTCATCTTCATGCTGAGTTAGTGGCTCCAGGCTCCAGCTCTGACTTCTTGAAAACAATGGGAAGATTTTGGAAACATGCTTATTCAAGATCATATATTTATGAGGTCATATATGTTTTAGCCGTGGGTAGATTCACTGCTTTCAGTCTGTATAATAAACTAAGTTAAAGAGCTGCTCACTCCAGAGACATAGTCACAATAAAGACTAGAATACTAATTTAGCTTTTCCCATCTTGTTTCAGCACAGGTTAACAGAACTTAATTTTAATGGTAAGGCAATATTGCAACATTCTACAAACACAGAAAACATAGAAATACACGAGTTGGCTTCCCTGGTGCAGAGTGCACATGAAGGGAGAACTAAAGATTTCCACATATGGCTACTCAAAAGTATCTCCAAATCCTACATAAACCCCCAAAAATGAAAGCAAGGGAGCTCTCTGCCTTATCTCCCCTTGGGGAAGATTCTTTGAAGTTCAGCTGTGCAGCCTCAGTTTGGTCTCTCCACCCCATCGATATCACACGTGACTTTCTCTGCGTCACTCCCTCCTTTCTACCCAGTGACAATTTTTTTTCCTCTCAAAGCTGTGTAACAATGTATTTTGGAGTGCATAAATACAGCATGTTTGAGTGTGAACGAACATGCAGCATGCTCAGTATGTCCTGTGCATGATTCAGCTACAGGTGGTCAGTGGCCCTCGGCCAGGCCGCTCCTCCCCTCTGCATGGGTGAAGTAAAGACAGGTGACCTTGCAGCTTGTGAAGTCTTGCAAAGCAAAAACTTCAGAGAGCAATGACTGGTTACAACGGCTGATAAAGAGAAGGGAGATAGACAGAAATGTAGGTGGGGGATGAGGGGAAGAGCCAGCTGCCACTCTGTAGATTAGAACTGAAAGCAGCTCTCTCTCTCTCTCTCTCTGAGCTTGGCTTTGAACGGCGTCTGGAGTTGCTGGAGTTGGTGATTGGCTGAAAAAACAGTGTGCACTGCAGACTTCAGGAATTCTCTCAGCACAGGATTTAAAATCTGACATATTAATTCTCACAGTTTCTTAAAAATAAACAAAACCTCATCATGTTGGCAGCCTCTTCACAAAGCATTGTGGCTGGATTTGGTGTCCGAACTGCATTCATAACCACCACAATGAAAATAATTATCTGAAATCGAATTTGGTATCATTCTGTCATTACTAACAGTGACATTTGTGTTTCAAGTTTGGGAACGTCATGATGAATTTCAAAATTAGCATTGATGCGTTCACAGCCATCAAATCTGCAGGCTTTGTAACACAACATGTCCCTGGCTTCCAGCGCCGCCCAGTCCCATAAAAGTCATTATTGCTGACTTACAGTGGAGCAAGGCAACAACTGGCAAAACCAGCAACTATAAAATAGGCTATAAAATGAGTTTAAAATGTTGCCAAGTACCAGGGTACACCAGCACTGCTCAGGGATGTAAATTATGTGATTTAAAAACAGCTACAACTAATCCAAGGAGATTATAAAAACATGTTTGAACAAGGGAGCGATACAGAATAAAGTGTAAAGCAATGTATAGAGAGCTGAGTGCAGGTGCTAACAGTGGGAGATGGGTATGCACACACAAAATGAAGCTCCCGCTGAGATGTTTGTGCAAGTGAAACAGTAAATATAAAGTGTATGAGAGAAAAGGGGGAAAGCGACTCACTCCATCATTGATGCTGGTATGGAGCAGCAGTCCTGTATCGCAGTGAGTGGAGAGGTGAGGTGAGCGGTGTACGAGGCTTCCACCACCTGTTTGTTCCTGTTCACCACATCCAGGTAGCGGTTAAATTTCTCCCGAATCTTCTTGGCCAACTGCACAATCAAATACAGACATGTTAATTTGACAATGATTAGTGCTGACATCTATATTGATCCATTTTTTTTAAACATACATTCAGTTTAAACTTATGAACTGTTATATATCTGTGAAGCGGACAAAGAAAACTTCAATTTTCCAGGCTAAAGCGGACATTATCTAGCACATGGTCAGCCTAAAACTAAAGTATCACATGTAATATTCCACCTAAAACTACACGATATAGACAAGTGTGCACAGACATACATTATTCCCCCAAAATTAGCACAATGCACAACTTTATATATACATTAGTATTCTTGTAGCAGATGAGACTGCAAATAAACACACACACACACACACACACACACACATGCACAGTTAATATTCAAAATTGATGCAATTGATGCAATCAGGTAACAACATCAAAGATGCTCAGACCTCAGGCTGCGCTAAATGTGAAATCCATCACTGTTAAAACCAGAGCAGGATGATGTATGCTCGAGGAGTACATTACCTGCTCTCCACAATCGGACAGTGAAACTTTCATCATATGAATGAAAAAAAGAAAAGAAAAGCCACCTTAAACAACAACAACACAAAACTTCAACCCAAGAAGAGGAGGTTGGAAAGCCGGAACATTTGTGGAATAGAACATTTGCATCACAATGTTTTACAAGAATGCACTGCACTAGAATTTTCTCTCTTGTGTGGTGCATCTCTATAAATTTGGTGATGATCTTGCACAAAAAGCTGTCAACTGTCGCAGGAGAGTTCCATTAATCCCAGTAGATAAAGAGAAAATCAATTAGATGGGCCCTAAAAGTCTGTAATAAGTTTCAAATTTTGTTTGAGTATAATTCATATTTAAAAAGCGTGGAAACCAGGAAGCATGGAAGGGGACATTGGAGTTTCTCAACAAAGGCAGAACAGCTAATTCAGCTGTGTTTAATGAGACCCTTAATGCAAGCCTGTGGACATGCATACATTATGCAATGTCTCTCCTCCTCTGAAGGACTAGGTTCTAGCTGAGCACACATCTCAGTGTTCCTCCAAAATGAGGCTCCAGCTCCTCCAGGGAAACTAATAACCAGTGCTGTGGCAGCCTCCGAGGGGACATATATAACCAGCGCACCAGCAGCTCTTCCCAACAGAACCCCATTCTTGCTTTTTCTCTGTGAAAAAGCTTTAAAAAGGATGTAATAATAATGTAATGACTATTATGAGGAATTCACAACCAGTCAATTTGAGGTAACACATGTGTACAATCTGATATAGATCTCAGAAATGCTTCAAAAATAGATTCACAATTTTTCAGGTGTGTCTTATAAGATTCTTCCTTATGGACAATTAATTAGTTGTCTGTTTTCTTTTCTTTTCCCTCCTCTTACTCATCTTTTTCATTAAGGCCATTAAAATAGTAAGAATGCTCCTTTCAATGTCATCCACTAGTACTGACTTCAAAGGTCTGCACCTGGTTTGGACAAAGCACCGAATGGGCCGGTTCCAGATCACATATCCCAAAAGCTCCCCCTTCAACACTGAAGATTCTCAAGGTCACATCTCAGCTGTTTCCTACAAACTCCGTAGTGTGCATGAGGGTTTTTCTTGGCTCAAATTGAGGCAGAGGTGAGACCATTCTGATCATGTATACACAAGTACATGCGTGTCACGCCTTCAAAAGGCAAGCATTTTTTTACAAGCAACATATTTTGTAGGAGTTACAACTGTCAGGTGTTGTTCTAATTTACTAGCTTTTTAAGTCATTAATGAACAAAAGTGT
Organism: Remorina albescens; assembly: GCA_034769265.1. NCBI lineage: Eukaryota > Metazoa > Chordata > Actinopteri > Carangiformes > Echeneidae > Remorina > Remorina albescens. The sequence continues at coordinate 8,926,431 of CM068489.1, forward strand.
CCACCTCCAAAATCTGTTATGTGTGTATCTGCAGATACAAATAAAGTCTGCATTTATAGCTTTCTTTTTTATGGTTTTCAATTGGGACATATAGGGTAGTAAATTTTAAATCTGACACTGCAGTAAAACTAATATGCATCAAAATTAATGTTGGTGCTAATCAATGACATATCCGGGGCCGGGGTATCTCACAAAAAAATTATTCAGTTTGCATTAAGCATTTGGGAAATAACTCTTTTAATTGCCTTAACAGCCGACATTCTGGAAAGACGAACAAAAAGGGATGCCAAATTTACTGCATGCCATCCGTAACATGAATTACTAAACTGCCTGTAATTGATTGTCTCTGCACCTGCACTCATGACCCTCCTCATCGCGAATTGGCCTTGCAAAGTGTTCACTTATTTTACGAGACATCTCTGTAAAAGCCAAAAACAAAGAAACTTGGCTTGCTTTGGATACAATAGCCAGGAAACGTCACTATGAAATGCCGCCCTACACATCTGCTGTAGGGGAAAAACATCCATGTGGGAAATTTAAGGAACTTGCAGCTCTTTCCTTCCTGGTTAGCAGTTTTGGCAGTGGCTTCTGGTGCACCGTTACTGACACAGCGCTGCAACATGGATGTAATACTGCAATTTCAATTAAAAATGTCACCCTCCAATTAATGCAACGCTTGTCAGAAAATACCAGTTTTAGGAGAGAGTTATCTTTGAAGCTAGGCCCCACTAAACTAAAAAAATTGAAGAAACATAGATAAATAAAAGATTAAAGAAACATTAAAAATGAATGTGTCAAATTCTTCTTCAGACTAAAAAAGAATAAAAATACCAAAAACTGGAGGAGATTTATCATGACAGCGGTCTGGATAAGTTACTTTCCTGGCCGTGCTGAATGTAGAAAAACAAAAAGCTTATTTCCACAGTAACTGGACCCCCTTTGTTCACATCCCATAATTACTAGTGCCTGTAAAAGGGCTGTGATTTAAGCCAGGGAGGGGGAAATGTACGGCGACCCACTGACCACTTGTACACCTAATCAGCCGTCCGCTATTCCTATTCGGTGTTTAACAGAAGCCAGAGGCACACCCCACAATTACACACACACACATGTGCATTCACACACAGACACACACACACCAAGACTTTAACATGTGTACTGTCACACACAGACTTAAAACTTAAACACACAAGTAGACTGTCAAACACAGTGCTGTCCATGTGCAGCAGTGTGGCAATTAACTGCAGTGGACTTTGTATTAAAGAGAGCAAAAAGGACCAGTGTTCAGCTTGGCAGTTGTTCCATAGCTGGGGGAGAGGGCTTGACAGACAGAGGGTGAAAGTAAGGCTCAAACTTTTAACAGTGACTTAAGAGAAACCAGAAACTTTCACCTTTGCAAGTTAAAGCTTAGGTTACAGTCTACCACTGTGCAGCCAAAGCCCAACCGTTGCTTCGCAGATTAACCACATGCTCAAACACACAGGGATCCTCTCCCCATTATCTGACCCATCCAACCAGTTTGGAGGGTTGGCAGCAGCTGGTGGGGTTCATTCAACCACAGAGTTTTAAAGATTCACTGCAGCCATGGTCACTGGCAGTGGTGTTTATGGCAAGTCTTACTTTGGACTGCAGGCAAGTTAATACTGGAATGAATGTAGAATGGATGCAGCTCTGTTCCACTTAAGAGACTCTGGCATGGTAAAGACTTAACTATATGTCTTTCTTGTCATTAGGTGATTTTATTACTAAATTAATGCATTTCCATTGATCTGAATAATTGACATAATTTAAATGTAGGTTTGTCCAGCAGACGATAACCAAATGTTTTATTAGCCTTTTTTTTTTTTTTTTTTTTTTTTTTAATCACACAAATGGAAACACCTACTGCTTACAGGTCATGAAAACCAGCAGCAGGTTACAAATGTAGCTGCATGTCTTCAAATTTGACTTGCAGGCTGTGGATTGTTTGTTTATAGTATTTATCGAAGTTGACGGAAAGAAGTGACATGAATTTGGACTTGTTTCTGCTGTGATGATATTGGTGCGGTTATCGTCTATACAGTTAATAAAACAGGCCATGGAAATGGTGCGATAATATAAATTTTATCTTTGAGCTGAATAAAAGCCTTTGTGGTTGTCCTTTTCCTCACATTTCTTAAATGTCACTGTGTGAAGGATGCATGTGCCTAAGCCACGGCCAGCAGAGGAGGATACTGACATGCAATTCAGATTTTAAAACCTACCATTGGGCTCTCCAAACAACTGGCATTGTTTCTCAAAATGTGGTCACATCCTTTAGTTAACATTTTTAAAAGAATTTGAGTAAACAGACACAGAGTGTTACATATCCACCTATTAATAAAAATAGTAGTAATGCCCAGAATCAGGTAAAGCCATGAGACCAAATCATGACATGTATGGATTATATGACAGAAGTAAAACTGGATCAATCAAAGGTCTTTTTACAATTTTGCTCTATGGTACTCTACACGGGGGGCAATGAAAACACCTCACTGTGAGGTGATACAATGCAGCATTGTACACATGTGGACAATAAACCCACATGAAAAAAAGCGCTGCAGCCGCTAGCCTTAATTTACAATGTACACTCTGACGGTGCACGTCAGTGAGCGCAACAGGCAGAGAACATTCCTAAAACAGTCAAGAACAGACTCAAAGAGAGACAGAGAGAGGGAGGGCTCAGGTCATTAGAGAGGGTGAGATGTCTGTGTGTCTGACTGAATAATGAATTTCCAGAGCAGAAGCTCATCCAAGAAGGCCATAGGCTCCTTTCAGTAGCTCCTTGGCTTCTCTCCCTGCTGTTCCCAACCCTCTCTTCCTCTGCAAATACACTCCTAATTGAGTCTCCCCTTGGCTCAGCGACATAGCCCCTCTGCCCAGGAAGAACAAGCAAGTCAGCTCTGCCAAAGCTGTCATCTGAATTATTTGGTGCCTGCCTCACAAGGGTTATGGACAGAATCTATGGGTGCTTTCCATCAGCTGCCCCTGAATATAGAATACTTAAACTCCTACACCCCCCTTAGACCCTGAGATTAGGGTTTATTAAATAAATCAAAGGAAAGGGATTGCTATTTAAAAGACTTAGACTACATATTCCAACTGAAGCTTCTGTAAAAGGACTTCTTTTTAAGACTAGGCCTATAACTTAGAATTGCACAGGTCATGGTGATCATGATGACTCTTGTTTAGTAGTTTGGAGTTCTGTGAATGATGATTGCGCAGGTTAGCCAAGAAAATGGCCACATTTATATCAAAAACAAGAATCAGCAATGCTACAAGGACAATTTGAATTAATGCATTGACATGTATGGATACATTGGTGCGCTCAGTCACGGGAGACAGACAGACAAACATCAACCTGTCTGATCTAGCTGGTGGCTGTTTACTGGTTTATTGTTTACTGTCATTCTTCCCATATCCCCGATGCATGAGTGCGCACACACAAACACACACACACACACACACACACACACACACACACACACACACACAAACAAGCATGATTGCCTTGACAACTGATTTCTTCCCAAAAGGCTTATTATAATTTCTGATACAGGATTCAGTGTCATTTAAAACAAATCTCCTGATTCTTGGTGCTGTTATGTTAATTTCCAAAATGATACCATTCTATCCTTCAAGCCTTCTTATTCTGTCCAAATGCAACTCGGCACTCATATTAAGAGCAAAGGGGAGAAAAAGAGACAAGACCACAGATGAGCGGAAAAACAGAACTTCAAAGCCAATAAGACAGCAGCAGTAGAATTTTAACAAACCCTGTTTTTTGCCTCTGATGGCAAGTGTGTCACTGTGTGTATTGGATGTTGAACTGAAACCTAAACGAGCCCACAAACAGACATCATCCCTGCCACATGCAAGCACGGGCGGATACAGGTACGCACGGGGAAGCAGAAGCCTTTGTTACTCACCTGCTGCACTTCTGTCTCGCCGTTTGATGTCTTCTCGGTGTACACAAACGTGTTGAAAATCCTCTGTAGAGAGACAGAGAGGGAATGAAGAAGAGGCAGTGAGGAATACTGAAGATGTAGATCCAATAACTGAAAACCATCACCTGAAGACAAGTAATGTAAGAATTTGTTTGCATAGGTTGATTTGGGTTTCAAGTGTTGTTGAGCAGAGAGCTTTGTTATTACCATGCTGAAACATCACCTACAAAAGCAGCCTCCCTATGAGGATTTACCAACTATTGTATTAATAGTGCAATTCAACCAACTCTTTTTATTCTGAAATCAAGATCATGATACACGTGCGAAATGCTGTCATAATACTGGAACATGGAGCAACACCACCCCCAAAACATAGACAACATATATGCGATCTTCAGTTGGGGCTTGTGTACCGATGTGAAAGGTACACTGTTCGTTCCTTCACAGACGTGATCGCCTTTAGTTTTACAGAGCACTGTGGTTAGAAATCACATTCAAATGCTTCCCTGTGTACTACACGCAGGGATTAAGATGTAGACCATCAACCATCATTATCACGGAATTCCCAGCCCTAGCTATGGACCCCCTTTAACCTCCCATAAGGACACTATATAGGGCACTGCCGATGCCGCAACCCCCCAGTAACTGAGACCCCTGATGGGTTGTGCTGTAGCTAGTGTCTACCCATTTCCTGAATTCAGGGAACATCTGTAAATTTTAGCATCTATTGTTAGTCTGCATGTGAAGTATTCAGGGGCCATCATTAGGAGGGAGAGGTACTCTGATGGACTTCTTTGCATGCGCCCCCCCACAGTCTAGGTGCAACCATTAACATAACCACTAAAAACAATGCTGCTGTACCTTTACAATGGTTGGTTTTTAATTGGCAAACAGGAGTTTGTGTTGTTAACAATAATAATAATAACAATAATAATTATAATAATAGCTACATTACATGTAGGTGTTCATCTGTCTGGGCTCCCGCATTGTGTACTTTGGCTTATGGCATTCCAAAGCATTGTGAAATGCCATAGGTCATTAGTTATATCTGTGCGTCTCATCCTATTACTAATCTAAATGTAGTGGATAAAGTTAATCCGTCTAACATAGATAATATATCATTTATAGCATTATAACATACACCAAACAGGATGTAATTATGTTAAAAGAGTCTTTTTGATATATTTGGTGGTTAACATTGTTGTGGCTGACATTGTATTAAGACTATGCCTAACCAACAGTTAAGTGACTTCATCAAATTTAAGTTTCCATCTTGATTCTAGTGCAATGAATAAGGCCGACATTACCATCACAACTGCATTTCTTTGTGCCGACAGGTGCAGAGCCATTCTATTACTTGAGAGAATGATAAACCTGTTTATCTCCCAACCACTAACCCACAGACCCAGACAGCATGGTCCTGACATTTCCACCAGTTTCTAGGCTTGGGAAGAAAATGCGTCACAGGTCTCAGTCTGGAGATCATCCATAATACAAAGTGATGGTTTTCATTAGCTTGAATCACAAGGTGATGCTAAATTTCCCCATTAAACCCCCAGACTGAAGTATTTTAAACTCCTTGATTTATATTTTTAAGTGAATGAGACGCAGAGCAGCACATTAAGACATGGAGGAATTGAGTCCTGGTGTGACCTCATGGCTCAGAGAGCAGCAAAAACACTTTCAGGCAAGAGGTGTGTAAAAGTGGAATTGCTCTGACACTGACAGAGACACACACACACACGTATATATATATATACGTGTGTGTGTGTGTGTGTGTGTGGTAGCTATGGAGTAAAACCAATGTTTGTGTCTGGGCAGCAGGTAGGCAGGTAATTCACTGTAAGGAGTCCCACTGCTCAAAAAGCCTTAAATTGCCTGCCTCCATGCCACAACCATATCCTGCTGCCTGTTCACACCTTTCCCTAACCCTAACCCATTCCGTAGGACACCAATTACCCACAACGCACCACATTAAACTAACCTGGTAGTTGATGCACTTCAGACCATTATTTCCTGAGTGTTATAGTCATATTCTTTATATCATATATACTATAGCCACAGGGCAGGCAGCAGATAATTATTTGTATTACTGATTAACCTTCTGGATTCCTCTCAGACTAGCTGTTTGACCTATTGGGCTTCAATTTGCTAGAAAACAGTAAAAATGTCCATCTTTATATCTTTATGGCCCCACCATACTGAAACACTCTAAAATCTGACAAGGACCAACTTCAAGCTGCTGAAAGTAGAAAATGTGCATAACTACACCATAATTATTTTGGATGATAATTAGAGCAGAAGTGTCAGTATCAATATTTTTTCAGTCATTATGTATCTAATGGTTTATGAAGTATTGCAGGAAAGAGTCCTAAGTCATTATTAACTTTTTTTTGGGGGGAGGGGCATGAAATTCATTCACTCATCTTCGCGGGGGGTGCTTGAGCCAATCCCAGCCTACTCTGGGCAAGGGCGGGGTACACCCTGGACAGGTCACTAGTCCATCACAGGGCCAACACACAGAGACAGACAGAGACCAACAACCACTCACACTCACACTCAGACCTGCAGACAATTTAGAGTCACCAGTTAACCCAAACATGATGTCTTTGTACGTTGGGAGGAAACCCACGCAGCCACAGGGAGAACATGCAAACTCCTCACAGGAAGGCTCCAGGCCCCCGGAATCGAACCCACGAACCTCTAGCCGTGCTGTCTGTGGCATAAAATAACCTAGTTATGATTTGTTTGAATTTTTCATGGGCTAGGAAGTGGCTTATTGTGAAAATTTCCCCACTGAGGGATTAATAAAGGATTATTTTATCTTATTTTATGACACAACAGACATTGTCAGGGGTTTTAAACATCGTCGGCCAAACGAAAACTGATCTATTCTCTAGTCTTTCTTAGCATTTGTGTGTTTATATTCTCACTCTTGCAAACTACTTATAGTAATGTTACTTACTATTATTTTATCATAGGAAATGTTTTTGTGGAAGAGGCCAAACTAAATCAAATGATAGGTTGGAATCTTAGTAGTGATGGGATTTTCACTTGTAATAATCCAAGTGAAAGGAAAAATCTTGTTGGCCTTTATTTAAAAAAAATCATGGGGATGTCATCTTCCAGGTTGGCCTACAAAAATAGGTAATCCATGCACAACTCTGCAAGCATGGAGCTAACAGTCGAACTCGCTCTTCAAGAGCATGCTTACTTTTAATCCATGCTGTCTAAATGGAGTCAACAGCCCTTATGATTGTTTTTGTACATGTTGCTTTCATTTTACACACTGTGTGACAGAAGAGTAACAGTAGAGTGCTATACAAACAATTTCACTATGTTATCATTACACAGGCGCAAACCCAGCTGCATATTTCACTACTAAGGTATTTGCAAAGTGCAAAACCAAGGCTAGAAAGTCTACTGCTCCATGGCCCTCTTAGTGGAAAATACAGAAGGTCAAAGATGTGGAACTATCAAATAAACACCAACAAGCACAAATAAACAGAGCTGCCACTACTAAGCAGGAATCATGGGTTCTCAAAACACTACACTGACAACAGAGGGAAGGTCAGGTGCACTCAAATGGAGTATTACTCCATCTCTGTTGGGCCAGCTATTTTGAAAAACGGGGAACAAATTCTTGGTGGAGAGAAAGCTCCTGTTGTTGATTAGCCACAGGTTAGCTGTCTTTCCCCCGGCACCTCGAGAGTTTGTTGTTGGAGCTGCTCTGCGGTTTTCACAGCTATGGAGCAGCCAGGGAGGAATGCTCCACTCTGAAACCTGAGAGGCCTGAGGCTGGCTGGGCCACCGTGGGCTTGTGGCCTCCCCTGACCCATAATCAAACACCCAAGTGTACACAGACACATACAAACCATTACACAGTATCAGAAATGCACTTCTCTGGATACTTCACTGCTTCCTCTTCTTGGTAGTGTTGGGAAAAGACAAATATCGCAAACACCCAAAGTTGCCAAAAACAAATATTCAAATTGTTCTGCTGATACTCAACACACAAATGTGCAGTGGCAAAATCTGGTTTTATAAATATGTTTTAGGCTACAAAAAAAAAAAAAAACCTATGTATTTGTTTTTGCAATTGCTGCGTTGCTGATATTAGTAACAGCAACTGTTTACATAACTATACATATTTAGTCTCTTGCATCTATAATGTACCTATTCCCCTACTCGTATTGTATATTATTTTGCCTGAATGTTCTGTTTGAATGCTTTTTCAGGAGCATGACAAAAACAATTTCCCCCAAAGGATCAGTAAAGCAATTCTGATTCTGAACTCTACAGGAAACATCATCAAATACGGCATCAAACCATTTTCACTTTACTTGTCAAGAGCTCATCTCCAGTGGAGGGAAGGAAACACTTTGCTTTGGTTAGATTAGGATCACTTCATTGATTGTGCCAAAATGATGTCAACAGGCTAGCCCGTCCCACTTAGACTGTGCTGTTAATGTAGATGTGACTGTAATGTCATGTAGATGTCTTGGATCAAGCATTCAACAACCTACGGTCTTGTAATTGATACAGTAGCTTTTTCCGAGATCCTCGGACGTAAACAGCTGTACATGTTAACATTGGCTATGCAGCAAACTTACAAATATACATACTTACACCCTAATAACTTGAGTGTAATTCACGACTCTAAAAAGGATGACAATAACATAAAAACACATAAAAATGCACAAATATGTATATCCTGCAGCTGCCTAACTCATAAAATATCCAAATTTTGCTTAAACAGACACTACAATAAACGGTAGCTTCACAAATCATTTGGCTTCATTTATCAAGCTGTGGAATAAAATTATTTTGTATGTTGACAGCAAAGCTGTGCAATTTCCTCTAATGGCTAATGACAGTTCTTTAATAATGCAAAAGTTGTCTTGTTTCCAATGCTGCATCTATCTTTGCACCATAAAATACACATTTTGCAGACAAACTGGCTAAACTCACAGGGACTGCATTCAAGCTCCGTCCAGTGATCACAGGGCATCCGCCTTTGTCTCATTAGGCCAGTTTTTTAATCCATCCACCCTGGGGTTAATCCCATCCACAGATGAGTGGTTCACAGGAATGACTAAACCCCAGTGGAAGCTCAGACTGCATGTTACAAAGAAAACAACCAGAAACTGTGTGTTGGTTTTTTTGTTAGACCCTGCAGTCTATTGTAATTTCAGAAAGTTTTTCATTGTACTATATCAAAACCACCTCATCATTACAACTCTTTTCAGCTTTATCCAGATTTACGATTGCCCATGCTTCTTTTTTTCAGTTTTAGGTAATGATAATAATTAAGGTAAAGCAGAGTTACTAATTACAAAAAGACATTCACAATCAGTTGGTTTTACAGTGCTCAATATGAATTTCATTGCCTGCTGTTAAGTGTTGTTGCACTATTGATGTGTTTAATCCCACAAAATCACTCATGATTCATTTAAACATTTTGCATCCTCTTTTCAACCCATTTTAGCAGTTTTACTGATGGCGAGATCACAGGAACTCACTATATATATATATATATATATATATATGTGGCATCCATTTAATTGGGCCTGCTTCTTCAGCCCTTCTGTCAGGCTCTTGTGGGGATACTATAAACTACTCCAAGAGGCTCTTCTGCTTTTAAGTGACTCTTTTGTCCCCAGTGGAGCATTGGGTAAAAGCCAGACCCAGACTGGCCCAAAGACATAGATACTGAGAGTCATCCATGTATGTTTTGAGGGAATGCACATGGAGAAAAGAGAAACATTTGGGCAGAAAAAGATGCACGGTAAGGGCAGGAGGGAAAGAAGATGCAAGCGTGAGAAAGGATGACAAAATAAAAAGGTACAAAAGAAGAAGTGGAGGCCAACTGCAGTGACTCCAGTGTGGAGACATGAGACACACCAACTTGTAATTAGACTGGAAACCAGTCGCACAAATCCTGCACCCATACTCTGTCTTTAGGGCTCGCTGATCAGTGGTTCAATGTTTCATCTGCGAACACACTGGAGGGCACATCACTGCGACAGTGTTTGTATGCATGTGTATGTGTTTTGTTTTGTTTTTTTTGTTTGTTTTTTTTTGGTGTGCATGTCTCTGTGAGAAAACAATAGCAAGCACGTGCCAACTGCAAATCAAATGTGGACTATGTATAAGAAAACGTGCATATGCGTACTAGGTATGTGTGTAGCTCATACACTACTTATCTCGCTGTAAGAAATTCCAATGAATGCCCATGTCTTTCTTTCTCTCTCGCGCACACACACACGCACACACATACAGCAGCAGTGTAGGTGTTTTGGAGCTGTAGGGCTTCAGAGATTGGTTTCCATACAACTGACGGATAAAAGCCTAAAGCCCAGGGGACAGTAACTGCTGCTTCCTCCATGCTGCTGGTATACAGCCCCCCCCACCCCCCTTGCTTTTACTCTCTCTCTCCCTTCTCCGAGCCAAGTCTTCACTCATTGCACTACAAAAGGATGGACTTGGGGATACGCACATCTTGTGATGTGTGTACGTGTGCATGCTTTTTCCTAGACCCATCCACCAGCCTTACCCTCCCTGTTCGTTTTTTTTTCCCTCAAAACTACAAAGCAGAGTCAAGAAACAGACACCTGGGAGAGGAAAAAACGATGGAAAAAGATGTGGAGTGCAGTTTCTGAATTTTCACCATACCACAAAAAAAAAAGTCCGAAATAATTGCACCTGCAGTTTAGAGCTCCATAGTACGCATCTGTATTCATCCATTTTCTATAGGGATAAACCTGACAGTTCAAAAGTTCATCCACTTAAAAAGGGATTCATAGCATTTCCTGTCAATCATAACATTACAAGCTCAGCTCAAGTTAGGAACCAGATAACAGATTCCCCTCAGTGTTGTAACTTGGGCTTAAAATAAATGAGCTCTATTGACTTTACAGCCTCGATGTCTTGTTGTTGTCAAACACCAGCCCAAAAACCACAAATGCCTAATATGTTAAATCTCAATAATGATTGAAAAAGCCTAAAATATGAAAATATTCAGTATTTGTATCAATTTTTTACTTCAAATAGAGCTGCAGTAAGGAATTGATTATTTGATCATAATAGTTGCCGATTATTATTCTGTCCATTAACTGACTGTTTCAGCTGAACGTAACTCGATAAAATGTCAGTACGTTAATGTGTTTACTGCGCTCACCCCAAATGTCCAAAACCAATAGTCCAAGTTTAGATTTATCAAAACCAACATTAATCAGCAATAGACCAGAACTCACAGTGAGGAACTTGGGTTATTAAAGAAAAAGTTCAGACATAAGAACACATTTTACTGATGGAATAAGCAAAGCCAAAGCAAGCCTTCCTATTAGTTTTATTAAACAAAGCATAGCACATTTCATGCAGATTCAAATTTTATGAAATGAATCAAAACTCATCAAGGCTCTGACCATGGCTTCATTAAAAACAAGGAATAAAAGGGAAAGAGCAGGAAGAGACACATCAAATCTGAAGCTCAAAATGTCTCTATAATGGCCATAGTGAAGCCAAACCCTTGCTAATTAAGTGCGTCTCTGTTTCAACCCAGTGGAGCAGGTTGGCTAATTAAATGACTGGCTGTTAGTGTCTGCCAACTGCTTACTGCTACATTTAGAGGGTGCTTGGGGTCAATTTAATTTGCTTGAATAACTAACGGACAACCTGAGGCAATGGCTCCAAAGCCTCAGCCCACACACAGTGTCAGCTGAGCCAATGTGTGGTCGCGCACAGCTTTCTTGTCAAAGAGCTGAAAACTCATAGTTGGTTTAGCTTCACATGCATTAATGAGCCACAGTCTTTATGTTTGTGATTTCATTTCTTTATTACTGTAACGGACAAAGTAGTTTAATATTATTTTTTAGGTCAAACTCTGAATCCCAGGCTGCACTGGATGCCTAACAACAACATAGTGTGATAACATATTTAAGCCTGATGTCCATCATGACTTCTTCTCTTTTATGTGTAATAATATTCTAAAAGGTTCACACCAGACCTTTCAGAGCTTTCTAAATGACTATATTTTTGGGCCTGTGCAATCAAAAGAAAATAAAAAAAACCAGAAACTATTCCAGACCTAAAGATTCCCTGAAATCTTGCAAAAGACATAACCAAGCACATTATCGAACAATGCTCCAAAACTGCTTATCGAAATACTTGGTTCATCATTATGTTTTCTTCATCTAACCAGTATTTAACCAATCATTTCACCTTTGTAGTTCGAGTTGTTTAACTCCTCTCAGTATTTTCAACTCCAGGGGCGGAATCAAAGAAGCGTTTAAACTACCATCTACAGATGTTGTAAATATCATTCACACAAAATACATACCAGTCAGCAAATAGCTCTAACTGGACTGTATCATTGCTCTCTCTCGCCATGATTTCAACCAAGGTCTCTTCCAGTTCAAAGCAGATGGAGACAGAAGCCTGACAACTATCGAGTGCTGTGGTCCTAAAATAACAAGAGCCTCTTTTGTCCAAACAGCGTCAGGGCCGAGAGAGGGAGAAAGAGAGAGTGTCACCATCATGCAGATCCCAACAACCGCCCCACTACCCCCTGCACCTACCCGAGAGGGTTTCAGTCTCAGCCTGGGATGTTTGCTCTCCCTCCACACCAGACAGCATATAATGTTTTCCACATGTGAGGGGAAAAAAAGGAAGGGAATGAAGGGTGGAGGAGAGAATATGGGAGCAAAAGGGGAGAAAAGAGACAAATGTGGAAAAGCAGGGTGGGGTCAGATGAGAGTAGCAGAGAGAAGACGGATAGAAAAGCCATGGTTTGATAGTAACTCCACGGCAGACTAAGGCTTCATGTTCATTTGATGCTACAGCTGACTAAAGGGTTTGTTTGTTTTTTATTGGTTTTTGCCATTTAGCATGGATAGCAGTATGAAAAATATATGTTCAAACTACATCCAACTCTGGATGGAGATCGGAGCTTTAAAATGTAGTTTTGTAACATGTAAAAAAAAAAATCTTATTATTATTACTAATAATAATAATAATAAATTCTTAATATTTCTCCAATTAATTGGCTTGACAAAAGTAATATTAGCATAGCACTCTTTATAGCCCCTCTCCCACTAAGAGCCCACTTTCCTCTGACTAGCCAACTTCAGGCAGTATCAATTCCTCCTCTTACTGGTTAGAAGTTCTGAATGCAAACTAACATCGTTCTTAATCAAAAAATTGGATTCTGGCATGCTCAGATTGGAGGTCACACCTTTCTCTGACAATCCTGGTTCCTCCTATGAAGTGTTACTGCTTGAATATACTGTATGTCAACTAAATGGGGTAAGAGGCACTAAGCCCATCTTATTACCTCTCTACACAAAGCCCTTTCATTTCCAAGCAGTTGAGTCATTAAAACAAGGCCCCAGGCCATGGTTACATACTCCAATCATACTTGACTAATTAGGCATACTGAAACTAGATAATCAAATTTTTAATTAATGACGAGTCAGAATATTTTTAGTGGAAGGTTATATATCTCTTTGTGGCCTTTTGCAAAACTCAGACACTAAATATAATACAGTATATAAGTTTTATCAGCATCTTGGATAAGGTTTTAGCATGAACACAGTTTCAAAAGGCTATACTATCAAGGCAGCAGTGCATTGTGGGACTAGCATGTTGCTGTTAAAGTGGAGCCAATGTGAAAACGTTCCAAAAGACAGATCAAAGCTGCATACCTGAGCACCTCCTTTAAGCTGATAAAATCTAGGAGTGAAAGAGGATAAAAACAAAACCTCACACACTGCGGTCAAATTAGTTCAACAAAAGAATGTAGGATAATAAGAAAATGCTGTGTTGTTTTTTTTTTGTTTTTTTTATAGGGGCTTTGAAATGTTTCTCCATATCACAAGGCCCATAAATGATGTGTGCCTGTGTTCCCATAACATAGCTGAGACTGGCCAAAGACCGATGATTGTTCAACCATTGAGCAGCATGCTGGCATGGACAAAGCATTACTGATGATGTGTAAAGATTGTAAATGACTGAAAACTAGTGTGCTTCATTGGGAAGCATACTAGTATCCAAGTACTGTGCTCATTTCATACGATCAAGCTCACAAAAATACTGTGGTCAGGAAGTTAAAAAAAAAGAAAAGAAAAAAAAATTAAAAAGGGCCTCTCTTGGTTGGCTAAAGTATGCCATACTTTCCTTTAACTATTACTTGAGACCTATAGCTGAGTCATTGTGGTCTATTTACAAGCATATGCTACAGGCTTTTGGATGAATTTCTGAAAGCAGCATTTATGTATGCTGCTTTTTCAAAGAAAGCAGAGACTGGCTTTAAAAAAAAATGTATTAGCAGAACTGAGAAATGGAAAATGACAAAAACATTCTGGGATAGATGTGTTTTGTCTTACAGCTGGACTTGATAAAAAAAAAAATTCTAAATAAAACATCAGGATTATCCCCTTCAAGACGAGATGGTTAGAGCAGAATGCCAAATGGCGTGACTGAAGCAAACAGGCAGCGCAGCAGTGGAAACCATGCAAAATTCGCTCAACCTTCAGCCACCTTAGAACGCAATGCCAGTCTGGCAGCAGCTTTCAGCACCACAAGATCCACCCACACCCCTTGTGGTGCACCCTGCCATGGCAAAAACTTCTACATTACCTGGATTTAAGTTAAAAGGATCAGAGAGAGTGTATTAAATACTGCAGGTCAGGGTCAAAGAAAAGGCAGAGGAAGAGAGACAGTGCAGTAGGCTTGTCACCCAGTGCCAATAAATTTATTTTGCTATACACTTCCTGCCAAGACAACCCCCCTCTCAGCCAAGTAAAAAAGATGTTCAGATGGGGCGCCTGCTCCGTCTGCACAAACTATCCTGGATTATCTTCACATTCCTGTGCCGTGGACTCATCAGTAAAGGCCTCTACTTGGCATTTTGCGAGCATCGCTTTATTTGTATCCAGGAGCAACAATACTAATCACTTACAATGCTTACAAGTGTTGTCATCACAATGATAAAACAATTTGGCTGAATTTGTACCAGTTCTAAGTTAAAAATAAAAATCAATCAATCAAAACGGCAATTCAAGCAGCTGAATGACTTTCTATATGTGGGCTGTGGAAGGAATGGGGAGACTTAAGGATAAAGAGGGACAGAGGGAAAAAACAAAATCAAGATGGAAAAGACAGAAATGCCAAGAACAACCATATCATATGTGTGCGCATATCATGCATAGATTAATGAGAGGGAGAGGCAGAAAAAAACACAGAGAGACGACCAGAGGGGAGAGATGGGGAAGAGATAAAGAAGAGAAAGGACAAGGGGGAGAAAAATTTCCCAGGGTGGTCTCCCTCTCAGGTTTCTCAGCATGATGTGAGATCATGTCTGGCCACTGTTATAAGGTCCTTCTATAGACAGGCTGCTTTGTTCTATGTCATGTACTCTAAGGTCAGTTACACGCACTGATTAATAAAGCATGGGTCACACGGCACACAAACATTTGGTGCACACGATGCTGGTTTTCCCTTTGCCAAGTTAGACCACACCCAGAGTAGCCCTGATCCTTGATGTTATGGCACAAACACAAAAAAAAAAGCCAAATAAGATTACATAGTACTCATTAGGTGGCCAAATGCAGAACAAATATCGTACATAACCTTACCCATTAACTCACGCCAACTATTGTTTGTTGGTTGTATGGAATGAACAACGCCTACAAAGCTCAGTCTTGTCTAACACCAATAACCAGAAAACAACCTGTAACAGTAGTAGCACAATGAAATTTAGGTTGAAGACATGTTCAGTAATTGTGTTTCAAATGGTTTGTGCAAAAGTGGTAGGCTGCAACTTGCACATATGATTGAGTAAATCAGTATATCAGTTTCCTGCCTAGAGGCAGGAAACCGCAATGCCAAAGCACACACGTAAAAACACAAATATCAGTTTCTCAATGCCATACTGCAGATGTAAGTCATTCACAAATATGTATATAATGCATCAGAGAACTGCCTCAGAGAAACAGAGAGGGTCAAAAGGAATAGCAAAAAGCGAGAAAGTGAACAAAAAAAAATTTAAGGACAAGGATTTGTTGACTCCCTCAGTCAAATTTTCTAGAACACACATTTGGAGAGAAATTTGAGGAAAGTAGATGTACTTGGAAGTTTCAAATCTCTAGAGAGATGAAAGGCAAAGTAAATAGAAATGTAAACATAGAGAGCTCACTATCTATTCAAATCTGTTTTGTCTCAGGTTAAGCACAATCAGTACTTCAATCAAAAACCCAAAATAAAAGTACGGAGAAAAGAGCTCTAATGCTTTCAAACATAATTAAATACACTTATCAATGGGAGACAGAACTAAAAGCTCACCTTTGAAAAGTCCTGCATCATATAAAAGCCTGGTTCATCTTCCAGTTGAAGTAAGTGAAAGTTACCTTAGAATCTGTATTCTAATCATCTAGATTTTAAATCCAGCCCCTGTAGATGGCAGCTAACATGTTTGTGTGAAGTGAGAACCAGTTGCGGGCACACTTCTTTTTTTAGCTGACATGAAGAATGGCTCTGAGCCCTTTTGACATTTCGTGAGCTCCATTCGAAAAGTGCCCTGGTTCGACAAAACCAAATGAACAGGTAAGCTGGCTAACTTCACTGTTCACTTCAATCAGCTGCTTCACTTACTGTTCCTATGATATCTAAAAAAAAAAGTGAATGGATTAAATTTGTGAATGACTGCAAATATCAGTATCTAGTGTATGCCAGTTTTCGCATAGGGCTTCTTCATTAAAAATGTAGTCCACGCAAACTATGTGTACAACTTCCCACTAACAGGAATAGCATCCATGCTGATGGTAGTAGTGAAGTGAAGCTCTCAGTAGAGTGATATTCAACAAGGGTAATTTGTTCCTCTGTGGACCTTACATGGGTAAGCATATGATGTAAAAAACCAGCAAGAAGGAATTTTGAAAAAAATAAATCATAAAAACAAAAATTATATTTCTGGTCTCTAAAGTTAAGCTTAAAAATGGCATAAGTTAAAATACATGGCTGGAGTGGTGGCAGAGCCATATGTGAATGAGCCCAACTCCCCCACAATGGCTACCGCACTAAGAAGAAGAAAAAGGCCCAATCCCAATGTTCACCCTACTCACTACCCCTAGCCCTCACCCACTACCCCTTAACCCTCGAAAGGAAGCCACAAGGGGTAGGGCTTTGTAATCTTCCCTAGGAATTGGGACACCACTTGGTACGTCACTGCGTAGTTTACGTTCGGGCACGCAAGCGACTGCATAGTCCCAGCAGCAACATGGAGGCTACGGTTCATGTAAATTTCAATTGGCATGATTTTATTTTCGTATGTAACGCCCTCACCCTGTTCGTATGTCTGTCAATGTAAATTTTGTCAATATATATATAAAAAAAAAACAAAAAAAAAACATGGAGTCTACGGTCGCAATCGGTTGCAATCGGTTTTTTTTAGCATTCATCATGCTTCGGTTGATAAACAACCCAAGAGGTACATGGAGAAGGATACACCATCGACGTCTGTTGTCTCTTGTGAATTTTTTGTGTTTTTTTTTTCTCCGACTTCTCCACATCCTCTCGCTCTCTGGGGATCAAGGAACTGGCCCTTCCTCGGGAAGTCAGCATTGGAAAACCCTCGCTCTGAAGGGCTAGATTCATAGCCCCTACCCCTCGTTATGCCCCCTACCCCTACGTGAAAAAAGGAATCGGGACACCACTACCCTCGCAGGAACGCGCAAAATTTAGGGGTAGGGCTAAAAAGTAGGGATAGGGGGTGTATTGGGACTGGGCCAAAGTAAATACTTCAAACTAGATTGTATTGAATTAAAGAGAAACTGCCACTGGCAGATACTAGTGTTTTGTCAAGGCTATAGAGTTCCACCCCAGCATATCTAAAATGTGGGTTTTTTATGAATGATGCTTGCATTATAATTTCAGACAAACAAATAGAAAGATTAGGCTATTTGTGGTACATGCATATGCAGCTCATACACATCAACTTGAAGAAAGAGAACGAATCAGCAGGGCTACGGTTGATAGCTCAGTTGTGTCACCACCCTCCCCTATTGAGCACTGCAACATCAAGAGCCGGACAGCATTGAGTCAAATGACAATTACATGAATATACTAAATATCAAAATATGGCTTTCACTACTGGACAAGCTAAAGAATATTACCTAAATTGGGGTTAGTATTGAAATCTAAGGCTTTATTTCAAAGGGGATATATTTCGTATATGTACAAATATGTAGTTCAAATATATAGTGTATGTTCATCAATGCTAAAACAAACCAGAAGCTCACAAGCACCCACACACACACACACACAGAGTGGTTATGTTCCATCAACATCTCAAGTCAAGCTCTTAGACAGCAGGCAGGCCAATAACGGATGTCAGCTGAATATGCATCAGTTGGGGTTTTTTTTTCTTATACTGTCAAAACCTTGGAAACTCTCTCCTATTCAGATTCATGAGTCGATCATTGCTGTGTGCAGAAGCCAAAGTCTGAATGCTATCAAATGGAAAGAGAGCAACAGAGACGGAGGAAGGAGAGAGTGTTCCCCAAGGACAGTCACAAGTTTCTGGTATGTAAATGTTGAGTGCCTGTGCTGTTGTGAATGTGAGGAGAGGGAGAGCAGCGCTTCTGTTACAATGCATGCAGGAGACATGTGACAGCTCTCAAAAAATTATTTTCCATTTGCTTTTCCTGCTATAATGGTCAATCAAAACACCTAATTTGGGGCATCATTAAATTCCACAGTAACATTCACATATTGACATTCAAAGAGACAGTGATAAAACAGCATATCATTTATATATTCATTAGGACTGTCAGATGATATATATATATATTTTTTGGTAGCTGTGAATTAATCACTATTCCTGAATATTTTTAAATCGCATTTTCTCTATATGCTGTTGGAGCAGAAAGATAAATGACAGGAAGTTGATATATATCTTTAATATTTGTTTTTCATTTGTGATAAATCCAAATGAGGAGCCATTGCTCCTCATCCAAATATTGGATGAATTGATGATGCTTCACAACAGCTTTTTGGGCCATACTAACAATGTAGAGCAGTTGTCACCAATTTATCTTGAATGGGAAACAAAAAGAATCACTTTTTGAACGCGTTAACACTGACAGACCTAATATTGAAAGTGCATGATACAGTTAAGTTCTTATTTTTTTGTTCCAACTATGATAACTTAAAATGATCAAATATCCAAATATTTAAGTACACAGAAAATATTTTTTTTATGTAGCTTACCAATATGAGAAGATTTATCCATTCAAATCTGTTTCTTGTTACTTCACCAGGATTACGTTACTTTTTCTAGATCATATTAAAGTTGTCGAAAGGAAGCTAAAGCTTTGGGTTTTATGGTAGCTTATGACCATGAAACCACATCTGCAGCACTCTGGGTCTAACTTACCAATCGCCTATATATCTGATGCTTTGTGAGGTTCCTCGGGTGAAACCAATCCAAGGTGACAATGGATGTGAGGTTTGGTACACCCTGAACAACTTACCAGTCTATGATAGCGTTGGCAGATAAGAAACAAACAATCTTTTTGCATTCACATATATGCCTATGAGCAATTTGCAGGAGCCAATTAACCTGCGGTGGGACAAAGTCTCAGTACCAGCAGAAACGGGCATGAAGAGAAGCTAGAGAGACCACACAGAAAGGCTGCAGCCATCCAAAGCAGGTTCAAACCCAGAGTTCTAGTTCGTATAATTTTACAAATGGCAATGGTAATACAATGCCATTTGTAACAACATGCATTTTGTGTTGTTTCATAATATAGAGTATATCATAAATTTGTTCAAACCCTATCACCCACACATGGGCGAAGAAATTATCACAACATAGCACACAGTACACACACACACACACACACACATCCCCCCCCAAAAAAATGCTCACATTCACATAGGTTCCTGTTCCCACAGAGCTCAGTATCAGTCTAAAGGCTTTTTCACACATGGACCAAGTAACACTGATGGATTAACATGTCCGGAAAAAGGTAAGAGATCTGCTCTGTTCACACTATCACCAGCTGCACCCCTCTGACTGGCAGTTTTGAAAATAGAGCGGATTTAAGGCTGCTGCCTGCTTCACTCTGAGTACTGTTCACAGTGTGCCAGAGCATGAAATATCACTAGATTTAGTGGTTCTGCAACCAAATACCATTCAGGTCCTACCTAACCATTGTTTCAGTTTTATTTTCTATTGACCAAGTTATTAATGACTGGGATGTTTCTGTGAATACTCTTAATTTATTAGAAGTATCTTCCAGTGTTTTCCCCTGTACTTATGTAAAGAGGAGCCAGACATAACACACACACATAGCACACAAAACTGATCCAAAAACCTCTTCCCTCGGGACCACACTAAACTCATACAAATCTTATTTTCTAACGCTTCAGTCAAATCAAATTTGTATGATTTCCACGGGGGATATTTTTTGGTGCTACAGCACTGAAAAACACTCAGAACTGCCTATAAATTGCCTGTATATGCAATTTATTTATTTACTTTTTTAAACTGTCATTGATGCAAATCGATCAGGACATAAGCAGGAAAATTTGGTTAAACTGTGGTGCATCACTAAAGGTGATCTTCTACAAACCTGACTGTAATATTTATTGAAATATCACAACTCCAAAAAAAGTTCCATGAAATGCTCGAAACTACTGCATCTGTAGATGGGTTTTGTTTTGTGACCAACCGCCAAGAGATGCCGAAAGAAACTCCAGCTGGTGCTAACGCCTGGGCTAGACAGACTGCGAAAAGCTGGCATAGCACCAGCCAGCCAAACCCGGCAGCAAGCAGCCTGCCTGGAAAGATGATAAAAGATTTTTTTTTTAAAGTCAGGGCAATAGAAGTCTGGAATGACGGGAGAGGACTGGATAAGAATGTAGGTTTCTTGTGGAAGCGGTTTCTACTCACGAAAAACAAAATTAAGTTCTCAAAGCCATGATTTTTAAATTAAGATATTGTTAAATAGTCACATTAACAGCTGTCGACGGATTTAGCAGTCTAGGAGAAATTTCATTTCTTTACTATGCTGTCTCTAGGGGTGGAAAGCAACACCAATGTTTACTATGCTTTCTACTTTATCTTCATTTCAACTTAAAATTTGTACAGGAACCTACTAACCCTCTGGTGGCAACTCACAGTGGCCTCCAATCTGCCCTGAAGATGTAAATCCGCCCTGGGGAGTATTTGACTTCTTGTCTTGTAAACACAACAATGGCGGATCATCACCTCCTCCTCCTGAGACTGAACTAGATTTGGCAGCAGAATCAAGTTAAAAATGCGCTCTTTAAGTAGTGAGACAGACCCACTTGTCATACCATGGTCTCAACATCAGCCAAGGCCCCTTGCCTACAAATACAGATGTCAAGTTTGATGCACACGAATGCATAAAGATGCATGCTGTTAATGAGGTTTCTTCTTGACAGTTCCTCCCTCAAGTAGTCTTTTCCATTCTGAATCTGCAGGAGAAAAGCATGCAAAGAGGATCTGGTGATATTCAACACAAGGTCAACCAGGAAGTCATCTTCACCCAACAATCATTAAGCTGTTTCACGTGGTTCTCCACATTTTTTCCTGTCGGTTTGGCCTGAAACAATCATTGCAGCATTTTTTTTCCCTGCCTTGCAAGGAAATCAAACGTTTAGTTCTCTAAAAGTCTGTTTGTGAAATTTCTTAAGTGGTTCTTTTTTCCTTTGGTTGTTTCAACCAGATGTCTGATACTGGACAACAAAGCAGTAAACTCACCCATGTTGTCTTATTGGCCAAAACAATATATATGCTGTTGCCAGAAACATATAGTATCCTTGCTGCTTACTATTTCGCCTTAAAAACCTGATTTCAAATGGAAATAGGATGGTAGGGAATTCATGGGATTATCATATCATTGTTGATAATATCAGAACAGTTTTTGATCCTGGGGCAAAAATGCAAGCTTCGGAGTTGACAGTTGATGTCATCACACATTACACGGTGCAGACATAGCCGTGCGAAAAAACTGAAACAAGCATGGCGGAGGGGAGCCGGCAGCTCGCTTGCTCTGATAGAGCTAATAGCTAAATGTGTGGGTGTCAGTGATCAATGCAGGGCGCTAGTACACGCGCCACGTAAAACAGGAGGCTGCAAGGTCCTCATTTGCGACGCTGTCCTAACTTATAAAGCCAGAAAGGCCCAAAAAAAAAAAAATCTTGTAACAAAACAAAGTGATCAATGCAGCAAAGTTGCATTTCTGTCTTTTGCAACCCTACATGGGATTGCATGGATAAATGTAAAGAGCAACTGGCTTAAGAGAAAGACAAGTGGCCATCTGTGAAGCAGTAAAGTAATTCACACCGAGAGCAGACAATCCTACCTGCCTCAGTAACCAAACGACCAATTGTTTTTTTGTAACTTGGCAGGAAAACTGAACTGGAGACACCACAAATAGAACCTGAACAGAGACGGAGACAGCCAGGATGAAAAAAATTAGAGGAAACCTGGCAGCTTTCTTAAATGAGTGGCCAAAAAGGTAAAATGTGCTACAGGATGATTTCAAGATGGTCACAACACGAGCAATATGTTTTTACGAGTCTGGGATCGAGCGTGAGACGTGGTTATCATTGGGGCACTGAGCTAAATAAGTTAAAAACCTGAGGCCCGTTTATCATGCCTTAAATTAATGAGCTCTGTTCTCTGTTGGGCTGACATCACAGTGGCGATGTAATCCCCACTACAGTGCCAAGTGCTAAACTGTTGCAAAAAAAAAAAAAAAAAAGAAAGAAAACACACCATGTTCACATGGAAGCACATACAGGTGAATTTCTGAACTAAAATAAAGATGACAAAAAATACACCAGAGTTGTGAATAAAGACTAAGAAAATTTCCTTTGTATTCTTTGTTGATCTGGGTTAAGGTTGACATGCCAGCCACAGAGCCAGTTTGGTTTTTTTCCAAATGCCCATCTTCCATTACTTGTGAATTCCAGATCAAATAGGCCACTCATTTGGCAGCCACACAACTCAGCTCAGAGACACTGATGGCTAAACACAGCTGCAGTCTCGCCATGCATGTAGCTTTATATGAACCCGTGTTTGTGCGTATAGGTAGAGACTGAGATCTCGTAAGACTGTGACTTTATGTGTTTACATTTGTTTGGAATGCTGAAAATGTTGTTTCAGAGTCTTCTCATTTTTCATCTCACACTCAAAGCTCTGACACTCCTCCTTGCCTCCTAATTAGCAAGCTGTATCACATTTTCCCCCTTTGCCATTTCTCTACAAGAAGAAAAACACTGAAATCGCTTTTCATCTTCCAAACCAGCCCTGTCTTACAGAGATAAAGGCAGAAAAGTCCAAAACCTCATCTCATTAGCCCTGGTCACTTCCTAACTGATCTTCAAAGCAAACGGATCAGCACAAGACAAAAAGCACAGGACCCAGTTTCATATACCACCACCCACAGACACAGCTCGAAGGAGAAATGGGAACAGGTAGCAGAGAAGATGAGAAGTCGACGATGGTGGAGAAGAGACAAAAGAAAAACCAAGAACATTAAGTGCAGACATCATCTTGTCAGACTGCTGAAAGACCTCAAGGCATTAAGGAAAACAAATACAGAAAAATACATGATGACACGTTTTCCCCTTTTGTGGCATTTATCAGCCATCTTTCAGTAACACGAGATTATCCGAATATGATATTATATAAACCACGGGACTTGCAAAACCAATTCTAGCCAGGTTATAAAGCCCCCACTCATTTCTGAATCTAACTCATCAAGCAATTTGAAATTTGAGAAGAGGCCATTAATGAAAGTTCTAAAATCAGGTCAGAACTGTAACCACAGCAGAAAAGGTATTTTTTCACATTTCAGAAAATGACTAACTAAGAGATTAATAAAAACACTGACACCATCCTTCCATGTCTGTGTGTTCGAAAATGAAACTGAAGCCAGAAGGCTATTTGCGTAGCTTAACTGCAGCAGTAGTGGGAAACAGTAAGTGATAAGAAAATGACTCTACAGACACATGAACGATTATTTGTGCGAATGGGTTAAACTTGCATATAGAGCATGTTAATTTGTTATTAATTAATAAATTAGGTGTGTAAACTAGGTCAGGCTAATTTCATTCCCCTGCTTCTGGTTTATGTTAAGCTAAGGTAACTGCCACCAGGTATGAACGTTCTTCTCACCAAAAAAAAAAAACAAAAACACATTGGTTACAAAATATCCAAGTATTCCTTTAAGCTCTGCACCACACATTTTGTTTCACTTCCTGAGAGTGCACAACAAGTGCAAAGAGAGCAAGAAGCACCTTGAGGTATATCCCCAAAAGTACCAACTATACTGGGACAGCTTCAATTTTTGTGCAAATATTTCCAGTGCATATTAAACTTTCTAGAAGTACACGGTTTCTGCGTCGGAGCAAGTTATGCTTATGGATCTCTGTGAGGAGGGAAGACTAGACTAACTGAGCCGACCTTCGCAGCCCCATGATCCTAGTGTGGGGGAACCATCATATAATTTCCCCGCCATTAGAGACAAGACAAATACCGCCGTGACAGAGGCTGGTGCTGCAAGACTCCAGAGTTTGAGAACTTGCCATTTCTTGGCTGCCACTAATGCATACTGTCTCTTCCCCTCTTTTATCATTCTTACCACCCCGCGCCTACTTCAGCATTTATGTTTGCATCCTTAGCTGCCCGCTGTCTCGACAAAGAACCCCAAAGCAAACTATTAGATATGCACAGTCAGATCTTCACCCGAAATTCTGAGCCTATCCAAATACGAAAAAACTGCAAACAGGCATAAAATCTGGATGGAAATTTGAGATAACTTTGGAGACGGTGCTTCTCATGAGTGAAAGTTGGGTTTAGTGTGAGTTTGTGTATGCAACCCA
Organism: Remorina albescens; assembly: GCA_034769265.1. Classification (NCBI taxonomy): domain Eukaryota; kingdom Metazoa; phylum Chordata; class Actinopteri; order Carangiformes; family Echeneidae; genus Remorina; species Remorina albescens. The sequence continues at coordinate 8,951,315 of CM068489.1, forward strand.
GAGCTCTGGGAGGGAGGCATAAACAGAGAAAGAAAAGAGAAAAGAGGCATGAAAAACTGTCTGATCTGCTTCTCCACAGTAGGAGCTCAAACCCGCTCCTCATCAAGAATGCAAAGCCTCTTCTGCGCGAATGTGTGTGCATACTGAGGGGGATGGGGGGCCTTACAAATGCATAGTGTCTGGGGGAGGGAACTGGTCCCTTCCACTCTCCTTGCCCTCTCCAATGAGTGTTTTGCTCACTGCCCCTTGCCTTCACCACAAGCCCCCGCCCTTTTCCTCTCCCTCTCTCTTTCAGGGAAAGTTCATTTTTCAGTCTCGCCCATTCTGGCGAGTGAAGGGACTGACTTGCTAAGGGGTGGCCTGAGGTCCCTTGGCTCACACTGCCAGGCCAGCCCTTTTGGAGCTAACTAAGTAACACTGGCAGGAATCTGCAGAAGACAAAAAAAGAGAAAGAACACAAAGCCTGGATCACTAATAAAGATCCTTTCTCTCTCTCTCATTGAGTGCATTTGTCATCACTGTGTGTGTGTGTGTGTGTGTGTGTGTGTGTGTGTGTGTGTGTGTGTTGAGGATATGTGCCGGAGGAAGAGTGAGGCTGTATGAAGAATGACAAGGCAGAGGGGGTGATGGTGAAAGGGAGATAAAGAGTGAGAGAGAGAGCGAATGAGCTGATTAAACAGTGCCAGTTAATTAGTTCTCCACTTTTACACACCGAGGACAGAGTTAGCTACTTTCACTGAAAACCTAGAGGGCTTGGCTGTATGAGGATAAACGGGGCACAAAATATTAGTTATTAGTGCCGGAGAGATGACACCACACTTCTGCCATAAGGTGTAACATCGATCTGAATATGTGATAGCATGTTTCACTCTTTGGTGAAATTTACAACACAAAACACAAAATTGCAACTTGTGATTGATTGTTCCTTAACTGGTCAATACCAAGAGAATGCTACAAATAGCTTATTTTGTCTGACCGACAGACTCCAACTCACAGATTTAGAGTTTACATTGATATGAAATAAAAAGCACTTGAAAAAAGCTTGAAATTTCATGAATGATGAAAATTGTTTCTTTTTCTTTTGTTGGGAATATACTATGAAATAATTTAACAAATCATTTGAGCTCTATACACAATTACAATAGAAGACATGTCAATACACTTGTATGTAAGTGCCATATCGCTGTTTAGCCCAGGTAAAACTGATAACAAGATGTCTGCAGCAGGAAAAAATGTATTTTCCCTGATTAGGCCAAATTTTACTGCGTTCCATTAAGCTAGCAACATTCTATCTAGATTCTTAACATCTGAGGAACCTGGCATTTCAGGGCAGGTCAGTATGAGATAAACGCAGAGAAAGATAGTGATGGAAGGAAAACGCAAACAAAGAAGACAAGGCTGAAGAAGCTGCAAAAATACTGCAAAACCAATTTCAGTCAAGGACAAACAGAAGAGACCTACTTCAACTGAGAAATGTGGGAAACAGATCAAGAAGCGGTCAGATAAATGATCTGGCCGCGACAGTACAGGCAGATTTAAACCACAACAGCTGGTGCAGAAGGGGGAGAACATCAGTTTCATGCTCCATCCCAAACCACAGTCCAGCAGGAGCCAAGAGACAGTGCACTCGGCTGTATTTAGACTGGCAGGAAAAAAAAAGGTCCTGATTGAAATGAATGGGAGTTGTGTTGTCCAAAAACCACTAAAGAAAAAAAAAAAAAAAAAAAAACATAACCTCATAATGGTTCTCCCCTCATATCTTTCTTCTAAATGGACAAAATTTAAGTGAAACTGTTTGCTTGGTGGATTCAAAGAAAGATCAGGTCAGACAAAATACTTGCTCAGGACTCTGTGGATTATATTAAGATGAAACTGGTTCTGGATTTTTCAACAATGGGTGAAGAGTAGCTGTAATTTTACACTTGAGCCGTTAGGACAGGGATGACACGGATGTTGAGATGCAGGATGAGTGCAAAAATGACCAACCCTGATTATACTTTATAAAAGTTAATTTCACGAAACCAACGAGTTGTGAGATCCAAGAAGTCAAAAAATTCGAGACAGAGACATTGGAAACAGCTGTATGTTTTTCCCCAGTTCAGGAGCAACAAGGTTTCCATCTGACAGCAGCATGTGATCCCCTGTCTCGTCCAACAAGTCTGGGGACCTCACTGTGTCTGGTGAGTGTTCGGTTTGGCGGTTGGAGACACTGTGGTGCAAGGCGGTTGGACTCAGACCAAAACATACATGCAGCCCTACATTTTAAGAAAATGGGGCCCTATCTTCTGTTCTCTTCCTGCATTGTGATGGGAAGATAAAGGTAACAGTCGAGAGGACTAGGCTGTTTCCCTGGATTTTGGCCAGGCCAGGAATTTTAAAGACCGATATGGGAAGTCATGCCAAGTTTTAAAACGCTGCAGACGTCTCTGTGGGACTTTGCAGCTGTTGGCAGAGAGCCATGTTTTTTTCATTAAAAAAAATAAAAAATACTTCATTTCAATGCAACAATGCCACGTTTAGAGTTCATTTTGGAAAGAAGGTTGCACGGAAACAACCTGTCACTCCAATTACCATGTTAATTTTAAATTCAGCTACGATGAGAGAGAGAAGCAAATATACAAACAAAAGTCATAAATTCTTTATGTATCAGCAGCAACAAAGAATCTAATTACAAAGTGTGGGGGGAAAAAAGTCTCCTGTGATGGCAGTTTGAAAAATAATCAACTGTTAAAAAGGAAAAAAAGTGCAGATGGCTCAACAAAGCTTCAAGGGGCTTATAAAGCACTAAGACAAGTCATGGTTTATGACTGGAAAAAAACAGGATGCTGAAAAAAAGCAATACACCTGTCGTAAGTAAAACTGATCCCTGAGTCACAAAAGAGCCCATTGTTCATTGGTGCAAAACTATTATTGAGACTTTACTTTTTATTGTTCAATAAGCTGTATTGGCCAATAATAATTAATGAAGAGAGAGTCTGGTGACGCAGCTTATAGATCACCACACTATAGTATACAGCAAGGGTATTCAAGCAAAATTCAACAAGGTCCAGTATGATAAAACAGCCTGAAGCTGAGGTCCGGTGGTCATTCATGTGTGTTTCTTGTGCAATTTACAAGAAGAAGAAGAGGAAGAATCTTTTATTGTCATTTTATATATATACCCTAACCCTACACACACACAAACACACACCTTAACACCTCCATCAGTAAACAGTCTCCCGTGTTGACCCAAAATCCAGGCTACTCTCTGGAAGCATTTGTTAGCACGCTGTTAGGCAGTGAATGAATGAGTTTGGATTCTTGTGGATCGATCGAATTGTGCTCTAAGTTTATCTGTTTTCTGTGCCATGAGTTCTGATTTGAGTGGGTGTTTTCGCTCAAAAGTTTTATGCTTTGTTTCATAGTGTGGCTTACATTTCCACTCTTATCAATTGCCACGGTTTCTGCACATCAGAGACAGATGGCTTCGAGCTGCTCATGGGAAGAATGAACATGAAGGATATATATCCATTCTGGATTGAAAGCCCTATTTTCACTGTAAAGCTTTGGGGTTGGTTTTTTTTTTTTTTTTTTTTGCACGCCATGTGAAGTTTTTCTTAACTGATTCTTTTTCTTTCTATCTTACTCACTTCTATTCTCAAACTGTGATTCTGACGCCCTAACCCGTTTCCAGTCCGTCTGACCGTTTGACATGGGAATGCACATTTCTGATTGGCTGACCTTGTTGACCAACTGGAAGTAGTTGGTTATATAATGTAACTTCTGTACCCCGAGGGGAGGGTAACAAAGGAGCCCCATTACATCCGCGACAAGACGAGTCCAAGAATGTGCTCAGAGATATATTTAAGACACAAGTGTTCATTTGCCCTTTCAAACTGTTTTGCTGTAAAGGAAAAATATCATCTTCGTCATAGAGCCTGTGTAATATACACTATGACATATTCAGTTGAGCATGCAGTCAGCATGTGCAAATCCTATAATGAGCAGTGATTAAATAAGCTAAATGAAAAATAATTGGAAACTTGCAATGGTGCCAAGCAAATAGAAACATGGAGTCAAAGTCAAAAGAGAGGATGAGAGAGGGGTAGTAATAGTCCCACATGTAGCGAAGGGCCTGCAAGGCGCTGAATAACCTTGACTGTTTGAATACACAGCCGTGTAGGCAATGCAGCAAGAGGCAAGAAGGCTTTGAAGCTGCACTGCAGAGAACCTAGCAGGAATTCTGATGTCTCCGTGTACATCCTCAAATCCTCCTCCTCCCTATCTGCCTGTCTCTGCAACAGATTCAATATGAAGTGAGGAGAAGAGAGAGAAATAAAAAAAAAACAGTGTGCACAGCCAAAGAGACAGACAAAAGAGAAGGCTGAGAACTGGAAATAAGAAGGTTAAAATAAAGGTAGGCAGAATAAAGAAAGATATTTATGGACATCAAAACAAATCTAATTAAATTGCCAATTCAAGTGAAAGAAAACAAATGGAGCAAACCCAACTCTGAATATCACAGCTTAATAAAAGTACCACAGCTACTTCAATTTTCTCTTTTCCTGCAAAAACCTGCACAGATTGCCATGTAAAACCTCCTGCTTTACACCACGGAAAATCAGTTCTGAAATGCTCATTTGTTTAATATGTGAGAGGAATGCCTGCTTTTCTGAAAAACACACGAGAACTCAATGTCATTGATCTTTGTAAAAAGATAAGACAGTTTCTGGGAATGACAGATTACTCTGAAATATATGAAAACGCCAAACAAAACAAAAAAAACAAAAAAGAAAGATCAAAATAAAAATAGATAAATATATAAAACATGCGCGCACACAAAAAAAACAACAACAACCAGTATGAATTTGCAACAGCTCAAAAAGAACCATGCAAAGGCATTTTCATGTACACAGGTCCAAATAAGCGAGGCACCGATACATAAGCCAAAACATTGGTATCAGCCAATATTCCCCTTGTTGACAAACATCCGTCTAATCGGCCCATCAATAAAAGAGAATTTGCCTGTGTTGCTGGATGATGTTTTGGTTATTGGACGGTCAGACCCAGACAGCCGCAGCAACAGAAATGCACTAATACAACAGCCAAACATTGGCATTGGTTGATACTCACCCCCACTCCCCCAACATCAGCCCACCGGCAAACAGGATAGAACCTGCCAATGTCAGTCAGCCACTGCCCTCAGTGAATACCATCCCACCCACCAACAGGCCGATGCCAGCCAACAAGGGAAGGCATCAGCCGACTAAACTACCAGCCAATACCGGTGCATCCCTTTGCACAGATACAAGAATAATGCAAATAGAATGCCCATCGCTGCTGCAGCAACCTGTTGAATGGAAAGTATTTCATGCTACCTAATAAACCAATTAAGAAACCAAATGTAAAATAAACCAGTGTCTTTCCTGATCAAGAAATTTTTACTGTCAGGTAACGAGAAGAAAAGAGCCAGATCATAACATTTTAGAAGCTGAAAGCAGGAAATGTCCAGCGATGATGCTTTAAAACGACTCCAGTCAGATAACAAAATGGTTACCAGTGATTTTTATATTGTTAGACCTATCAGCTCTGATATATGGATGCTTTGATGTAATTGCTATGGACCTTTATCTTCTACAGTTAATCAATAATCACAGTGAAATTCATTGTAGACAACAGGAGCAGAATTGCATCTGCTTTGAAAAGTTGACCTGTCAACTCCAGACGCTCATGTCCCCTGATAATTGAGTAACCCAATGACAGATTGAACAGGGCTGACCCAGTGACTGACTGAAGTCCTGGCAAAGCGAGCCTCAAATTACACATCCGCCAAAGAATGAGGGGTGGAGTAGAAAGGGTTAGAATTACTGTTTAAATGGAGGTGCTAGGATGGTCACTTGATAGAGAAACCTTCAGACGTCATTAGAAATACTACAACACTAAAGAGATAATGAATGTCAGCTGAGAGTCAATGATTCTGTTTGGATAAAAATGTGTGGCGGAGAGGGGGGAGAAAAAAAAAAAAAAATCACACCATTGACAAATCTGTGCCTCCTACAGTGCACAGAGGAAAGTGAAAATGCAATACAGACAGGAATATAAAGTAATATCCAGTTCAATTGACACATCTTAGCAGTTGTCCGCACACACCATAGCTGATAGATTCCTGCAGTCATTTTCACAGGCAGATGCAGGCCATATGTATTTACTGGATGCACGTCCCTTATATTCATGCAAAACTACCCGCCACAATCAAGCTGCTTTAATCAAACTCCCATTATCCTCACGACATGTTAGATTTTCACAGTTTTTACAACAACATCATCATAGTCTCAAACCCCACGACACAGTGGAACGATGCAGAATTCAAGTTACATAATTTGTCAGGCAATATGAAATTGAAATGAGTCATGAAATATTAAGTGAGAGAGACAAAAGCCATAATTGTTTTGCATTAACTGCATTTCAGCAGCTGGTAGAACAATTTTCCCTATGGAAAAAAAACAAAACAAAACAATGGCTTAGACTGAAATAAAAGAAGACAAATAAAGAGGAGGGGATTTAATTTTTCTGCCATTTAAGAATGATAGGTAAGAACATAGGAAAAGGAGAAACAATGTAGAAAATGAACAAAAACTGAAGCTCAGGCCACAAGTGGTGACAAAGGCTGTTGCAGGGGGGGATCAGAGGAAGCCCTCAAAGCCGATTCCCAGAGCTGGGATGAAGGCGGCTCTGTGTGGAGGCAAAGAAGATGAAACACCATTTGGGGCTTGGGCCCCCCTGCTGCCTTGCCTCTGTGTTCAGGGCCTGTGAGCTGCTCTCCCTCTGAAGTGCTAACGCCCCCCCGCACCCTGGCAGCACCCAGCTCCTCCAACCATTTGGTGACTCAGTACAGCTCGGCACAGACAGTCATGTATGCTCATAGAAGGAAAAAAAAACTATTAAAAAGCATTTTTCTGGTGTATTCACTTAATTGCTGCTCCACACCAATTGTGGATATCAACTAAGCAATTAATCAGTTCAAAACTAAAAAAAAAAAAAAAAAAAATCAGTCAATGAAAGATGTCTGGCACTAATGTGAGTTATGGCACCAGCATTGCAGACAGATAACACCCATCCATGACTCATGTGACTTCTTTAAAATAAATCATGTTTAACAATCACTAATATCCGTAACAATAATTGTAAACTCTTTATGTTCATTGATGAATGGGTTTATCTGAAGGTGTCACCTTACAGCTCCTTATTTTCTGACATTGCATCAACTACACTATTATCCAGCAGAAACATCAGCTGAAAGTGGAATGAAATCCAGCTCAAGCCAACACGGGGACTGACAGAAACACCTCTATTCTGAATCTGATTGTCCGTATTTATTCATACAGTGAGTCAGTTTGGCTTGTGTCCAAAAGGTGATTTTCTGAATGGACTTCAGGGTGCAGTCAGTCTTGCAGTGGAACCCAGTTTGTCAGATCCTCAGACAGACCGCTGGTGGATTATAAATAGCTTTAACACAGCAATGTGTCCGTCTTTATAAGCAAAAGTAAATTCATGACCCCTCTCACGGTTAACTGTACCAGGCTGGGGCCATTTCTGAGGGATAGGGGGCCAATCCTGTCAGAGGGAGCTAGAATGAAATGTTGCCTTATGGCTGACTGCTCATGATGATCATTGTGGGTGACAGTTTGTCCTAATGTTTCATTTGCACACACGAGTGAATATATATATATATATATATAAAGCAGATGAAAGCATCTTTTTAACCAGATGAAGGAAGAACCAAAGTGAAACACAGGATGGATGAGAAAGAGCAAACCTCCAGCGTGTTGGTATCCCAGATAAATGCGTCCCAACTTCAAAGCGCCAACACTAAGTCAGGCAACACCGGCAACTAAACGGCTTGTTGTTTCATAACAGCTTTTAACTTTTCCCTGGTGGTGCTTCGATTCTACTGTCTTTTTTTTTTGCCATCCCTGTTTTGAGTTACTTTGAGATTTTTAAAGCGGCTTCGGCTCGATCGGCCGCGTGAATCCTCTCAAAGCAAATCAAAGGCCGATAAAAGAAAAACCTCTCCGTCTCTTACCTGCATGGTAAAAACTCCCAGCTCCTGAGAGGACAGTTTCTTCATTTGACCGGCCAAAACTTGCGCTTCTTCCAAGATGGAAAACTCCGACTCGGCTCCGCAATATCCACAGGAAAGAGCCGAGCAGATTAAAACCAAGCGCCACGACAAAGCAGCAGCCAAGAAGCCCGTGCGAAGGCGAAGGTGTTTATCCCGGAAAGCGGTGCGCGTATTCGGCGTTAAAACCGCGGATCTACACCCGGTCCGCCTCGCCATGATGGCTGTGGGGTTCTGCAGGCTTGGAGAGGAACACGGAGTCTGATCTGCTGGTGGAGTTAAAAAAAAAAAAAAACTTCAAGAGAAACAACTTTTACAACTTTGCAGCGTTGAGGACGTGGGCTCTTTTTCTCCTGGAGGAGTCTCCAACATTTCTGACCGCGCAAACCATCGCACCTCCTCGAAATCCCTCAAGAGAAGAAACACAGATCCATGCGTGGAAAAGAATCGGGGTTTTTCTTCTTCGTCTTCTTCTTCTTCTTCTTCTTCTTCTTCTTCTTATTAAGGCTGGCGGTGTTACGTCCTCGATCGGTCGCTCCAACTCCTGGAAGTCTGGCAAAGTGAGTGTGTTTGAGCTGGAGAATCACCACAGTGGGGGTGAAAGTGGGAGGCGGAGACACCACAGAGTCCTACCGGCGCCTGGATCTGTGGATCAATGGATCCGGGTTTTATTAGTCCTCCAAATAGGCTAGCAAAAACAAACAAACAAAAAGAACAACAACAACCTAAGAGCCAACCTATTAAAACCTGCATGTGAAGCGTAACCCACAAACTAACCTCTACGTAAACAACATGGGATTTTTTTTTTAATAATTAACTTGCGCATGATTCATATAATGTGATTTATTTTATTACAGCCAGCAGGGCCTGAGCAAAGTTTTCACAAATCCCCACCCACATTCCCTCAACGGCAAACATTTTTTTTCTGTGTTTTGACAACCCTTTACAGTTTAGTCATTAGATTAGTTATTTAGTGAATTGCTGTGTTTCAGATAGTTAAACACAATAAAAAAAATCACCGAACCATAATTTAAGTCACAATTAGCATTTAAAACAATGACATATGTTTTGGGTATTTTCATATACACTTTGTATTTGTATATATAAAAGAACAGGCAGTTAATTATGTACAAAGACTTGGGGCTGTATCAGGGACTGACCCCTCTAGCTTTCATTAAATTATATATTTTTTTAAGTGTCTTATAGTGTTTTATAGAGTTGTAAAACACGGTTGTCCTTTAGTTTTAGACAAAAAAAAAAAAAAAAGGTTTTATACCAGAGGAGCAGATGACATTTAAGTGGGCTACATACAGGCAGACAGAGAGCCTGTCCTAATGATAGATTCACCTTATTTGTAAAGGTAAGAAAGTTGTGTGGGATAACAAAAGCATTGCACATTTGAATGTGCATGAATAAAACAGTAGCTACTGAGTGAATTAACTATGACAGAATCCACTTCTGTAATAATCCAGTTCATGGTTTCACTGCAGCTTTAATTTGACTCTGGCAGAACAGCTTTGAGAAAGAGCAATGGTTTGTGAGTATTTGGTCTGTCCACATTGTGATTGGTTGTAAAATAATACACACAAGCACACACACACACAAGAAAAAAACAATGACAGATAGCTCATTTAGTGAAAAATCTTGTAGTCATAGCCAATGATGCATAACAGCACTTCAACCCATCCAACATCTGACCTCTAATCACTGCTCTCTTGTCTCTTTCACTCTTGCCTTCACTTTGTTGCAGAGTATATTTGATTTGCAGCTGCACAGCTGGTCTCTTCCCAGTCATTTCTAATTTTTATAACTTTTTGGAGATTTTCTGGGTAACCAACATTGCATCTAGGCACGGGAGGTCTGCTCCGTAACTGTTGGAAGAGCAAACTATCAAACAAAAAAAAAACAACAACATCATTTTACAAATTCCCTAAAAGAGCAATAGCCACGCTGATCTTATGATATTCATACTCTCGTACATACTCTTGGATGAATGTGAGACTGCCGTAACAACACGTAACCCCACGGCTGCTAAATACACTGCCGGTAACTGATGATTGCGGTTTGACTGTCAGTTTATATCGAGGTAGAAAATGTAGCCTTCTATTCATGTGAGTTTGTGGAGGAGTGATCCCAAATGATTTACAGAATGCCACAGTGCAGCTCAGTGTCTAGTCCTGCCTGTTCATATTGAGCTTTTTTGCCAGAAGTAATTACATAAGTTTATATCATGCCAGATCTGTCTTTTGCTTTTCAAGACTACCTGCAGAGACATGCGATAGACAGATGGATTAAGATCATAAACATACTTTCTGCCTGACCCTGGTAGTCATGTAATGAGGCCCCAGGTGGCATTGTATTGCTTGCTGTATGCTGTATGTCAATCAGACCAGACGCAACAGCAGAGTCTCCCTAGTCTTTAACGTGTCAGGGCACATTAATTGTCAATAATCGTCAACTCAGACATTCATGGGAGGCCACTGGAGAAACAACTATTTACCACTGCTATAGTTATGAAATGTGTTGCAGTGACCAAACTGAAATTTGAAATGCAAAAATTCACAGAGTAAATGTCATGCATCTGTGAAAACTGTCTCTGGAACATCAAATTTGAGAACCTGAGAAGCAGGTCTCACATCACACGGTGAGCATTTAGCTGTGTGATGATTGTTTTTCATTTTCATTCTTTATTATACATCATTTACTGGAGAGTTGGCTAGTACCAATACATAATATATTTATAATTTTTATGTTTCAGTTGACCAGACAACCCTGCTTAGTCATAGTTTCGATCATAGAGAAGATTGAGTAGCCTGCTCATTACGATTGTTTCACAATGGAGCCAAAACAACTTCAGTGCCTCTTAAATGAAATATCATCTGTCAACTGAATAAATAGCTTTGGTTAGTGGTGTTTAGAGAAGGAAAAATCAAGTCTAAAAATCTCCCATTATCATATGGGCAGCAGGGAAGCTCATTTTGAAATCTGGTAAAGAGTAATTTCATTGGAAACTAAAAAGGGAAAGGTTATTTTTAAGAAAACATGAAAATGACCAGTGATGCTTTGTCAGGCTGTACCTTTCATAACAACGCCCCCTCTTTTTTTTATCCAATCGTCTTGCTTGTAAAAAAAACAAGCAGAGCAATGCATTTGTATTAGGCCTTTAGAGCAAATGTGATTGTTGCAGTTGGCGAGCATGCAGCTTTGCAGACTGTGCTCTGCTGAAGGAAACGAGGTCCCGACTTTAGACTTTTGCTACATTCCTGAATGGGTTTCTTGTCTGTGTCTTTGGCTGCCGACCCCATCAGATGTTTGCATGGCCATCAGATGCTTTTAGACACTTACAAACACAAGGATGCTTGTTGAGTGGTTAACTGAGTGCGTGCACCACATACGTTATCAGTTCCTGGATTTCCAGGGATTGTGTTCCAGCCCCAGCTTTCAGTTCATCAGGTAAACCTGCAGTGTAGTCACACATTTTGTGTGAACCAAGCCATTGGTAGTAATTCTAAAAATAAAAATAAAAAAATCAAGGGAATTCATTTCCTGAATTAGATGTTTGCACAGGAGAAAATTTGTAAAGATCCTTATGTAAACATTAGAAAGAATGTATAAATTAACATCATTTTAAGAAGACCAAAAATAACTCAAGGTGAAATTTAAATGCCACAAGTTTTTAAAATCAGTTGGTCAATTTCTGAGCCACAGGCTGACCTCATCAAAGCTCAATAAGAGACGCTTTTATGATTTCTGAGGTTTTTAAAAGCATACTTCACTTAATTAGCGCCACATATGTAATGCGCCTGTGCAATAATGTGCTTGTGTTCTTGAACATGAATGTGTGTAGCGCTACATCAGGTACACACTGTTCACAGCACTGGCAAAGATATCATCCTGACCCCGCCAAAGGACAGGGTCAAGGTCAGGGTCAGAGTTGCATTTTAGATTTACATTAAGACAGGGGAATATTTGTCTCCTCTGCATAATAGCTCATATTTTCATGGATGTTAGTTTGTTTGGTAGGAATTCTCTAATGCAAAAAAATTCTTTTTTGCACCAACCTTGGTGGAGGCATGAAAAGAACCCATACAATTTTGGGGCAGATATGGATCATATACTATGATTTTATGGGTCTATGATTTTTGACATTGACCTTAACTGAGATCTTTCCTCTCTCAGTGCCAATTCCAGTTTAATTTGTGTGATGGAAAAAAACAGTTTCCTTCCCGCGTTATGGAGAATAAGTCTAACCAACCAAAAAGCCATTTCAAAATGATTGTTTTAGTGTGAGTTTCATGGTGTCTCCCCACCAAGAGTATTCATGGTCACTTTCTAAAAAAGTATCCACTGGTATGGTGAGTATAAGGTCACCAAATCTGTCCAATTTTACACATACCTAGGCAAATGGTTTGTAAAGCAAACACTATTTAACAGCTATCACAGATGGGAGTCTATGCCCTAAATAGCAGCCACAGAACCAGTTTGAGTTACACTCTTTGTTTTTTCACTTTATCTCTTGGATCATTGTCAGACTTCAGCTCCGCCAAACCCTCACTGGCATATCTCTGCGAAAAGAGCACTGCTGCTGTACTCAGAGACAAATATCTCATTACACCAGAATGCTGTTAGGGGGTTTTCATTAACAAAGACAGAAGGATTTGTTTTACAGGACTATGATCTTTAAATTCTAACATAAGCCCACAGAGCCACCTGGTTGAGGAAGATGAAGGATAAAAGAATGGAAAGTGCAGCTGATTAGTCCAGGATTCAGGATTTGTGAATATTTTAAAACTAAATCTGGGCTAAGATGCAGAGAGGTCATTTTCAAAGCATGAAAGGAAGATTCTGGCATTTCACATCTAGCTTCAAAGACTGTCAGTGACATTTTTACATGTCGACAGGAAATGTTTGGCCTAGAATCTACCATTAGCTGTTACCGATAGAAGTGGCAACTCAAGGCTAAATAATGTGAGGTTAAACACCTCTACATATAAACATAGAGTGGCTTTAGGGTTTGTATCTTTGTGCAAAGGAAGTTGACAAAGTTACAGATGGCTTCTTGCATGCTGTATACAAGATAGCAAAAACAAATGCCACTGACAAAGCATGACAATTTCCCACTCCACTAATCAGTAAACACAAGGGCTGATACTGACGTGTGGAGGCTTGTTAGACTTCTACGGCAACACTCTTCCCAGTAAACAAGTGCCTTACATAAAAAAGGAGGTATGGTGCGCAAGTAAGAAATAATAGGTGGAAATGACCGCGGAAACACAAGCGGCACGCAGCAGCGTATGTGCTGGAGAAGTCATCCAAATAAATTTTATAGCCAAGAGAGAACAAAACACCCAGTCTATACAGATACTGCATGGCCCTGCTTTTTTTCTTGTCATTTAAATAGTTTGTTGAGATTTTCAATTGGAAAATTCTTTACATATGGGACAAACATGCAAGGGGAACTTGTTTGATCACATCTTTACTTGTTGCTTTAATTAACAAATGAGTTATAATAAGCTCTGAAGACACGGCAGAGATCCATTTATCACATGCTCGCACAAGTGTCTCATTATATGTGCCATTTAACTTTATAGCAAATGTGAATTCCAAGTCTCAACAGCTTCATAAATTCCCATGATATATATCATACACATAAATGTTCCCCTCATCAAGTCAAAGATTTAATGTCCATGACTTTGTTTTTTGATCATACAGACATTAAAGTATGAGGTGGTTAATGTGGCAGACACTGCACCTGATGAACTTCAGCATGTTAGCCTAGTCACTGTGAACATTTTGAGAAGCTCACAGGAGTATTTCGGTCAAAGCACCCCTGTGCTTTCCAGACTGTACATTTTTTCTTGATTTTTAGGGCTTATTTTGAGTAGATGAAGATTACATGAACTCACTATTTAGGGTTCTTTCTGCTGATTCGATAAATAGGCATCTCCCTTAATGACATAAACAAAAACATGGTCCTTTGGTGAAAATTTGGTTCATGGAAGAAAATGAAGTCAGTGTCTCAGATGAAGAAGGATAGTGTCAAACCAAAAATTAGCTTTCCTGCCCGCTCCAGCTGGCATGAAATTTGAGTTTTGCTCTGTACAGACTGCTGTTTGTTGATCTGTGGCTCTTGCAGATGTAGTCCTGTTCTTGGTGCATATATTGCATGCAAGAGTGAATAACCACTCCACAAATATCCCTTAGATGAGAAGAGTGTGGTCACTTTTCATGTTAAGACGGATGGATAATAAAGGTCACACTTCAAGTGGAAGTGAGGTACAAAAATAAAATACAATGATTAACATGTAAAATTGTAACTTTATTATGGTACGTTGGTTGACCTGAGGTATAAGGTTGCACGACAATGGTCATGATACGATGCCTAACCGCAGCTCTTGGCATCTTTTTTTCCCCCAGCTGCTCCTGGTTCAGCCTCAAACCGTTCAGAGGAAATGTTCTGGCTGCAGCTGTTCTTAATACCCCCCTCTCTGTTTAGACACCAGCATCATCATGTTAAGGAAAATCGTCATTTACTGTCCTTTCATGTCTAATCAGAGAGATGAAGAGCGAAGAATGGCAGCTCAACAAAACACAAAAAAGCTCTTCCAGGTTATATAAAATAACAAAAGGAACACATTCGTGGAATAGAAGAATTGTAAAAACATTAAACATGACACCTAGGAAATTGCCCTCTTAAATATTCCAAACACCAATTACATTTGCTAGCACACAAGCACAGAGGAGTAATGCTGACTCACTAGCCTGATTTTCTCTTTTTATGACCATGGCGCCTTGGTGATCACCCCATGGTAAAAACAGAAATCATTTCGAAACATAAACAACTTCCCAGTTCCCAGCTGATGGGAACTCACTGCTGGTTTTAGTTTTTTAGATTTTCAGCTTTTAGTCTCTCTGCAGCCATCCATCTGCAGACAGGAGACGCTCTGGGGACAAACTAGTTGGACCTTGTTCTGCTTAATGCATGACAGACCCCTGTGCTTCACATGGCCTTGAAAGAAGGACAGAGTCAGGCAAAAGAAAAAAGGAGCTGAGAAATGGATCAAAAAGGCGACGAGGCTCACATTATTTAAGGGTCACAGACAAACCTGTGGACTCAATTGGACATAATCTTTATTGACTTGGAAACCCTTCAAAGTTCATTTGAAGGTTTTCACCCTTCAGTAGGCTTTCTGGGCATAATAACAACAGCATTTGTTATATCAGACCTTTATATAAAACATTTGTGCCTGTAGTCCTTATTAACATAATATGTTTAAATAAAACATCAATATAAAAGAAAACCAGTTACATTTACCTTGCATAACACGTTACACTCACAACATGTGAGTGATTAGCCTATGATTTTAAATACCCTGTTGTGAATATAATTATATTTGCAGAAAATAGATGTACAGAGTGCTCCTGAGGCTGGTGGTTTTGCAGTTTTGGATAAATCTTCAGTGGCACAGTGTGACTCAGGAAAGTTACTCAAAAGCTGTTGAGCTGCTTGGCCTTGAGTTCCATCTGTTATTGGATTTTATACTTAACCACATTTTGGAAACCACTTCTATCAACCTAAGTTACTTTGCCAGTTTTAAATTCAAAAGTTATACCAATAATCACACAATAAACCAATAATGAATTTATTATAGATTTAGCCAGCCATAACCACCAGGATATAATGTACTTAAAATTAGCTTCACCTTTAGCAGCTTCAATGTATAATGGGTGCTTTTGTACTTTGTATTTTTTGATGCTAATATATATGCACTTTTACTTAAGTAAAATTTAAAATGGATGTTTATATGCATCAGAGTATTTCTACACTGTAGTAATGCAGATTTTACTTAATCATACCTAAATAACAGATAGGAAAGTGCTTCTTCCTCCACTCTTTATCTTTGAAAGAAGGTTTAGCTGGTGCTTGAAAATCAATTTAAAAGTCAACAATAGAGCAGAGACACACACGAATGCGGCTCGCACCATCACTGAAAAGAAAAAGACAGACTAGGAGATGGGCCTGATTACAAATGGAACTTGGATCAACTGGCATGTCATAATTACAGAGAGCAAGCCCAAACATCAATGCAGAAAAAAACAAAAACCAGAACAAAACACAAAGAAGTGTCACTAACCCAATCATTTCTTCAGAAGAAGACTAAAGCATTAGCTGCTAGCCCCACTGGGTTTTCATTAACCACAACAGCGCCCATCACTACGCTGATCAATATGATATCTGCTGAACACGTAATGCAATAGTGAGCCCTCCATAAAAAAAAAAAAAAAGACAATGGAGATACATTATGGCGTAAGTGTGCACCCAGTCCACTACTATTGCCATCAGTTTTCACGAATACATTTGCCACATGTATGTGGGTCTGAGCAGGGGGGGAAGTAGGGTGGGGCTTTAAAGAAGGCACCATACAGTTACCATGGCAACGTGAGTCTTTGAAGTTTTTTTGCCCCCCCTCCTTTTTTTTTTTTTACAGCTGGATGTAACAACCAGATCTGCACTGTTCTCCCCCATCCCCTCCCTCTCCCCGTATGTCCCTCTCACTCTCTTGCTCCCTTTGCTACATCAAAAATGTTTCTCTTTGAAGACTTAAGCCGATTCCAAGTCAAACCCAGTGCTATTTCTGGCTGTATTCAGGACTGGGGCTGTGGCTTTGTTGCAATGCTGTGTTTGATATCTGTGTGTGTGTGTGTGTGTGTGTGTGTGAGAGAGAGAGAGAGAGAGAGAGAAAGCAAGTGACAGAGAGAGAGGGAAAGAAGATATGACTCAGTGTGCTTGTGTATGAAAGATGTGTGCGGAAAACTAGAGGCGATAGCTATATATGTGTGTGTGTGTGTGTGTTTGCATCATTACAAACAAACAGAAACAAACAGTGTGATTATGAAGCTGCCTGCTGGTCGGGACTGATAATGAGAAATATTGTTTCATGTGCTTGAGTGTTTAAATGGATGTGATTGAAGTGAATTTGTGTGTGTGTGTGTGTGTGTGTGTGTGTGCGTGTGTGTGAGTGTGTGCTTCATGCAAGTACAGACACAGACCTCAAAAGGAAAAAGAAAAAAAAGAAAAAATCAAAACCAGAAGGAGGGGAGAGAAAAAGAGATGAAAAGAGGAGGACAGCAGAAGGAGAGGAAGAGGCAAGGAGATGAAAGGAGGAGTGGGGGGGAGGAGAGGAGAGAGGCAGTAAGCGGAAGATGCGAGCAGGTAAAGAAAAGGGAAGGCGGGGAGTACTGCAAGATGCCATGTTGTGTCATCATGTTTCCAATTCTGTGTCTCACACAGGTAAAGAGGAAATGTTCATTTGAATATCCACATACTGCTTACACAAATCTCTGCTTTCACTTTTTTTTTCAAAGCTTATGGATCCTCAACAAATGCGTTCGAGATGCAGGTAGAAAGCCTCCCAGGAATCTCTCACCAAAGTGTTTTGCACTTGAAACCATTATTATTAAACCGATACAGTATATTAGCCTGTTTGGATGTACGCACAGTAAGAATTGTATGCAATTACATGTCTACGATCTGTTGAAGGCGTTAACACACTCTGCAGAAAAGATGATGCTGACCACCAGCCATATAGCGTAACCTAGTATAAAGATTGGAACTGGGGAAAAAGTGACCGTGGCTCTGTCCAATGGTGAATTTAAAAAAAAAAAAAAAAATCTGGCAGTGCCTGAAGTGCCAAAAATGTTATTAAATTGAATTTGGTTTGCAGCGGACAGGGACTGGCTTTCAGTTTCCTGCTGTTTGCAGGCAATACCAACTGCCATGACAGTGATATTAACCCTCTAGTAATTTCAATTAATGAGATTTAGGGGTCTTTATAACTTTAAACAGAGCCTGCATAGCTGTTTGCCCCTATTCCCTGTCTTTATGCTAAGCTAAGCTAACACACTGCTGGTGTTATTGTACTGTATGTACAACTTGTGCATCTGGTACCGATGAAGTGAGAGCTATCAATCTTCTCATCTAAACCTTAACAATAGCAACACGCATGTTATCCAAAATGTAAAATTATTCTTTTTACTGACAGAACAATTCTCCTGCTGTTGCTTTGACACTACAAAGGCATCTGCTTGCACCTTTATCAGCAAGAAAAAGGAATGTAATCACAATTGCATGTCTGAGCTCAGCGATTCTGCACAGTGAAAAGGAAATCATTTGCACAACTCACTCACTGCTTTTAATCATCGTCAGAACTTTTCCACAAAGGCAGTTTTGTTGAGGCTGCTGCAATGCCTTGGTCACATTGTAACATAAAAGATGAAAGCAGTAGCAATTCTCAGTGCGAAGAGCTCACTACCAGCTATACACAAAGCAAAAAAAAAAAAAAAAAAAAATCTCCCTCAAACCATTTCTTGCATTAATTTGCTAAAAATGGATGGCTTCTGTTGCTGCAGGATTCCACCCTAAAAAGAACTCCCATGATATGTACTGCAGGGGATCAAGTTGGATGAGTCTCAGATTTTGCTTCTTTGACTGATAATCTGAATTTATATCTTTATATCACAAACTCGGTTTAAATGTCCCAAGAGTAATACGTTAAACCAAAGCACTTGTAATTTTATGGATGGACTGGACATGACAATATGTCACGATATTGTAAAATCTCCTGCAGAGTTTGGGCTGCACCTATAAAATTAACTCTTTAAGCATCACTGTGATAGTCCACATGAAGCCACACTGTGTGGTCCAAATCATAATCACATTATTTTATTGTGTGTTTGTGTAGATGAATGTACACTGTATAGATAAAGGATATGATTAACAATTCATTCATCAATGAATCATCTGGTAATCTGTTTCTTGTTTTGTCTTTGAGTTATTGTGTGTATGACAATGCAAGTACACCCAACCATATAAAATCACTTAAAGTGCAATAAGCAAATATGTAATATATACATTTGTTTTAAAAAACTTTCTTTAAATAGTATATATTGTATCATATTAAATTATAAATTATTTGAAATATCATAAATGAAATGTATACAAAGCTATTATGGTGCATTTTAAAGGATTTATTAAATGTTTAGAGTTATGGATGTTATGGATGCCTTATAGGGGCACATAAAGTGAAGCTTGTAAAAACAAAATAAAATAAATACCCAGCATGATTTCCCAAGCCATTTACAGATTGCTTGTTTAGTATGTTTTTTTTTAAAATCTATGTATTGAATTTGCAATTCGATAAAGGAAGAAAGCTGCAGAGAAGCTGAGTTTGTTGAACTTTGTTGAAACGTTTACTTTTATTTGATAAATTACTTAAAGAACAGTGATAACTTAATAATATTATATATAATAGCAGGAAAATGTGTGAGATAAAAGTAATAAAAGTCATTCTACAGCAAATAAGAATTACAAAACAGACAAAATAGTGTAGTTCAGTATAGCCACTGTACAATGTGTTCAAATGTTTTGCTTTTTTATTTATTGTTCATTCAGGATCACCATTAGTCGCCGCAACAACAAAGAAAAGAGAAAAAAAAAAGTACCATAAAACAATTACGCAAGCAATAACAATAAAAGACAACTGGGATTGACTCCAGCACCCCCAGTGACTTGGAAAAACTGAAAAGCAGTAGAAAACGAATGAATTAGTGAATCCCTCTTAAGCCTGAAAAAATTACTGAAATGTTTTTAAAATGCTTTGTTCCTTGAAATGTCTGATATTCCATTAGGAAATAGTCCTGTGTCCTACAGTGCCTTTCATAGCATTAGTTCTGGGGGTGTGTTGATGGAAGCAGTCTGACACAAACAAGGCAGGAAGTGTCCTATCTGTTATCTGAATGAGAATGAAAATTAGATGCAAAAAAAAAATCGAATGTTTTTTTTTTCTGTTACATGAAAAACTACCTAGAACCTATAAAACTTTCTACGTTGTATACTTCTTTAAACTAAAACACCAAATACATCTGTGCTCAGAAAATAATTATTAGTTTTGGACAACATTAATGAATGCACTGTTATGTTCCACATTTCATAGAACGATAAGTTATACTGGCCTCAAAGAAGTTTCAGCATAGATATGAAATTTAGATGGGTTAGTGCCTTTTATTTATTTATTTTTTTTTAATTTGATGACTAACAAAAAGGTCCTTGACTGTATATTAAATCTTAAATTAGCTAATTGAATGATTACTTCAAGATTTACACCCCATGTAAACTTTTATTTTTCTAAAGAAACCTGTGAGCTATCCACAATTATATATTACAAGACACAGGTTGAAAGAAGAGCTGTATGGGACTTAAAATTTAACAAATAAATGAAACATAAATGAATATGAAATATTTATATTTCAGTTGCTTCTTTTTGGATTATTTGGTGTCTTTTAAGCTATTCTGGGTCGGGAAATGTAAAGTATGTGATTAATTGGATTACTCATTCATTTAATCATGACCCAGAATTTCCAGGATCCAGCTTGCACAAATCCAGGGGCCCCACTGAAGTCCTTCTTCTGCCTCAGGCCAGATGGGGCCCCAGCATCGAGAGGGATTTTAGACTTTAGAGCTGAGTGGAACCAGACTCAGGGTTTTGTTGGAAAGGAGTTGAAGTGGAGAGAGGGGAGTGAATAAAGAGAGGCAGGCCTTGCCCTTGGAGCCCCACCAACAACACACACAGATGGAAAGCATTAGACCTCCATTCCAGCACAAAGATGGATGGATTATTATATAGAGAGTTTGAGTGGATTGGGTGGAGAGGGAGAAAAGGAGAAAAGGAAAGTACTGTGGGGTAAGAGATTGCGAGAGATTGAGAGAAATCATAAAAGGGGAGTGAAGAGGGGAAGGAATTCAAGCAAAGAAGAAAGGAGCGATAAGAAATTCACTCTACCAACTAAATAGACATATTGGATGTACTATACACAAAAATATTTAAGAAATCATGTGTTTGAAGAAGGAGTGAGTATTATGCTGAATCAAAGTCCAACATTCTGCTTATGCCTTCTTCAGTGGTCAAGCGGGAGTAATGGTCGAGAAAACAAATGGAATCTGAATGCTTCCTTACTGATGCTGAAGGTCCAAGGAGGTGTCATCGTATCGTATATTTGCAACTCCCGATTATATTCATTGTTGAAAGATCGTCCGAATATATCTTTTGTGATTGATTATTTTTAGAGTTGCGATATGTACATTACATTATTCCATGTCTCTAACTTTGTTTCTTCCCGTAGTCTGTGTTTTGTCTCTCCTGTCCTCTCTCTTCCTGTCACCGTCCTAAAGGTGCTGAATCATCTCTGCTCCATGTTCCTGCTCAGTACCTGCTGCTGCAGGAGTTCCCTTTAGTTATCATTACATTTTACAATTCACTTCCCATTGAGACCTCTTCTTCCCCCGACTGCTAATATCTACTAGTGCACATTTAGAACTACCAGGTTACAATCACTGTATGTTTTGTTTGTATTTTTCATGGCATCTTCTTGTCGAGGCAGCCTAACTAAAGGCCAGAAGGTCAAGCAGCAGAGCCCAACATAAACAAATTGTCCCAAAAATCAGAAACCCTTGCAGGGGCAATTCTAGGATCTGACCTTTGGGGGGGGGCTCAGCCTGCCTCTGCCACTATTATAATAATATTATTTTATTTAAACTTTCACCAACCTGGTGACTTTTGGGGTTTTTTGATGATCTAATCGTGGCAAGGTTTTCCTGCCTTGGTTTTTTTAAAAACATCTCATAACTTTATACAATCTGACATTTGCTGACATTTGCATAGCCTCTGCATCAGTACACTTTTTTTGTTTATCAGACATTTTCGACTTCTCCGTCTGGCAGACTTTCATACGGACATAAGTGGTGACTTCTCTTGTGATTCTACCAGTGTATTTTCACTTCATCAGAGCGTTTACACTTACTTACTACACATGTACTTTTGATTATATCACAAAGTTCTTTTGATTATAACACAACATTTAACACGCCATCTGACTAAAATTCTCTCTCAACACTCTGTCAAATCCTGTTCTTGTTCTCTCTCCATCCCTTTACTAAGTCCCCCCCTCCTCTCCTTCAAACTCACTCTCACTGTGTCTCTCTCACTGCCTCTGCTTCTCTCCCTGTCACCAAGTGTTTGCTCTTGGAGGCAGTGGCGAGGTTAGCCGTTCTTTGGGGGGGGCTCAAGCCCATCCAAAACTTGCCTTAGCCCATCCTATCGTTTAGTCCTCAAATTGTATATAATTTTTTCGTAAGCCTGTTTTGTTTGGAGATGGGGAAAATGGTTAAAGGCTCAACTGGGCCAGTAAAATCAAGCACAACCTGAATGCATCTCTTGTCTCTGATTGGTGAGTGGGCGCCTCCTGTTTTACAAAACATGCAGCCTGAGAGCACTAAACATGGGTCCTACTGTAGAGGCAGGGCAGATAACCTGCGGGGCAGCAGTGTGTTGGAACACTAACGACCAGGTGATGCTTCATTTTAGGATCTTGACATAATCTGTCAGAGGTCTATTACAAGGCGGTTGACCACAAGACGATTTTATCAATGCCTCTTCTTACGTTTAAATTCGCATGGCTTGGATGGTAAATGATGCGTATCATAATAAACTAGGGCGCTAGGAGCTAGCGCTAGCTATTCAATTAGAAAGAGTTAAATTGTTGCCCAGCAGCAAGATATTCAGATATAAATGTCACTGTGTGAAACTGTCTTAGGCCAAATTAGAAAGTCTAACGGGAATTGGTCCGGGGTGCTGTACTATTATTGCCGAAACACAGGTGTTTTTTATGTGAAAGAAATAGAGGTAGAAGAAAACGAAACTTTTTTAAAAGATTGTTATTAATGTCGCTATGTGACTGTACAATGTGTTACGTAGTTACTGTGCTCAGCATAAATGAGTACACCCCCTTCGAAAAGTAACATTTTAAACAATATCTCAGTGGACACAAAAACAAAGATGGAACCATGCAACCATCTCACAGAGATGTCCGGGTCATCCACGGAGGTTAACACCTCGACAGGAGCTTCTTCTGATGAGAAGGGTTGAAGAAAATCGGCATGCAGTTATCTAAAGAAGTAGAAAGCCAAACTGGGGTGACTTTTAACCGTGAAAACAATACGGCAGAGCTACTGTCCTGCATGTTTTAGCTGTTTCCTGCTCCAACACACCTGATTCAAATGATAAGCTCGTCATCAAGCTCTGCTGAAGTCTGATCAGGAGCCACTCATTTGAATCAGGTGTGTCGGAGCAGGAAACATGTAAAACATGCAGGACAGTGGCCCCTCCAGGACCGGAGTTGGAGACCTCTGCAATACGGCATACACTGCAGAGGAATGGCATGCATGGGTGCTGTCCACGAAAGAAGCCTCTCCTAAAGCCCAGGCACAAAAAAGCCTGCCTAGAGTTTGCCAGGGTCCATGCTGACAAAGATGAAGACTACTTGGACTCTATACTCTGGAGTGATGAGACCAATATAAATGTTTTTGGAACAGATGGCGTTGCAAATATGAGGAACACAGAGAAAATGCATGGTGCCTACAGTGAAACATGGTGGTGCAGTGTCCTTATGTGGGGCTGCATGAGTGCTGCTGGTGTTGGGGAGCTGCATTTCATTGATGGCATCATGAATTCACAGAGTTACTGAAAGAGAAGATGCTACCATCACTCCGTGCCCTTGGTTGTGGTGCACTTTTCCAACATGGCAATGATCCTAAACACACATCTAAGGCCACTGTTGGATTTCTGAAGAAGAACAGGGTGAAAGTGATTCAGTGGCCAAGTATGTCTCCTGATCCGAACCCAATCGAACACCTATGAGGAATTCTGAGCATCACTCTCCATCCAGCATCCAGTCTCTAAAAGAAGTCATTCTTGAAGAATAAAAAAAGATTTGTGTTGCAAAATATCGCCAACTTGTTCATTCCATGCCTAGAAGACTTGGTGCTGTCAGTAAAAATCATGGAGGCCGTACAAAGTACTAAATGTACAGTTTTTGTTGTTGGGTGTACTCATTTTTGCATCCACGTAATTTGAGTAAAACTGAAAAATGTGTAATCTAAGTTATAATATTAACCTTACTTTCATGTTATAAGTTAAACAGATGTTATATTAAACCTGTTCTTGTCAACATTTTGGAAATTGTTTTTGTGTTCATTGAGATATTGTTTAAAATGTTACTGTACTCATTTAGCTGAACACTGTATATAGTTATATAGTTAGGCCATATAGTGTCAAGTTTAATATTTAAAGACTGTGCAAAAATGGCAAATGATATGTTTTTGGATATTTTATTGTTTTGTGCGGACTCTGGCTGATTGACCTGCAGTGTTTTCAAACTCCATGCCAACGGGAGAGTAGAGATGTCGAAGATATCAAACCTGATGCTATATGGTCATTTTCAGAGATAACACACTGAAAAGTACAGTCACATAATGACATTAATAACAGTTTAATAAAAAAAAAGTTTAATTTTCTTCTTCTTCTTGTATCTACTGGGGGATATAATCTGAAACACTATATATGCTTTTATGAAAAATCTTAGCCTTTTCTTATAAATGTAAAAACTGGATTAAATTCAGTAGCCTCAAAATTCCTTGTCAAGAGCTGATGTCAGCTGCTTCCTGAGGGCGGAGCCCCCCCAAAGGTCAGATCCTAGAATCGCCCCTGCTTGGAGGGATCTGTTGGGTCTCTTTAACAACTCCATAAAGAGTTTGGTCTAGACCTGCTCAATGTGTAAAGTGCCTTGATGCAACTTTGTTATGATTTGGTGCTATATAAATAAATCTATCTGATTTGATTGATTTGATTTTGATATTTGTTGTAGGTTTCCTTAATCCCAGAACGATTTATACTCACACAACTTGAGAACATTTATGCACACTGTCACTTTAGTATCACATGCACCGTGTCTCAAGATATCTATCTCTTATCGCACTCGACACACCCAAAATACTAAGTGGTTTCTCGAGCCATTTAACCCTCAAAGGCTGTGCTATAATGTTTTTAAGCTCTATGCAACAAAGGCTTGTCAGATCTCTATTCGGTTGAGTGAAAAGTCACACTTGGACAAAACATTCAGTTTAAGGTCAAGTTAGTGCCACTGTGCATTATGTCAGATGGGCATAGTTATTGTAATTTTGCTGGATGAATAACTGAATGAACACCTGCATGAAATGTGTGTTTCTATTTAACTGAGAGTGAGTTTTTCACTCAAAACAGAGTGAGCTACCTGCCTTAGAGGGCATGAAGGGGAAGGATAGCAAATCATTTATCAGCCGTTCACTATGTTTGTGATGGCACTGGCAAAGCTGGGTGCTTAAACCTAACTTTAATTGCAAATTTCCCCACTGCGGTACTAATACAGCACAATCCTCTATTTAACATTAGCGATGTCTGCTAATTCTTTGGTCGGACTTTCTGACTAAAGAGGCAATTGCCAGAACAATTAAGGACATCCATTGACAACCTGCGCCTGACCCAGCGAAATGAAATTGAGTGGCAACCAGATCAGGATCTAATTATCTCTAAATATTATGGATAGGTCCTTTTCATGTCTTAATCCTTTCATCTTCTGCTGTGGAGCAAAGTTAGCCTCCCTTATGCCAGGAAAGGGGATTATTCACAAATTCTAGTGTTTTGCAGTGTTTTCTCTATAATGCTGTGGGTATCATATTTGATACATACATTTCTGACACCACCACTTGGCAAAATAAAAGAAGAAGAGTTTGAAAAAATAGAGGTATGCAGATGTTACAGATGGCCAAGGAAAAAAGTCCTTGTTATTGCCCGAATTGTGTGTAATGCCCGATGAGAATACAGTGAGAATATTCAGTATCCATCATCTGCTTCTACTCCAACACTCTTCTGAAAAGTCTCATTTTAAAGTAAAACCAATGTGTCAAATGTTATGCACCAACTCTCAACACAGCAACCCTGTTTTGAGAGGCATCATGTGAGTTTAGCCCTGTGAGGCACTAATACGGAAAAAATATGAGAATCTATTTTCCACTCTTTTGGTCTCCATTCATCTGTTTGATGCTGCGGGCATATGAATATATGTCTGACAACAACAAAAACAACAACAACAACAACAATAAAAAAACCCTCAAAAAAGCAGCTGAATGCTTTTGAGCTGAACTGAGCTGTTGACCTGACTCATGCCTCAGCACTTCACCATATAATGTTACTGACAGGAAATTTAGGGAATATTATATGTATGCAGTCATTCTTACCCTCATTATTGAGAGTTTAGTAGTCCACTTATTGTTTATACTCACTGAAGAGCCACTATGATCTAAACAATAAAGGAAGTCATAACAAAGACTTGGAACTCTTTTGACAGGTTATGGAAACGAGTTGTATTTTTTTAACTGTGGAGATGAACCATCACAGTACTCCCTTACCCATCCACAGGCCGGGCCTAATTATTACCTAACTATTAGTGATATTACTGTGATAAACGCAGATAAATATAATTGCAATTAGGCTGTCGAATGTAGATATCATATATGATGGGGCGTTTTTTTCCAAAAAAGAAACATTTTGTTTAAAAAAAATACAGAAAATGGAAACTGTGGCATCAGAGTTAATGCAGGTTAATCTCTTCAATCAACAAGTATCTACTGATATTGTACAATTACATAGGTAGTCACGTTTCATTCATTCATTCATTCATCTTCTACCACTTATCAATTTCTGGGTCGTGGGGGGTGCTGGAGCCAATCACAGCTCACACTGGGTGAGGGCGGGGTACCCTGGACAGGTCACCAGTCCATCACAGCGGCAACACACAGAGACAGACAGAGACCAACAACCACTCACACTCACACTCACATTCAGACCTACGGAAAATTTAGGGTCACCAATTAACCCAAACATGATGTCTTTGGACAGTGGGGGGAAACTGGAGTACCAGGAGGAACAGGGAGGAAAAAGCAAACTCCACACAGAAAGGCCCCAGGCCCGGGAACTGAACCCGCGACCTACTTGTTGTGGGGCAACAGTGCTAAACAATATGCAGCCATGCATAGTGCGGCTGTGCTGCCCGTAGTCATTGCTCCAATTGCAATATTTGTTATAGAGGTGACCTCACGTGGGTTTTTTTTCAGCAGCACAGACACAATCAATGATCATAGAAATATTAAAAGAGTATCACAGGATATCTATAGCCAGCAGCAGGTCTCTATGATCTGTTTCAGCTTCTGGGACCAAAGGTTGATACTTTTCACTTGGACCAGACACAGTTCCATATCCATTTGCTACTTCACAACTCTAGACGGCTCATATATTTCTTTTCCTCTTCTCTTTTTCTCCTCACATATTTGCATTTTTTAAAAACTTTTGTCAAAGTGAAAAAAATTGTTATTAAAATGAGGCTAAGCTAGTTAGTTAGTTCACATAACACACCTTAAACCATCTTAACTCTGTCAAGGCCTCCAGGGAAATTAAATCAGGTTGTGATAGCTCAGTTGACAGCATTCAAAGGCTTCAATTCACTTCCTCTCCAAGGTCAGCATGGAGCAGCTTAGACAGCGGAGGTCAAGCGCCCATCATTCCCTCTACAAAAACAACTCATGTTCCCCAACAATCAGGGGCTTGTTTGAGGTTTCCAGTGCCATCGTGACAGAGTGTGGTAGTGTTGAAACTGTATCCTTTGTTCTTCTTTTCACTCACTCACCATGTTTCTGCAGCCCATGCTCTCAGTCAGTGTAACGTCAAATCTTCATGTATGCCACAGCTAGCAGCATGTTGTTCATTAGAGGATCTTTTACTTTCCTGCAAGAGAAGAGTCAATGTAAAACATGATGTAATCCACCTTATGTAATGCACCCATAAGGTGAGGATATGTGCTTTAGGCCTTTTTGTTTTCAATTTTTGTGGAGCTGTGACTGACATTTGTTTTCATCTTTCTTTCTTTTTTTTCTTCTCATTTGCTTTGTTTCACAAATCAGAAACATTATTCTCAGATCTGTTTGTGTAGCTCTGCAAAAAGTCTGGTTTGAATGTCAGAGTCCAACTCACCATGTGTCAGTTTACAGGAACCATACCAGGTATGAACAGGTATCCGTTGATCTAATAGCTACTTCAGTATTACTTTAAAATGTATCTACTATAGCCATCCAGTTGCTGCACTGCTTTGAAGGACAGGTAGGATACTTCACTGTGGTGTGCCTGGTTTTTGTACAAATCCCCATATGATACAGGGTAACACACACTATGGTACACATAATTTTAAACTAGTCACAACAGTAACATCCTACAGAAATAAATACTTTCTGTTGCAACATTGCAGATTACTGCATCGTCACAATACTCCATGGGAATGTAAATTAAATGCAGAAGATTTAATTTAGAGCAGTATTGTGTACAAAGGAGAGCCATAAATTTACATGCGATGACATGGAAAATGTCTGGTGCAAATACTTGTTTTTGAAATGCTTTTCAATGCGATTTCATTTTGTAGCAGATGTATGGAACCTTGTACTCTCTGTGTGCAATTTTTGGGGATCTAGTTTAGAGGATGTTTTGAAGCAGATGCACAGATTTCTCTTTTGTCTCATCGTGTCTTCAATTGCTTAACAGGTTCCGGGTAATGAGGCAGCAGCCTCAGGAGGGAAGCCCACACACTCCCCAGCCACTTCCACCAACTCCTCGAGGAGGATCCCAAGGTGTTCCCAAGCCAGCCTAGAAGTATAACCACTCCAGCGGGTCCCGGGTCCAAAGCACTGGACCACCGCAGTTGCCCCCATCAATGGTGGGCTTGTGGGAGAATGGACCCACGTCACTCTTTCAGGTTAACCCAGCTGGGCTGGCCTGGGTAATCTGGATCCTATTCTTCTATGCCATCAGTGTGAAACCAGAGGAAAAAAAAAAAGAAAAGAAAAACAAAAACTGGCAGTATGGAGTGTCTCAGGAGGGGGCAGCAGCAATGTCAGAGCTCTGGATTCACCAGGGCACAGGACCTGACTTCCAGGTCTCAGGTCATACAATCACCAAACTCACTTCACCTGTGATGAGCCAGAGCATCAGCGTGGCATGTGTTTGGGACAAACAATTCACTCCCAGGAATGAATGTGGTTTGTCTCTTTCAGAGACACTACTGGTATGTTTGCTTCCTTTTGGTTGCGAATTTCAAGAAGGTTAGTTTATTTCAGTGTGATTTGTTTATTGACTTGTTCAAATGGAAGTGTTTATGTTGATCAATTTCTGTATGCATTTGATAATTTCTTTAGTTTATTTGAATATCATCAATTGTATTGAAAAATTAATTTAATTTAACAGTTAAAGACAAAGAAATGTTGGTATGCAAATGTTAATTTGAGTTAAGGGGTTGTTTATTTTTATTTTCAATAGAAAAAGGATAAGAAGGATAGGAGTTGTCCTGCATTCTCTGTTGGGTCAAAGGCTGTTTTTCGAATTTGGGCAAACACATCAAAACAAGGAATTCAAAAATCAAAAATTTCAAACAAATAACTCAACAATCAGTACTCTTTTTGTAACTTTGTCTGGCCCTTCATCCACAACCAATTTGCCCTGACAGATTTGATGGCATAAACGATTTCTCACAGGACTGACTTTAGAAAAAAAGTAGGCTACTACAAAACAGGTAATAGTAATGTGCAGACATAATGAGAGAAATGTACTGTAGTTACGAGACCATCTCACCATGAGTCACTTTACTGTGGCATCCGTCAGAAGGGAAAGTTCTGCACCTGCTTCTTCTTCAGCACTTCTGTTCCAGCACACGTGTCTAATGGAAGCTACAAAGGATGCGCACTTGCCAGTGTTATCGCTGTTCTGTCACGGTCGCAAGGGGTGCTCAGAGGGAACCCAGCAGGCACACAGGTCTGGGAATTGAACCCAGGACCCTCTCACTGGCCGTTGTGCTAATCAATGTATGCAACCCTGCTGTCCTTAGAGGAACTATAGATAAATATAAAACTTGTTGGAGGGTGTACAGCTTTAAAAGTGGCTCCTTTGACCATATAGTGGAGGAGTCTCTAGGGCCAAAGCTATATTTATAACACTACAGGGAGTTACAATGAAGGTAACGTGCAAGGAACACGCTACCTTTACATTATTTTCACACCAACCGTATTTTCCCCATAATGAACATCTTTATAGCATTATAGTCATTTCACATAAGATACTGCCATTTAGCAGCAGACCCTTTTTGCATCTTGGAACTTGAAAAAAAAGAAAAAGTTCCCACACACACACACACACACACACACATAAATAAAACGTATGTATACACATATGTATAACGTGTTAAGTATATTAACCCATTGGTTTGTTAACTGTCTTGAGTTTGTAATTTGGCCGTTGACATCTTGGTTTGTAAGGCAGGTTACCATTTCTGGTAGGGTATGATTAATTGATTACTTGCTTGAGTAACTGATTGATTGATTGACTGAATGATTATTCATTCAAGTCTGAACATGCCACTTTCATCCTGAGCAGGAGTGGTCATGTCTCCCCTGACGGATGCCCTGACTCAATGATAGATGTTATATAAAGACAAGGCAAAGCAGACACACATTTAACTCTAATGATTTCTCTCCCACACATAATCCCTCTCACATATGCAATACACTCTACCTTCCTCCCTTTATTCATTAATTTTGTTCAAACATTGAACAAAATGTGCATTCTGTCTCTTTTCACCCTCTCCTTTACTCTCAAAACCCAATAAGGACATTACATGGCAAACTCAAAAGGCTAAATGATGCTCCTTCAGCAGAAAGTGCCCTCAGGCCTTGTATGTCATTGGTGGAGAGGGAGTGGTCGTCCTCAGTTACATGCTGTCGCAGGAAGTCCTGGCTTTGAAACAGAAGAATTTAAGTACTGGGACGAGACACACCCACTCCAAATAACACCGACTGAGAGGGTAATGTTTGTCTTTCTAAGAGTGCTAGGCAGTAACATTAGTAGCAGGACTTTGACAGTTTCGATTGCTATTCAGATTAAAGTTCTACATAAAATACAAAGTGCTGTACATTATTACAGATGAAATCTTCAGTGAGATCTACCACTTGTCACTCTCCACAAAAGTTAAAAAAGTGAGAGAGATAAATTAATAAATAAAAGTGAATGTAAATGCTCTGTACACCAGTGCTTCGTAACTTTTTTGGCTTTTGACCTTTTACATGTTGAGGCTGGTCGACATGTTACAGACGAGTTGTTTCATTTCTCCTTCAAACTCTTCAGATTTCTTTAGGTTACTGTTTCTCCCATATCTGGAGAAACATCTAAAAAAAAAAAAAAAAGTGCAAATCATACAATGACCCCCTCAGATTTATTAGTATACGGTAGAAGAATATTTTTAGATTTTGCACAGGTATGGAAAGATTGGAGAGCTTCTACCATCATGAAAATGCACATTTGATCAAGTTCAATTGTTCACTTGTACATTTCTTGCCTTTGCCCTGATTTGCAGTGGAACCACTGTCAATTTCCAGGAAGATAAAGTACAATATGTCATAGACAGGGACTGGAATATCAACTATATGTTGAAATATATCTTGAATATGGACATGTAAACATTTACAGAATAATAATAATCACTTTTTGTTGATGATTTGTTGTATTCCTGTGTAGACAGCTCAGAATAGTTACCATGTCTCCTATTTCTGCTCCTCTCCCATTTTCTCTGGCTACACTTGTGAGCATAACAAATAGTTTTTGCTCTTTTCTTGGAAGAAATTATATCCAATTGTTTCAGAGTGTTGTGCACTGGGAATTTGCTCCTCTGCTAATGATGCCGATTCACAATATAAACAGTTCCAGCGCAGCAGCATAAAATGGTGTCACGAGTGAGTTTTGTGTGCGACTAAAAGCCTTTTTTTCTGCTTTTCAACCTTTCTCGTGAAAACAAAACAAATTACATACATGCTTTAGATTAAAAGATTTGATTTAAAAAAAAGTTTGAAAAAAATAAATGTAAAACTTTTTAGATCTTTGACAACTATTAAAAAGAAAATGTAAAAGAGAATTGTAAATAATTTACTTAACTGGTCACAACTGAAAAAATGATTTAAATGCTTTTTGTAATTTAGCTAAACCAAAACCAAATTACTTTAATTTGCTGTATATGCAGCTTTAAGTAAAAAACGCAAAAAAACCCCCAAAAACCGCAAAAAAAAAAAAATACAGAGGAACACTTTACTGTAGTCATTTCCCCCATTTTTTTCCAGTTGTTTTTGACCTGCATGACACACTTAAACTAATGACTGCCACCTCCTGGCACAAGACAGTCTTTGAGAGTATACCCAAATACAAGAAAATTCATAGTAGAAGTGTTTTGGTGGTGCCCAGTGGATTCACACAGCCATTACAACTCTGAAAAAAAAAAAAAAGGAGATTGTGGCTGCCTAAAAAGTAATGACATCGCAGACTGCAAGCTTAACCAAACAACATCATTTAATAAATGATTTTGCAATACAAAACATCTGTGCAAAAATGTTCAGACAAATTACAAAGACAAGGCCTCTCTTGGTCAAAAGGTTGTGAATGTAAACCTCTCATGATGGGCACACTTTCACTGATTTGTCTTATTATTTTTCTTTTTTTCCTTTGAAATAAAAATGTAGAATAAAGCAAAAAAAAAAAAAAAAGTACAATAATGCTTTTGCCAAATATAAAAATACCTAGACTTGATTAAGATTCACAGTCTTGTGTACAAGTGGTTTTTTGCACCGTTATAGTAGTACACATTACCTACATCCTTTAGATGCCCGAAGTCACGTGTACAAACTCTGATGCCTAGGTAGCTCAATCTAGTTTGGTGTATAAAAGCGAGAAAAAAAAAAAAAAAGTACAGTAAAGCAATAAAAGTTAGAAATGACAGACAACCTTGATGAAAACTTTGATAGAAAAGTTCACTAAAATGTTTCACATACTCTTGGCATGGATTAAATATGAGGAACAGATGGAAACATGCGCGTCTCCCTTCATATTGCAATTGGCTGTCACGATGTTTGCTTTGAATACATGATCTCAGGGGAAAATAGATTAGATGAACTAAAGATTTACATTCAACAAACCTCAACTGAGAAGTTGGCCATTCAACAATGCACTGTGTAAGCTATTTATTTTAATGTGCTTCATGCTTGGCACAACCAATGAAATGTGTGCTGACTTAACAAATACAGCTGATTGGTAACAGACTAGTCTGTAAAAAAAAAAAAAAAAAAAAATTAAATGGAGTGCAACACATACAGTTGGAAACTTTCGAATGACCAAAACTGATTGTCTCCTACACAAGAAATGGGGTCGGGGGATTGCTTCTATGACTTTTCACAGTAATAAAAGCTTCATATTTTTCACCATAATGATATATTAACAAAATTAAAACATAGCACTTGTGTGATTCCAATTATTTATCCCTCATTTTACAAAACACACACACTTCTTCATATCAAAAAAGATTTATCAGAGTAATTGCATCCAAATCATCGGTGATTACATGCTATTGAATGCTGGATATGTTAAAATATAAATACAGCCATACTTAATTGAGACTCAAAAAGAGTTGACTAATGTTGATTGATTCTTTTTTTTTTTTTTTTTTACCTTGTCCTTACTGGGATCAACTTCAAGTTAGTATAGTTGGTGCCAAGTGTAATAAAAACATCTCCATTTATTGATACAGAACCAGACAAAAGTAATATACATAAATCTCTCTGCAGACCGCACTCCTGTCTTTCCCCGGCTCAGAGAATTTAAAAGAGACTAGAAGATGACTCACGTGAATAAAAGCCACTGTTTCCTTCAGAATTTAAACACTGCGGAAAAAGAAAACAAAAACAAATGCTGTCTAACAAATTTAAATATTACAGCCGATTTACAATAAAAATGTTCTTTGTGGGATATGAAATCTCTACTTAGATTACAGATAGTAAAACTGCCCCCAGCCCTCTCATGGTGAATGAAGTTTTTGCCCTGAGAGCGGTCCAGTTTAGCTGAGGAAGCCTGAGGAGGATGCGAACGCCGTGTGATTTGTCATTTGTTTGCAGCCTTGAAATTCGATTCGCTGGTTTGTCGAGGTAAGGTAGAAGACAAAATGATGAAGGGAAGAACAAGACACAGCATTGGTCTATACAGTTTTGCAAGGAAGACAGGGAAATGAAGTGTGAATGCAAAAAAACCAAAGCAACAACAAACAAACAAAAAAACAAAACAAAACAACTCCTTCCTTATTTCCCAGCTTGGACAGTCTGCAATACAGTGTGGTTTGAAAAAGGCAGAGGCATGTGTCCATGTTAAAAAGTCTCAGTCATGTTGACGTTGGACAAAAACATTCAGGTGTCATTTCTGAAAGGGTTTCAAAACAAAATGAATATTTTAGTAACAATCTAAAATCCTAAAGTTAAGCTTTAGGGTCCAGCTTCATAGCAGGGTACATCAACTTGAACCTGGTGTGCTTGTTATATTTAGGCAGTTCGGTACTGGTCGCCTGGTTTGTTCGAGCTGCTGTTCCTGATATTGCTCACTTGATAAAAGCAATTTCCTTACCTGTACAAGTAATTGCATTACAATGTCCGCAAAAAAGGAGGGGACACCTCTGCAAGCTGCAAGGCACCTGAAGGTCAGGATATAAATGTCAGTGTCTGCATGACTCAGCCCTTTGAGTTGTTGGAACTTTTTGTCAGATTGTAGAACATAGTAAGGACACAGGATGGACCTTAAAGAGTTTTTAGATAATAAAATGTTCTTTTGAATATATATCTTTGTATTTCATTCATTCAGGATGTATGTACCTTATTTACAAAGATTAGAATAATAACATTTTCAATCCATGGTAGTAAGTACACTTTCTTTAGACAAAAAGGCATGAAAAAGTCAAACAGCTGTGTATATATTTGTGTAGCTGCGACAGTGTTGCTCGCACACACAGATGCGCTGCCTGTTTCCGTTCACTCTCCGTATGACCAGAGTAGAATTATTAAACCAGGTCCCTGGGTGAGAGGCAAAACATCTCATATTTGGGTCCCTAGAGGAAAGAGTGTGATTTTTTTCCCTCTATCTATTTACAGGTCTGCGGTGATGACCGAGTCGTTGTACATCAGTACGTCAGGATCAGCAGCGAGCAGTGCTGATGTTTGTGACGTGTGGTCTAGCTGTCCAACCCCCTTCTGGGAAACTTGTCCATACACATGAGCTGGACCTCCGCCGCTCCCCGGCATGATGCAGTGAGAGAGCAGCGGTGCATTAGCGTCATGGTTGGAACCCGTGGTGGAGGGTACGCCGCTGACATGACCTGTGCTGGTGGAGCCGCTGGCGCTGCTGGGTGAGCGACTTTTAGGAGGTGGCAGGTGGTGCTGGATTACCCTGGTGGGTGGAGCTGGTGGAGGGTAGTGGGCTGGAAAAGCTGCATATCCTGGTGGGATGGGGTAACCGTTGACAGGGATAAAGCGCTGGTGGGTTTGGGGCACAGCCACTGGAGTCCAGGCTGGAATCGGAGCCATCTGGCCCGCTGAGGGAATAGCCTGGGCTGGGTAGAGGTATCCTGCTGCAGCAGCGGCGGCAGCAGCATAGCGGGGGTTGCTCAGGTTGCTGACAGGGCTGGCACTGAGCGACGTGGTCTGGGTGGTGGCATTGCCTCCGCCCCCAGAAGGTGTGCTGGAACTTGCGTGTGAGGATAGTCCTTCCCAGGCTCGCAGACGGGCATGGATGTCCTTGAACCTTGGTCTACGCCCTGGTCCCTCCTGCCAGCACTCCGTCATCAAACCATAAAATCTGAGGAATAAATGATATTGTTCTGTTATCACTCATGGCTAGTGTCATGATTTAAATCCTTAAAAAGTTTGATTTTTTTGCAGGAAGGCAGGTTCTGTGGGCAATACACTGGTGCAAACTAATTCTTCGTCTCGCACACGTACTTCTGCACAGTCCACCTATTTTTGATCACTATTCTTTGCGGAAAAATGTCCAGACTAAAACAGAAAAAGTAAAATAATGAACTCTGAAATATGTTTAACCCGAGCCACAGCAAGAAAGGTGAGTTACATTTTTTATGGATAAGAGACTGAACAGCCATGGTCGTAAACTTCTGAAAGAACATGAAGATACAGTTAAAATGAGTTGGCTTTGTAACCGACGTGTCAGAGTCAGCATGGACTCTTTTCCCTTCTCATATTTCACAGAACATTTTATGATGGCTTGTAATATTAACTTGAACACACCTTGGCGGACAGTCCTCCGGGCAGGGAAGCAGCTGCCTCTTTCTCACCATCTCCATCACTTCCTGGTTGGAGAAGCCATAATAGGGCTGCAAGCCGTAACTGAAGATCTCCCACAACACAACTCCATACGACCAGATGTCAGAGTCTGTGGTGAACTTGCCATAGGCGATGGCCTCGGGGGACATCCAGCGGATGGGCAGCAAGGTTTTGGGCTGGAGGCAGTAGTAGTCTGAGGAGTAGATTTCTCTGGAGAGGCCCAGGTCAGAAATCTTCACGTGAAGTTGTTCACCCACTAAAATGTTGCGAGCAGCAAGGTCTTTATGGATGTAGAAGTGACTGGCCAAGTACTCCATCCCAGCAGCCACCTAGATAAGGTTAGTGAGAAAACCAATCAGTGTACTTTGTTAGATATGCAGCTAAAGGATGCATAGCTGTACACAAGCTAAACTGCTTCCAGGTCCCACCTGTATGGCCATGTGCAGGAAGTCTCCATGGTCAAGGCTGGACTTCACTGTGCCATCCTCATCGCTGCTGCAGCCGACGTCCGAGTGCGGCGAACGCATGATGAGGAACTCATGGAGATCGCCTTGAGGAAGAAACTCAAACAACATACAGATAGGCTGCTCCTGCGTCACCACTCCGAGCAGGCACACCACGTTTGGGTGCTGTAGCTCCGTCAGCACTGCAGCCTCCTGTGGAAGAAACCAGTTAAATTAATGAAGACTTTGAAGGTGAAAAACAAAGATTTAAGAGGTTTGTTGATGCTTCCTAAATCTAGTGCGGTGATTTTTTAGCTGCAGCGTTGCTTTAAATTTACAGTTTAGGTCTGCCTTGGCAATAAAAAGTAAGGATCATGTATTATACAAGTCAACCGAGTCCTCTTTAACACCTAAATTTATCTGGACAACCTGCTGATAGTTAGAGAATATTTTTGGAACTCTTTCATGCACATTCATCTGGTGTGCAGTGATTTTCAGCCGTATGCGGTCTTTCATCTACCATCACATTTACCTTCAGTGGGGATATAACAAGTCAT
The DNA here is from genome assembly GCA_034769265.1 of Remorina albescens. Taxonomy (NCBI): domain Eukaryota; kingdom Metazoa; phylum Chordata; class Actinopteri; order Carangiformes; family Echeneidae; genus Remorina; species Remorina albescens. Next base: position 8,988,569 of record CM068489.1, read on the forward strand.
GTTTCAAGTCTTGTGGGAGGAGCAATCTTTCCAGGAGGAAACGTGTCTGTTGTCGTTAACAGCAATATTTCAATATCGCGTTTCATCCTACCAGTCCATACACAAGTGACGGTTAACATGTCTTCAGACTTAGAGCCGCTGCTGAGATTGTTAATTTTAATCTTTTTTGAGGAATATATATATATATATACCTGCTGAAAGTCACCCCAATGCTGGGCACTGGAGAGATCCTTCAGGGTCTTTATGGCCACAAGTTGTGCTTGATCCATGCCCGGTAGATACAGGTGACCCTTGTAGATCTTCCCTAAAGTGCACTCTCCAAGTTCCTCCATGAAGCGCACGGCTGACAAAGGCAGCTCTTTGGCCTTGCTCTGCAGGGGGAGAGAGAGAGGAGGGGAAAGAAACGTGAGAAGGAATGAAATCAGTCAGTAAAGGCGATGTGACAGAAAAATTAGATGATTATTTAGTTTATTGGGCCAGCACTCTCTCCTCATGATTATCCTCATATGGAGAAGTGAAACGTTGACATGAAGTTTACGTTACTGCTTCTAATTCGATGCAGGCAACGTGCCTGATATAACACCAAATAGGTGTTTGAGCTTGCTAGTGTGTTAATGCTGTTGCATGTATAAAAAAAATGTATAGCCTGGAGAGTTCATAATTGTCATAATTAGACTCAATCCATTACGTCAGCTCATAATGACTCCCTTTAAGCATTTGGCTATGGCTATGTGGGAAAATGGTGAAATCTGGCAGCTTAAAAATACTATGCATCTGACAGGTTGGAAGCATTTAGAGAGGCTAAGCATTTAATTCTCTTTCCAGTATAACTGCAGAATCAGTTGCAGAAATAACAGAAAGAGCTTTAGCTTTCTTTGTGAGGGATGGCATTGACCTCTTAGTCTTTCATGCCCACTCAGTGGGACTCAGACTGGAAGTTTATTTGTACAGTTAAATCCAAGAAGGCTGGGCTGAACTTTGGGGTTTCCACATGACAAGAAATCTTAACGACTGAACTGGAGTTAATACATCTCGGTGAGCTCATGATAAAAGAGAGAGAACGGTGTTTCAGGCATCATACAATGATATGTATTGCAAAGGAAACCCTACAAAAGGATAAAGTGAAAAAAAAAAAAAGGCTGTAAGTTTATTAAGGTTTTTAGAAATAAGACTCTGTTCTTAATGTTCAGTAAAACAAAAATGTACCAACCTGCAGCTGAAAACACTACTTTTCCTGTTTGAGTGATGTTTACTGAAAACGTAACTGTACAGTTATTCTACTGAGACAAAGTCCTTTGAAATGACATTACATTTAGAGTTTTATCAGATCTTATAGGTTTGGGCAGTGTAACAGAGAGGGCAAGGAAGTTTAAAAGTATTGAAAGATAGGTTTGTTTGTTTTCATGGGAATTGCTGACAAGTTAGACTAAGGACAATTTTTGTGTTCCATTTTGATAACTGTTCTCTGCGACAAACCGGAGAAGATGCATAATACATGCACAATCAATTCTTGTTTGATTATATAGCTCCTAATTGTACAGTTCTTTAAACAGAGACATGAGCATGTGCATGTTTGTTTATGAGTGTGCAGGAGTCCTTTGTCCATTTAATTGGATTGTTTAGTGATTCCAGCAAACTCTCTTATCTAAGAGCTGTCAAGGTGATCCCACAAGACAGTGGGAATGTGTGTGTGGTGTGTGTGGTGTGTGTGTGTGTGTGTAACTGTACTTGGGAGAAGATAAAAGGTGAGGACGTTGGCAGACATTTTTGGATTCCAGGAACTTGGAGGTGAATAATGAAATTCTTTAGTGAGCAGGACACACTACACACACACACACACACACACACACAGGCCTCTATGAGCTCTGAGGGGGGTGGTGTGTGTGTTTCTGATTGTGTGTATAAGGACTGTGAGGCCTGCTGATGTTATGAGAGACACAGATGTTTTTAGTTATGCGTTTGTTTCACCCCTTCTTTTCTCCCCACACCCAAACCTTCAGATCCTCCTCACACCACCGCAGATTTGTGTGTGTGTGTGTTCATGTAGATTTACGTGTGTCTAGATGGATTGTCACAGGCAAATGACCCCTGGATGACCCTGCAGCAAAGCCTGCTGGGTAGTAGCTAAACCATAAGCCAACACAAGGGTGCAGATAAGGTACAGAAGTGAGACTCACTTTGGCAATAGAATCCATAAATCATTATAGAGTTTGAGGGTTCTTCCCTGTTCAAGAAGATGGAAACTAGCTTATAGGTTATAATACATTTCTATTAAAGCTTTTTTAGCTTTAATAGAAAGCCCTCCGTCCATTTTAGAAATCCTAAAATGGATGGAGGGTTATGTGTCTGGGCCCGTATGAACCATATCACATGACTTGTTCACAAAGACCACTTGAAATCAACTGTAGAATTCCATAACTGCATGGCTGTCACTCTGGGAAACGTTCTTTGATGCACTGTAAAACTTGACTCTGTGCAGATGCAAGTTGTCTAAACACAGCAAGGAAAGATTCCTTTCTTTAGGTCAGTGAAACATTTGTTCGATTCCAAAAAAAAAACAAAACACAAAATTAAACAAACTGGAGATATTAATGGCTTCTGACGCTTCTGTGACGTTTTGCAGTCCCCGTTAGAACTGTTGATGGTAATGTCACACACATTACCTTGAGAATCCGCTCTGGTTTTGCATAAGCAGACATGCTGTCTACACAACCGCAACCACACCACCCACCGCCACCTCCAAAATTATGTGGAAAAAGATAAACAAGACATGATATGACTGACTGTGCAACCTTGAAAGAAATCTGATACAGACCCTAATGTGAGCGATGTGGTGGCTCATCTACATTACAAAGAGGTTCTCTGGAGGACGGAGGGAAGGAAGGAGAGAGTGAAGCATAGGAACGAGTTCCAGAGGTAAAGGCACTGAGAGCAAGACAGAGGAAGGAAAGAGGAAGTAAGGGAGAGGAGTTTGAGGAGCAAAAGGGAGAAGAGCTGCAGTTGAATACTGCTGGACTTGTTGAGCACCCACATGAGAGGGATCTGACGCTTTTGTTGAGTTACACACACACACACACACACTCAACCCAGTAACCTCAGCATGCTGCAACATATCTCATGTTGACACATAAAGGTCTGTGCCAGTATTTTGTCTCCTTCCTGTGTCTGCTTTCACACCTCGAGTCCAAAATGCCATATAAAGTTATACTCAGTTTCCAATTCATTAGGACTGAAGTGATGAAAATAGACACGGCCCTCATGAACGTTAATTCAAGTCAGCTGTGTGGATGAACTGAACAGAGTAAGGACCACAAAGAACCCTTAACATTTACTTTGCTTCCCCACACAGTCATGTGCTGAGACTATGGCGCTCAGTACCTTCGGCTTGTATGCAGTTGTGAGCATGGACATCTCAACGTTTTGTCCTCTGACAGGTTTGGGTTGGCGGGGGGCAGGAGGCCTGGGGGACTTCTGGTTGTTGCGGCACACACAAATAAAGAAAAACAGCAAGGCGATGGCTAATGGGATGGCCACACTGGGAACTAGGATGTACAAGATCTCCATGTTGCTGCCACCAGACTTGTCTTTGTGGTCTATGGGGATGGATGGAGAGAGACAATTAACACAAACTCTAGTATTAATTGCATACAACACTGACTTAAAATATTCGGGTCCCTCACCACAGATGGGTATGTCACAGAGCTCCATTCGGACCCCTTCATCTAGCGTAAAGCACCAGGGGGCCTCAAGTTTGTTCCCTGGGTTGCGGCAGTACGAGTGTCCCCCGTTCAGCTCCGGATAGCGCACCGCCAAGTACGAATGGCTGTGAGGATACTGGGAGTTCCATGGCTGACACTGACGTCCCGACTTTGTCATACTTACTGTCCCACGGTAGTCTGTGCCGCTGTTGTTATAACACTTGTGATCTGCGGAGTAAGATGAGGTTGTGTTACCTTTTTTGGCTGGTTGCCAGTGAACACGATTGAACTCAGATACCTGAAATCTTAGCAAAGCATTTTGTTGGAATATCACTTTCAAACATGCCATTCTTCAGTCTTTGACTTGAGGTGCAATGACTATCTCTGTCAAAGTTAATAGTACATTACATGTCTTTGTTTTAGAAAGACAATCTTAAGATATAATTCTGAGAAGCTGGTGGAATTTTCCGCAATAAAAAAAAAAAAAGGAAATAGGATTCATTTAGTACATAAAAAATGTGGAAATACACAGAGAAATAAATAAAAAAGAAAGATGCTTTTGCTATTGCCATGAGCACAAACAATCAATTTATTCTTGTATTTGTGCTTTTATTATTTGCATAGATTTTCTTATTCATAGTCTTGTTTTTTCTTTTATAGATTTATTATGTGTTTTGGTACTTCTATTTCTCCATATACCATTTTGGCTCATAGAGCTAATTGTATAATAATGAACAATATAATCACTCTTAGTAAAGGAGGTCATTATTCAAACCACAGCCACAACCAGTGCTTGTGCAGGTCCCAGGCCCATCTAAATGGGGAGCATTGCGACAGGAAGGGGAATCCGGTGTAAAAACTGTTGCCAAATCAGTGTCCAAAAGTCCAAAGTGGAAATAAATAAATAAATAAAGGAGGTCATTAAATCAAATTGTCTTACTCTTGTTAATGGGCTCAGCCATGGGGATGCCTATCCTCAGGCAGTTTGCGGCCTCGGGACTGTCAGGAGCAGCCAGGTCGTCACAGTTGGGCAGCTTCAGTCTCTTCAGGATTAACGGATTTGAGCGGGCGATAATATACTCCGTTTTACACAGGTCGTTCTCCAGGATCTCACACTCGTCCTTACACAGGTCCCGAGGTTTGTCCGATCCTGAGCTGCGGTCACATGTTGGGAAGGCGAAGTGGCAAAGAGAAGGGATGGCAAACTGGGAGCAACGGTCGGACAGATGGTTAGATGTCCCAATCATGGTGAAGGCCGCTGGAAACGAGGAAGGTGGGAGTTGGGATTACAGGAGATAAAGGCCATGAAGAATCATGAATAATTTGGCATCAAAATTCATCAATTACTTTATCATCTCGATGATTATTGAGATTTTTTTTTTTGTAACTGTTGTTTAGCTATCTGGTTAATTGGTTTTTATGATGTGACCAACTTTTACGAATCCACAAACGTGAACTCAAGGCAGGAAACGGAAAACTGAAGCAGCAGTTTTATACGGAAAAGATTCATAGGCATACTGCACGTTTATTGCAAACATATGCGCCTCTGCGGTTGTCATTGTCAGTCAGGAGTTCTGTGGCAGGCAAAGAAAAGCAAGCAATTAAACAGTAAAGATGGCTATCATCCAAATGCTTCTACAGTAGGTCTTTAAGCTTAAACAAATTCATTCCATTGTAGATGGGAAATGTCTGCAGTTCCAAAGTGGGCTTATTACACAGCTCTGTGGCACCATAAATCTTAATTATCATGTGTCCTTGATGTTTCACCTTCTGGGTTCATGGCCCTGTTGTCCCTGAACTGATCCGGGGAAATGCTGAAAGCTGCACGGATGTAATCATAACATGCACATTAATCTGACCTCTGAGGAAATACGCATGCAAACACACAAAACACAAACACAGCAGCTGAGACACAGACAAGTAGAAGAGCATGAAACAGTATGTGGGCCATGTGTGCTGCATTCAAACTGGTGACACAGCGGAACCTCCCATAAGTGATATTTGCTTTCTTCTTCGTGGATTTTAACTAAGCTTTACCTTCGAAACCATCGGCCCTGAGACTACAGCATGTGAGCAGATTTAAGTCAGGGCAGAACCACTTTAAGAGGCTGAACTCACAAGATGGAAACACTCAGACTCAAAACTGCCGTCATTTAAAATAGTGTGACATGTCGTATATGGTATCTGTCCAGAGAAAAGTCAGAACATCTGGAAACATCTGAAAGAAATACCAGAGTGCTGCAGAAGAAATGTCTTTTTTTTTTTTTTGAGGTGAGCTTAATCCATTCACACACATTTCTCACCTGTAATCTGGGTCTCGATCTCGCCTTGCATCTGCAATGAATCAACAAAGATGCTGCGGTTGCCGATGAAGCGGGCGCAGGCTATGCCTCTGTACGGTTGGCAGAATCCCTCCTCGTCGAACTCTTCCCTGAGAAACGCAAAAAAACACAGAAAGTAAGAAGGGAGGCGCAATAATTAAAGTTGACCAAGATGACTTGGCACAACAGTCACATATCTCTCTGCTGTGTTTAGGGGAGAACAAATGCCAGAATTCACTGCCATACACAGAAGCACCACTAGATGTCACTCTGTCTTTGTATATCACATGGAACTATCTGGTTGCACTTCTGAGAAAAAGAAGTCATTTGGAGTTGTACGTACCATAACAAAGAGTCTCTTTTCACTTGGCTAAAGATAAGTCCCATTGAAGGCAAACACACACACACACACACACACACCCAGTTCATATACTGCAGATGTAAACTGCATTAAGACTCAATGTTTGGCTGCTCGACTTTTAAGACACAGAGATGTCATCATGACACATAATTTGAAACATGAGGGCAGGGAGAGAAAGAGAAGCGGTTGATGAGCTTGTTTTTAAAACTGTAAAAGTTTGTCTTCTTTTAGTGCCTGAAGGATTTCACTGCAGGCTACGTACAGTATAGTAGCTTTTTATGTGCTCTTGCAGTACTTCAATCCATTTATCTCACTTTCTTTTTCTTTCTCAATCCTTTACATCTCTCACTATGAATGCACAATCACATGCACATGTATGCACACATGCACACACAGAAACACACACACACACACACACGCACAAACCACATGCTGACTACCAGGCTATTTGCTCTGTGTGAGATCACTGTGTCATGTACTTTAAGTTGTGCCATATGAAGACTGTAAGACCAGACCCAACCACAATATATAGGAGAATGCATTTTGGCACAGCACAGCACAGCACACACACACACACACACACACACACCGACATGTACAAAAGAACTATATTGCATCTATTGACTGATTGAAAGAACATCCAAAGCTGCTCATGTCATGGCAAAGAGAAGGGCTCAATTTTAAACAGATGAGGCTGTTCATATTTTTTTTCTAAATACTTAAACTAAATGAAACACATGATAAATTATGACAAATAGTATCATTAAACATCAACAACACAGCCACTTGCAACTACCAAACAGTACATTTTATACTTTGATTCTCTAAGTCCATGTTTCTCCTGCTTCACAAAGACAGCAACACTATGCTTCACAATGTGGCTCAGTGTAAATTAGAGTGTCTTGTGGCTTAATTCTTCATTATCACATATCCAATTTCAGTGCCTCTGTTGGTGGGAATCAGTTCACAGGCGATATCGCAATGTAAGAATTAACAATCGTGACTCCACAAACTGAAACCCTGCAATAAAATGCTTGAAAGACACACTTGAGGTGTGGGCACAAATGAATGAGACACAATGTGGACACAGACACACAATTTAATAATGACAGGAGTCTGCAAGCATGGTGTAAATTCAGGGCTGTTAGATTCCGTCTCTCTGAAGAGTGTTAAGTGTTTGGGGCCAAGGCCAGATCTCTGACTCTATGCCTGTCTGTACAGATTTAAGCAAGTTTTCCAGACTCACACACATGCCCACCCACACACACCATCAGAGAGCAGTGGTCTGCATACTGGCAATTCCAATTCCACAGAGACATGGTAACACAGCATTTACAACTTAATACAGGTTTAGGCAGATTTTATCCTTGGAATATGTAATTTCCTACTAAAATGTGGATATCAGTAATAATGAGTTCATGTTGTGGTGCGCCTGCAGATGGCTTAGCACCCCTTCATCAAACCACAACCTTTTTCATCTTCAGATATTTTTCCTTTGGTGAGGGCTTCTTTTCTTTAGGTGAATATCATGTCTGGATATAAATCTGTAAGTGGAAACTGTCCCAGAAAAAAAAAAAAAAAAAAAAATCCCACCTGAGTGAGGAATACTGAATGATTTGAGGGATTGCTGATTGATTGGGCTGCTAACTACAATATTAAATATGATGAAGCAGAATATGAAAATGCAGCCAGAGCACGAGAAAACGCACAAGGGGGATAAAGAGCGAGGGCACAGTATGTCCAGGCGGCTAAGAGCTTAGTTTGGTTGTGCGTCACCAAAGATGGTGGACACACACATCTACAATAAGGCCGAGCCACACACAGACAAGCAAATGACAAGGGAGAGCAGACAATCCACCACAATACAGCGAGATCCCTGTAGGCAAATTACAGCTCAAGCTAGTCCAATATGGCCTCAACCAAACTAGCTCAGTCCAAATCACAAATCATTCCTCACTGCTTTCTGTTTTTGAATTTCTTTCACTTTCCACCAAGTAGAGTTAGATTGGAAGCTGTGTCTGAGTGGTATATTTAAGTGCCTGTATCCTGTCCAATACAGCATTTTTGACTTATAACATGTTTAAAGGGAGAAATGGCTATCACTGTGAGACATCTGAGGTTTTCTGAAAATCTTTCCCGAGTATCCATTTATTTTTATATGTTTGTGTAAGCTATCCCAGGCAGGGAGAGCCAACTGTGGTTGCTATTTGTGTAAACACTGGATGGCTGTTTAGGTCTTTTTATTTTACACACCAACGCCATGGGCCCTCTGTGTAATGTTTTATAATATTTAATTACAAGGAGAGGCTTTTCTGTCTGAGACCCGATCTATAATTCTGAGCTAAACAGAAAGGCAAGTGCCACCACAGAACCTAAACAATGTATTCAGGATAGCGATTCATTGTCCAATTACATTTTTTCCCATTATACATTACTAAGCACTTGCTAAAACCGCCATGCTATTTTTTTCCTTCTCCATACCGTTACATTTGCTAACACCTGACTGGTGCCAATAAGACCAACACTGCAGTTCCAGTGCTTCACACTGCCTTGAGACAGGAACGTTTAACAAGCACTTTAAAAGTGAGCAAATACTTTTCATCAAGAAAGAGGTGTGCGAAAACAATCAGTGGGTAGAGTTAAATATAAATTGTTTCATTAGTAATATTTTACTCAAGTCTTCCAGAATCTATTACTTCAAAATGTGAAGGACAAGACAGGCAACATTCATTGAAAGAGATTAATGTGTTCTTGCTACTACTGATGATGGTGATTTGTGTTAACCCTAACCCTAACCCCCTACTGAAGGCACTAACTTACTTATAGAAGGACAACCAACGCCATTTAAATTTTTTATAACCACCTCCCACCACCACCAAGAGAAATGTAGTAATGTAGTGGAGTTAAACGTAGCCTATGTCATTTATCTTTCAAATGACACTGTCACTGTCCATCCCTGCGTAAAAATGTGCACACACAGGCACAGCAGCACAACAATAGAAACGCCGACCTTAGGGATGAGGGTTATTGAGGGTTACATAAATTCATGACAAATAATGAACCATTAGCAGGAAAGAGAATTGAAGAAGTTGCATGGATGATTCATTCTTAGTTTACTCCACACTTAATTATCCCCCCCCCCAAAAAAAAAGAAGTTAAACTTGGCAGGAAGGTCAAAACAGATGGATTATTTTAAAACTCATAATCAATCAAGATTTCAACTCTCCACAGGACCAGCCAAAACTCCTGTCCAACCTTTCTCCTGTAGAGAAGACTCTTCTTCATTTTCTTATTCTTTTCTGTATAGGCCCTGACATAGGACACTTCTGAGAATTGCCAGATAAAAAGTATTAAAAATAAATCAGCAAAGTAAGCTACCAAAGTAAAGGATGCAGAAAAAAAAGGAAAAGACAGAAACCAATGAAATGATTAGCTGGCTATTCTTTTTAAACTGACCAATCAACGCCAAACTGGCATCAACTTTTTGCCGAGAGAATTGATCTTTTTCCTGCATCATGGTGAACAGGTGAGAATGACTTGAAAGACTAATGAGAGCACACTCCAGAATAATGTTTATTCCAGAATAGGCAGAGCTCTTGGTTGGGTCTGGACTTTGGTTTGATGATTTGATGACGGAGAAAAACTGTGAGCTGTGATGATGGGTTTGTGTTGAATTTTGGGGCTATGGGGATGTGAAACTCAACACTCATTGTTGGAGGGGCTTTGGAGAGGATGTAATTTCAGGGTGAGGAGATGAAGGGTGGAGCTCAATGACATTTCAGATTTGAGGGGTTTGTTCCGAGGAGCTGCTGTTGGTGCTGAGTGAAGAGGAGACGAGCTGCACGAGGTCACAACTGTTGTTTCCTGACTGGGGATGCCCCACAGTTTGTGGCATATGTGTGTGGGTTTAAGACTGAGCGTGAGTGTTTTTAATGTATACATGACCAATACGTAGCTATGAATTGCTGTTATTTATGAAACAGTGATATGCCAGTAGAAAAATCTGGGATTTAACAGTTGTATTTTTATAGGACCTTACTAGTTTTTTGCTATTTCTAACTCCTACTTAAAAATCAAGATGCATTATATTGTATGTTCATTAAGTTTTTTGAAGCATTATTGTTTCATTGTGTAAGGATTTAAATGATCCTCCTGCATAGACTAACCTGTTTCCATAATCAACGAGCATTTGCCTGACAATTAATTGTTTAAATAAATAAAATAAATGATGTGTATGTTCCATTTTGTCCAACTATTGTCAAATGAATGATCCATTTAAATTCCAAAGGGAAATTAACGTACAGAAATGGATGCCTGCACGGTTAAAGCGGATGTATGTAATATTAAAACGTGCAAATGATTTTAGATCAGTAAAATGATTTCAGGCCAGGTCTGTATTACTTTACGTGACTTCTTCCAGTGAGAGATGGTGACGTACTGGAGAAATACCATAAAGCTGTATTTCTTCTGAGCTTCTAAACATGTGTTTGCGCATGTTTATTTAATAGATGACACTAAATCAAATATGCGTCTCACATAAAGAATGAGAAGAAGAAAACAACAGACAATTGTGTGGTTGCTGTTCTCAGGAGGTTGTGTTTCTATGCAACAAGCAAGTTTGACACAAAAGAAGAATGAAGAAACTCAACATGCTCAGAACGAATAAAAACATAAACTTGAGTTGTTCCCAAGGTCTGACTTTTTCCATTTTTATCCGCACAATATTGGTGAATTATGCTAATAATTTTTGGATGGGGATTAAGGTCTTGGGTGCTCTCATACTGGTGTCAACTTGTAGTGCAATTCAATTATCAAAATAGAATTGGAGATTGAATGTGTGGTAGCAGTTTGTGAGGATCTATCACTGACAGTGAGCCAAAATGTCCATCAGAGGCTGAGGTTGACTGGGGTCTGTGGCTGCCACTGGCCCGTAACCACATTGGGAGTGAACAGTGAGTGAGGCGCTGCATTGAGATACAATGGGGAGAGAGAGAGAGAGAGAGAGAGAGAGAGAGGGCCCTCCTGGGTCCTCATGTTACTAATGCTCACTGACTGCAACAATGGAGGCTTCTGTCAAAGAGAAGGTTGGAGAGATTCTGAGTGTACTGTCAGAAAAAGGAAACAAGGATACATATAAGTTGATGTTGGTAGATCACTGAAGAAAAAAAAAATGCAACTGCGGCAACTGCAGTGGAGAAATCTTTGGAAAAAAAAAAATCATCCACCTGTAACAAGCACTTGCATGATATTGGAGTGCATCGTAACCGGGTGTGGTATATGTATAAGGAGGCTGCATTTTGACCTACAGAGCATTCAGGGTCTGCAATCAACATAACCTGTATGTCTATGGATTGTAGGAGGGAGCTGAAGAACCAGGAGGAAACCAGCAAAGAAATGAGGAGAAAAGGTAAACTCCACAGAGAAAGGCCCAGCTGGCTGCCAGATTTGAACCCAGATGCAAGCTACCTACTGTGAAGTGACAGCGCTAACGGTAAAGACAGCTCCTGCACGGCCTTGCCAAGACTTGAAACACAAAAATAAAATTTAAAGACTCACGCTCAGGATTTTATTTCTTTACAATGCTTTGCTCAGGAAACAACCAAAATAGATCTCACATTACAAAAATCTGCATGTAAAATCGATTTGATTGACCAAAACAGTTTCAGCTTATCTTATCTGTTTTGAAGACATCTGCAACCTGCATCAGTAGATTGGACTCCAGGAGCTACAGTTTTACATGAAGGATTAATGTTGCCTGAATATAAGACATGGCAGCTATCTCTGCTCATACCCAACACCATGTACTGTTGTATTTATTTCAAGCAAGAGTCTGTTTCTGTTGCCAGAAATGTAAAACACATCTCTTCCAGTGAGACAAGAAGGAATTTTCCCACAAAAGGCACAGCTGGCACTGCCGGGTTTGAATGGTATGTGCTAAAGCATTTATGAAACTGCTCTTGGTTTCATTATTCTTGATCTGAGATTGAAAGCAAACATTCACTCATGTTCACATTTCACTGAATGTGCCTTGGATAACAATCTGATCTAAAATAGCGCACAGAACGACTCCCAGATATAGATGCTGGTGTTTGAAATGTTGGACTATGCCCTGCAGAAGAATTTGTTTCAGGGCCCAGTTTTTGCCCACACAGATTGGAAGTCACAACTGTGGATGAAGTTAAAGAGTTTTAATAACAGGGTTAACACATACACTGTGGTTTGACATGCATGGAAGGATCCTACATCAATCCCGTCACTCCTCGCAATACTCTTGATCTGGTGACATCACTTCCCTTGAGGGCTGCAGGGTATCACGGGGTGCAGCTGGGGGAGGGTTTGGCAAGCGGGGGTGTCAATCAGCTTGTCAATTAGCAGGATAGGAGGGTAAAATGTCTCCTAAAACTTAACATAAACTTAGCAGTGTTTAGACAGACACATGCACACACAAACAAATAGAGCACGGGGGTCACACAGTAGAATCCCTTTGTACAGGGGTAACTTAGAGGAGGGGAAGAAGGAGGCGGGGAAGATTTAGTTTAACTAATCACTGACTCATGGGGTGGAGAGACCCCTGAAAATAAATAGGGGCCCAAGAAAATATAAACGCAAGCAAGGGGAAGTAAGAAGTGCAATGAAGACAAAGGTAAACCATGGAGGAAAGAGATGGAGAAATAATAACAATCATAACATGTAACAATATGTGTGTGCATGCTGTTTGAGAAATTGATTGGTACCAGTAAAAGCTGAACTATTTCAGCAGTGAAGGTGGTTTGAAGCAGCAAAAGAACTTCCATCTTTCCCTGCTTTAAATTGGTGACAGTGCCCAACCACCAGCCAACAGATCTCAGGCTGCTGCTCACCAAGTTTGCTATAATACTATAAGCGTTGTTAAATGTTGTCAGACAGAATAATCACACTTTGAAGCTGCTTTTGCTCCGATGCCATTCCTCTTCATTTATCATTTGTCCGTTTACTGAACAGGCGAATCTTTCAGGAAACCCTTTTCTTTGTAAGTAGTTTTTGTAGTCGCCAAAGTTTCATTGCGAACCCCTGCAGCAGGTTTAAAAAGTAGAGCTGCCATGTTGTGCCCGACTCTGTTGACCTCTGATTGTTACAGTACTATGCGCAATTCATTGCCCTAAATAGTTGGGGACAACTAATATTGATAATCTCTGTGATACTTCTCCAGAGAGTCGATGTGTAACGGTCCAAACATTAAAACACTTCATTCAAAACAGAATTTGATGTTCCAAATTTATGAGCAGTGATTTTTTTTTTTAGCGCTGATTATATGAAAAAATAGCAGATGTATTTTCCGCCATGGAGCAATATTACAAATTTCAATGAATTTCTATCAAAGTTGCTGTTTAAATTCTACTCTTAACTTTTTTTTTTTTTTTTTACCATTAGCATTCTTTTACTTGAATCCAGATTTCTTCCAAACATCCGCAATGGAAATAATAACAGGAAAAGTAAATAGTAAGAAAGTAAAGGGGAAAGAGATAGCCAAGAGCAAACCCCCTCCCCAAACACCACCCTCCGCTACACACATCCCCACCTTCTTGCATGATTTACGGCAGTGTATTGCCTAGATCACAGAACAGACTCTGAACACATAAAGACAAACACTTAAAAGAGACAGGAGGACACATGTTCTGGCTGACTGGCTACCGACGGTACTGAAGAAACAAGACTGCACACGTCCCAAGACAAGTGTGGCTTCCAGAGGAAAGTAGAATAATCCTTGATGAGAGCGATTAAGGCAGGTATTGTGGCGAAGGAAAACACTGTCACACCAAGGAACCCATAAATAATCCCTCTTTACACATGCACCACTGTCAAAGGTGTCTGCAGAACACAGAAAACAAACAGAAAAGGCTTCAAGTCTGATTAAAGGATATACAGCTTGATACATTCAGAGTTGAACAAAGCTGTTGACATTAGGCTTTGAATATCTTTGCCCAATGGATCAATTTGATGTAGCTACAAATCAGCAGAGGAAAATATCCAATTTAATGCCAATTCCTAATTCTTGGTTACTTTCTCTGCTTTCGTGAATTCATCCACTGACAGTAGCCTCTTTTAATGAGAATGCAATACTTAGCTACGACCAATTATGACTATAAGTAATGACTTTTTGCTAAACGTAAAAACCCACATCTGGCACTGAGTGAATGAACCGACACACATAATCTGAATTTTCAGAGGGAAAAATAATAAGGATACGGCTTGATGAAGCTGAAGTGGATAAGACATGTTGAAAGAATGTGGCCACAACACTTTGTGAGAAAAGGACTCCCACAAAGTTTGCCCTTTGCAGAAAGACCGTGTGTGATATTTATGTATGTTTTACCGAACGGTTGTCCGAAGGATAAAATAACACTCAGGCAAAAGAACTGACGTGTACATGAAGGTACAGTAAATATTTCTGAGAAATCCTGACTTTTCAAAACAGCCTGGACAGGGTATGGCTCCTGAATCTTCCAATAAAATATAATTTACAGGCTCCTGCACTCTTAAAACCAAACAGGACTAACTAGCACATTATTCAGTTGGTACAGGGGCCAGACACACACTCTTAAGCTGTCACCCATATTTTACAACATGGTCTACATGTATTTGCCTGATGTGATACTAATGGCTGTTTTCATAGAAAGATAAATAAATCTATACATAGATAATGGATGGATGAAAGAGGATGACATTCTCATAAAAGAAAATACAGTGTAGCTATATGTATATGGTGTATGCCTTCACATCACTTTCAACATCTGATTTGTTTTGCTGGTCCAATTTAGGAAAGCACCAATCAAATACCTATACCTCTATGTAAGACAACATTATGCCAGGGATTGAAATGAATAACCTGTCATACTGAATTAGTTTAGAGGATAATGGAAATACATAATTTTATGACACTGACAAGGAAATGTTTCTCTTAAGGACCAGTCACATCACCTGCAATGGACTGGGGACCTGTCCAGGGTGTGGAGTGAGCTGGGATTGGCTCCAGCAGCCCCGACGACCCGGAAACAGAAAAGCGGTAGAAGATGGATGGATGGATGGACCAGTCACATCATGAGTGATACCACCTCTGCAGGTTCGCCTTTGGAAACATTAACACATTTACCTCATCCGCCTTTTTGCTTATTAAGGTCAGTATTGGATGTGATACCCATAATCAGTGTATGGTTAAGGTGTATTCCTGATTTGTGAATTAAAAGGCCCATTGTAGTGTACAGGTTAAATACATTTAGGCAAAAACCAATGGTTTGTGAATAAACAATGAGGAGATACCTACTGCAGCTTTTGTGTTTCCAAAAAATTCTGCACTGAACACAAAATGCCATACTTTCATTGTATTCTGTGATCTATAAGCCTCAGTGATTTTGTTTCCCTGTTCCCACCCTCTGTCGCCATCATCACTGTCAGACAGGCTGGTGGACCAGAGCCATCATCCTTTCAGTTCATAAGTTTAAATTCATCTTAAATGGTGACACTACGGCTGATTCTATAATAATCTCAATGACAAACCAAAGGAAATTCTGCTTAGTTTGATCCATAACAGATTATTATTTCAGTTTTTTATTCTTCATTTTGTGTCTCTCTGGAAAACAAAGTCCTCTTCATATTAATCTCTCCCATCAGCTACCACACCAGTCATCAATTTTAAGTAGTGACTCAAAACTCTCAGTCATATGCATGCAATTTGCTAGGTGCCGGACCAATAACTACAAAACTGATTGATAAACCGATAAACTGATGAAGGGAAAGGGCATCTTTCATCAACGCTCTCTACATTAAACTACATTTATCCTGCTAAGCTCTACAAATGACTAAACATCCCCAGGCTTGGACTCACAGGGTACAAGTTCAAACTCCAGACAAAAGCCTCTATTTATACCCAGAAACACTAAAGGTACACTGAGCCTCCCTCTGTTTCTCTCACACACTTCACCACCACCAATAAGGGCACAGAAGACTTTCTGTGCATACTTGTCTTTTTTGCATGTATGTGTGTTTTTTCTGTGCAGGAGTCTGTGTTCTTGTGTGTGTGTGTGTGTGTGTGTGTGTGTGTGTGTGTGTGTGTGTGTGTGTGTTCATTGGAGGTTTAGGTCAGAGTTCAGGGAAACCCCACATACCCCATCCAGCCCTTGTAACCCTCAGGGAAATCTTATGATTCAATTTCACACACACACAGGCAAACTACAGACTTAACCAGACCTGACCTTGACCAGACCTGCTCACAAGATAACCAACAGGTAGACACAGGGGATTCTGGGAAACAGGAAACAGGAAGTGGGCCCTGTCCAAGCGAAGTGTGAAGAAAGCTCTGTTCATAAAGAGTTGTGTCACAAACGCTCCGTGTGTGGCAAAGTCTGAATTGCATTAATAGTTAAAGCTGACTAAACCTCCATGCGCATGTTTGCATCTTCACGTGTCGGCTTCTATGTGTGTCAAACCCCCTGACCTGGGCAGCATTTAGCAGAGAGGCATCCAGGCTCATGTGAGGGGGCTGCGGTAGGATCTCTGGTTTCAAATGGAGTTGGTGCCCTGGGAATGAGCCATGTCAAAGGGCCTGTCCCCGATGAGCCATATTAGGGCCCTGATCTCCAATCAATCAGCACCATGCTAAAAAGAATCCCCAACAAGATGGCAATCAAGCCCCAGCGAGGACTTAACTAAACATGTGTGAGAGCTAGGCTTTTTACGATTAGCTGTGTGGGTTATGTAGAAGTGCATGTTTGTGCGTTTGGGTGACTGCATGTGGGGAAAAGCAGAGTGAGACAATCCCAGTTAAGTCTGGATGTGTGGAGGACAGGAGTGAAAAATGTCTCAGTGAGCTGTCTTTGTTTTTCCTTGTCTATCAGTATGACTACTTACACACAGTGGTAGTATATACACACATTTAACCAGTGAAACCATGTCCAAAAACAAATGCAAACATGAACAGAACACCGTCTTTACCTTTTGCCAAGAAAGTAGAATCCATTTTTCATGTTTGGCAGTTAACAGGACTGCTGCGTATTTTAGGAATATTGCAGAAGCTATTGCTTCCACTCCTGGTTAAAGTATGGGTTGAATAAACTCCGCAGCTCTTTTTTTTTTTTTTTTTTTCTTTTTTAAATTGGATCCCAAATTAAAATAGTTTCATGGTTTAACATAGAGTGTTGAAGTGGATCAGTTTGTGGCAGGGAAGCGTTGCATCCAAAAAAATGAGTGGGCTTGTCATCCCCTCAGTCGGAATGGGTGCCATGCTTGTGGCATGGAGCAAATCATCATCAGCCCAAGCCAAAATCTGAGAACCACAGTAGTGTTGACACTGGCACTGAGGTGAGGAGAAGTGAAACCAAAATCCTGGGTTTCTCAAGACAGCAAACACGTTCATAGTCTGAGCTAAGAGGCTATTGTGACCAAAAACAGCACTTGCTCTATGCTACAGGGAGCGGGGTGGTGGGGTGAGACAGGGCTGGCTGGTTTTCAAACAGTGGACCTGGGTTCAAACTCGCATGTGGATCAACCGTCCTTGAGCACGACATTCGACACATTACGTTTATGCGCCTCATTTCAAGTTCTGCACTGAGGGAGGGGCATGAAATTTATCAAAACCACACACGCAGCATGCCATCAGTGAATGGCTATTTCTCCTTAAAGCATTTCAAGCAATAGCTCTGCATCTGAATATGCCTATTCAGAGAATTTGATGAAAAACACTGATATTCCCTTTGTCTTTCTTTTTTGTACGGACTGTCAATAGTGCACTTTAGATGAGTTAAGTAGATTTTCTTACCTTCAAACTGTGTCTGTGCTAAGCAGGGCTAACCAGTTGTAGCCCATATAGACACATTGAGTGAGGATTTATTTATTTATTTATTTATTTTTTAAATTGTACTTTGGCAAGAAATTGAGAAAAAGTATTATCTGAAGTCTCTGATATAAACGGGGGTACGGTAAATACCACATACTTGCAGAAGCTGTTTTTGTGTGGAAAACTCTTTGTCTGTAAACGGTATGGGGGGATTATATTCTGCAAGTTGGTCTGAAATTCAATTAACTTGTATTTTACACGGGGACGGTGGATTTAAAAGTGAGGGCACAACAAAAGAGACTGCTGGGAGTTGGAAAAAAAGCCAGTCATGCATGGCAACAATATCTGGCAAGAACTGATATTGTCATGTCAGTGAGCGGCAGTGATTTGTGTCTCTGAGCTCATTAAACTTCAGAGTGATGTTGATTGAGAAGCAAACGCTTTTATTAATGTGTTATTTTCTTTGCAGCAACTTGTATTTTTTAACCACTCTAGTGGTAAGGCATGTAGATGCCGATGTCTTTTGGTTGCTCGTCAGTCTACATCTTTAGATGGATAATGAAAATATTATGAGATAGAATAGATTAGATTAGATCTAATTTAAGCTTTGCGAGCTTTATTGCAGCAGAAGTAAATACTTAGACATGCTGTTACATGAAAGCGACTTTTGATCCATTTACAGTTGCGGAACACAACAATCCTCGGCAATGATTGTATAATTATCAACCACCTTAATAAATCATGTGTTAATTACAGAGACATTGTAAATACAACCCTTTCACAACAGCTGCTGCTGCTGCAGAGCAGAAAAGAGCTTAGTACACACACGCACACACGCACACACACACATTTTAGTGCCATACCTCTGAGCAAGTTTGAGCAAACTTCAAGATCGACTTAGTGTGACATCTTCATGTTATTACACATTTTGGAAATCACTTCCTTAAACTACTTTGTCAATCAACTCCTGCACTGCTGTGGCTGATATACACACGCAACAGTGTCTCCATAAAATCAGAGAAAATGGAGGTGTATGTAGGTTTATATAGTATCATAGCTGAATACATCTAATTAGAGCCACTGTGCAGTCATCAAGTTACACACAGAAGACCTTACTCTATAACATAGCTGTACCTATGAACATGTACCTATGCTACACAAAATATAACCATGAACAAATCAGAACCTTCAGGCATATCTGATTTTTGTGCTTCCGGTTGAAATATGGGAGTAATGTATGATTGAAATAAGCTCAGCTGGTGTTCAGTAAGGTAAATAAAAGAATCAGCAGCGCGCATCTTCCACCAGGTAGGACTGAACAAACATTTATTTTAGAAGAAGGAAAACACGCTGAACCGAATTACAGTTAATCTTTGGACAAGCGAGGAACAGAAAGCTTAGATGAAGAAGAAATTTGGAAGAAAAAAAAAAAGGTCATAAAGAATCTGTATTTTGTTAAACCTGTCTCCGTCTTATTCCAAGTGGACAGGGGAGAGGGTAAAAAGGCACAGCAGAGGGAGAAAGAAAACCCCAGCTATTTTTGTAATTTCAACTATTTTTTTTTTTTTTTTGACCATGCTGAAAGAAAAGTGGTGGGGAAAGTTTTGAGAAATTTAAACAGCCTTGACAGCCAGGGTGTAGTAGTATTAATCTTTTCAAACAGAGAGAAAACCTCTCTCTTATAAACACAGACAGAACTCTGGGATCAGTGGCGATGTTGCATAGTGTGTTTATCACTGCTGTCAGAATTAACACTTCAATATCCTGAAAGCCAACATTTTTAGAAATACCAAAAAGCCATTGGCTTAAAGCCATTTGAATGGCTTATTCAAATGGCTTTAAAAAAAAGGAGGAAAGGAAAAGAACTACTAAAAGTAATTTACAAATCTGATAGATTTAACTGATGCATTTGGTTGAAAGAAAGAGCATATAATTGCATCAGGGACACTTTTATCCTGTGTTTAGAGTAGACATTTTGTGCACAGGGCTCAGTTAGTACAGTTAGTGTTAGGTGTTATTAACTGACTCTGATCTGAGCTTAGAGCTAAACCTCCCGTCGGCTCCCCCTGCTAATCACACCTGAATGCTGCCGACCCCACAGAGCCCGGGAATCAAAGAACAACATGCAGCCCGGAGTGTTAATGGTACCATCCTCCTCCCATTCTGCTAACACTGTTTTTCTTTCACTCCTTTCACCCTCCCGTCGTCTCCATCGCGCTCTCTCTCTTTTTTTTTTTTCTGCAAATGAAAGAAGTGTGGCAATGCAAAGAGAGACAGGGAGAGAGAGAGAGAAAGAGCGATGGAGAAAGTTGGGGGTCTGATTTTGGCAGGCCAGACTTTTTCCCCTCACCCTGTGTTTGTTCTGGCTCTAAGAAAATATCTCCAAAGGGGAGGGGATGGAGGGAGGAGAATGTAGAGGAGTGTGGGCACTATTAAGAGGGGGTGAACTAACCTTTCATACTTAGTAACAACAGTTGGTAATCTGATGAACTTGAAATTTATTTGCATCTGAGATGCTTATACAAAACTAGAGGTGAACTTATTCACACAAAAAGAGGATATGACTTAAAGGAATCTTTCAAGATTTTGGGAAATATATTATTTTCTTAGGGCAGCATGGTGGCATAGTGGTTAGCAGTGTTGCCTCACAATAAGAAAGTAGTGGGTTTGGTTCCCGTGTCTGGGGCTGTTCTGTGCAGAGTTCAAACGGCTTCAAAAAAGTAGGGAAAGAAAAGAGGAACCACTAGGAGCAATTTGCAAATCTGATTAATGTAACTGATGCATTTGTTTGAAAGAAAGAGCATATAATGGCATCAGAGACACTTATCCTGTGTTTAGAGTAGACATTTTGTGCACAGGCCTCAGTTAGTCCGGTTAGTGTTAAGAGTTATTAACTGACTCTGATCTGAGCTTAGAGCAAAACCTCCCGTAGGTCTGAGTGTGAGTGGTTGTTGGTCTCTGTCTGTCTCTTTGTGGTGGTCCTGTGATGGACTGGTGACCTGTCCAGGGTGTACCCTGCCCTCGCCCAATGTGAGCTGGGATTGGTTCCTGCCCCCCCTATGACCCGGAAATGGATAAGCGGTAGAAGATAGATGAATGAATGAATCCTTCGTGGGATTTGTGGCATTTCCCTCTCATCATTTTTGTCTGATTATAGACCTTGTCCCAAATATATTTCATTATCAGGCCTGTATGTTGAAAGAGCAAGGTCTCAACTAAGTGAAACACCATGATCACAGTGTTGATAGGAAAATTCTTCTGCATCGTGTGGAAAAATGTCTGTGCTTAAGGAAACCTCTCTCTTCCCTCTTTCTGTGTGCATCTCAGATTATCCCCCCGTCTCCTCTTTACTGTATTTCTGATTTACCGGTTTTAAGTAGTTACATTGAATGCAAGCTGCCTGGATTGCAGTTAAAACCCTGAGGCTGTCTGTGAGCTTTGCCTGTGGCTACTCTCAAAAATCCCACCCGTGAGGATATATATATATATATGAACAAGCACACACACACACACACACACACACACACACACACAGACACACACACACTGTAATGTCCCACACACCACAGAGTATAAACTTAAGGCCAGGAGGAGATGGAAATCACAGCGCAGACTGAAGTAAAGACAACACAGAGAATATGAAATTCATGCTATGCTCAGGTTCAACGAGGTGGGTGGCAAGACATTTTTTCTGTAATATTTGTGGCTAATTTATCCTAAGAAAACGGAAGTCACTGTGCTCTCCAGTTTGGGAGAGAGGTAGTTAAAAAAAAAAAAAAGGAAAGAAAAAAAGTTGTGTGTGGAATGGAAATGAAAATATTTCATCTAAACTAACAAGCTACAGAGCCAGATGTCCTTCTCTAAACTTTGAGAAGCACAAGAAGCACAAGTTTTGACATTGGAACAGCTGCATTATGAGGTAAGCAGGCACAGGTCATCATGTGTCATCATTAGGTGACCTTGTCTTCTTGACGGCTGCCACCCTGACTTTCTAGTTAATAAGTTGGCCGTGACACTAATGATGAGCAGCAGTGACGATCTGCCCACCACCACCACAGCCCTGCACCGCCGTCAAAGGAGGCCCCTGTCTACTTAAATGAAATCTGTAATGACTGTAATGAGACTCCAGATTGCATGCTGGTCTGCGCTTGACTGCAACACTTTCCTTTACAAGTTGGCAGGAAAAAAAACAAAAAAAAAAACAACACAGGGAGAAGTTAATACATTTGAACTCGCAAAGTGTAATGTAGTATGCAGTATGTAAAAGCTGCAGATCAGTGGGTTTGAATCTTTGAAAGTTGTTACACTAAAGCACTCAAGAATCGCCTCCAAAATCTAATAAGTTAACTTTTGGAGAAAAATTCATTATAGTTATCATCATTGTGATTTTCATTGTGCTCACTTGATAGGTTACTTCATCACCTTTAGAAATTACAAATGGTCTTAATCACATGGTCTTAAAGCTAAAGCACTTTCATATGACAAAGTTTCCTATATGTGTAAAGATATAATAAAGACTTCAATTTGTCCAGGTGAGGAATCTGTTAACATGAACTTTATCATCCATTTTAAAATGTTCTGCTATATCGTCTAGATGTTAAAAATTGTATTAACAAAAACATTATACTAACATTATAAGAAGTGGCAGCCATGCAATGCCATCCTAATAATTACCAAATCTCTTATTATTCCTTTATTGATATTTTCCCGAAGAAATTCCAGAGTGTGTTCTTTGTGAGTCAACTGTGTCATCCTAGGGAAATAAGCTTTAATTGAAATTGCACAAAAAAAAACAAAAAAAAACAAAAAAAAAACATGTAAACAAAGGAATGGCAGAAACAAATGTTTGTCAGAACGCTGGTGTATGTGCTCGGATGTATGTGCTATTGTGTATGGCAGTGCGGGCACTCGTTCCCATGCGTGTGAGTAGATTTAGTAAGTGTCTGATGTCCGCCTTGTGCCAACAGTTTTGATTCACAGAACGCTGGATGGAACATGGCAGGGTGCCTTGCCATAATGTCATTGGGGAAAACCATCCAGCTTAACTCCTTTGATCCTGCAGGAATGAAACGAGCTGAGAAAGTTCATAGAGTTTTAACCCATAACACAGAGGAGACATCAAAACAAAGCGCATGAGGTTCACCAGGCTAAAACTAAATTTTGATTTGGGGCAACGGCATCGCTGCAGACAAAACCAAGGAACTGTCTCCAGTGTTAGGCGTTTTAGATACTCTCTAAAAATAGTTTCTATAATTAAGTTTTATTTTCTGTTTTTGAGATATTTCATTTGAAACGTTCATGTTAAGCCATCTGGACTGAGATTAGTTTAGCTATATGTTCAGAGGGCTGGCAGCTAATTGGATGACCGGAAAATATATAACGTATAACCGAAACCACACAAGCACATATGGGTAACTGTTCTATAAAGCTAATTTTAGGGCAATATTATTTTAGTTTAACTTCAGTTAATCAACTCAACTCCCAAGCGGACATAGGTAATTCCCTCTCAATTATAATAATGTAATTAAAGCCTTGAAAACAGATGAATGTCTTGTTATGGGCCTAAAATTAAATGAATGGCACAAAGTTTTCAAATTGTGAGCATTATGAGTCTCATTAGACTTGGATGAAAGGAAATTAAGCCACTTATAACTAGTACTACAAAGATCAACATGTTAAAGACCCGTATGGTTTGGGCCACGTTTTGTGATTAGCAAACAGAGCTACATGGTCAACATTCCAACTGCACACGGTCTCCATTGAGATCTGAACCATGTGAGCTGTCGTGGTCGAGCAGGAAGTGCAACATTAAAGATCAAATAAAGACTAAAATAAAAACTTCATTCAGACACACTGACAGGGAAAACTACAGGACAGAACCTTTTAGGGTAGCACTTTGCAAGTTGGCAATTACTCTAAGATGGATAAAATGTAGAGCAATACATTTTCCAGTTTTCAGACCTGTCGGCAAACAAGGCAGCACGGCTGCATAGTGTGTTAGCTGTTGCCCCACAATAAGCAGGTCGCGGGTTTGGTTTCCGGGCCTGGGGCCTTTCTGTGTGGACTTTGCTTTTTCCCCCTGTTCCCCTGGTTCTCCAGTTTCCTCAAACCGTCCAAAGACATCATGTTTGGGTTAATTGCTGACTCTAAATTGTCCGTAGGTCTGAGTGTGAGTGTGGTGGTTGTTTGTCTCTGTCTGTCTGATGGATGGCGACCTGTCCAGGTTGTACCCCGCCCTCACCCAGAGTGAGCTGGGATTGGCTCCAGCACCCCCCCACCACACGGAAACGGATATATATATATATATAGGATTTGTGGCACTTCCCTCTCATCATTTTTGTCTGAGTGGTGCTTAAAAATCCCTTCAGTGAAACAGTCCCCTATGCTGTATTGTTGTAGGTACAACATGGGCAGAGAGATGGAAAGAAAAATAGATGGATGAAAACAAACTCACGTTGGTCTTCCTGGCAGAGGTGTAGGGAGTGGATCTGGAAAAGAAGACAAGGGGATTTTTTTTAGAGGATAAACAATATTGCTCCCAGATTTTTCTCTGTTCACGATGACAGGTAAATGGAGGAATCAGATGCAATGGGTGTTGATTAGATGAGGCAGCTCTCCAGTAGGAAAAGATGGGACAGAGTAATAAAATGTCCCCGTTTGTTACAGAATGTGAGTAAAATACCCTCATGGAGCCACTTTATGATGACATCTGCATTCCAGACGCCTTGAGCAGATGTAGATCAAATGCAAACTTTCGACACTTTTAAATCTTCTTACCGAATTTGACAAACAGCACGCCTGTCGTGGACACGGTACCCTGGGTGTTAGTGGCCACGCACTGGAAGTAGCCTGTGTCGGTGGTGTCCAGATTACGGATGCGGAGTCGCGACCCGTACGGCATGGACCGATAGGAGACACGCCGTGGCTCCTGCACCACGGGGGCGTCATTCTTGAGCCAGCGCACAGTAGGCGGTGGGTTGCCTGACACACGGCAAAAGAGATCAGCTGTTTGGCCCAGCGAGGTGGTGATGTTGTTCAGCGGAGCTTCCAGATGGATGAAGAAGGGCCCTGGAAAACATGATAGAGATAAAAGAATATGAATGACATGAATGGAGAAGAAAAGGGGGGGGGGGCAGATAAAAGGCATGAGAGACAAGAGAGGATGAAGAGGATTAGAAGGAAAAATATGAAAGAGGGGCCAAGGGAGAGGAAACATCAGGAGTCAGATGATTGATAGAGAGACACACAATAAGAGAGGGAAGACATTGTATAACACAAGGCCAAGAACAAAGACATAAATCAAATAACACTTACTGTGCTACATCAGAGCCAGAAATTTTAAAAAGAAAAAACATATGCTGCTGTATGAAAAAAAAAAAAAAAGTGGTAAAACAACTCAATGTATTCAGACACACATATTCAAGGTCTGGTTTTCAAAGTTATTTTGTGGTTGCCACTGTGGTGACACCTAATTTCACTTTTCATCATGGCTGTATAATGCCAGAGGGATTTTCCCGGCTCGTGTACGATTTCATGAGGCAATGCCACCTGCGTAATGGGTGAAGACTTTGAATAGGGAGTAAATAAATAACCTTAAAGAAAGAAATGAATGCGATCGGAGACCAGTGTAAAAGTGCAATGCGTTACTGATGTGTTCAGACGGTGATGGAAAGGAGAGAGCAAAACATTTCTGCATGATTATTGCCAGGACCACGTTTTTTCCTCAAGGTGGTCAGGAAAAAAACAATCTGGAGGGCCACCTAAGAGTTTAATGTGCAGGAAAAACATTAGTGTTATAGTCATGAAATACCTCTGGAAAGTTCCCTCAACCCCAAAAACCCATTTTAGGTATGCAGAAATGCTCCTGGTTACACCAACTGGCCAAAACAAACAAAGAAGGAAAAGCACATACAGGGGAATCTCAAATACTAGTCAGATGAACTTCAGTTTGTGTGTCAATAGAGAGGTTGAGAAACAGAAATAGAATTTCACCCACACATTTAATTCTTTCCTCTCCTGTGCAAATTAGTCTGGCTATCCACACTCCAACACTCCAACACGAACACTCCAACATTTAATATACCTGATCTGACCAAGGCACCCTGTTTCTGGCCAATTTAAATGATCACAGCTTTCCATCGCTTGATACAAGAACTCTGATGAAATCACAAGCTGGAGCAGCATATTTGTCAGGAATGTGGCCTCAGAGGTTTGTCGGATGATTAATTACCAAAACACTTGACAGTAATCAGGTCTTCATTCCCAACCAGTTTTCCCTACAAGGACTCTGCTGTCTTCTCCAGCATTGCTGTACTGTTATCAGGGAAGGAAGTGAATCAGTAGAATTCCAGGATCACCTAAATGAAAAAAACTGAATCCCTATAATATCTGATGTGAGGCTGTCTGTAAACGTAGTCCCTTACTGGCAACATATGGGATGTCAAAACCAAACACTGCCGAACTGACACAACTGTGATGTTTCGCTGATGTTTGGTGGGTGTTGGGTTTTGCTCATGACTAGAATGCCAATACAAAATATTGACGCCAGCTATCACCGGTATTTGACATAAAATTAACTCTGGCATTAGATAATGAACAGACATTTAATTTTGGTGCACAATAAAACTACATAAAATCACATATTAATACCTAATGATGCTGTCGACCAGCTCCAAGCCTGCAGGGCTTTTTCTACACCATCACAGGACAGACAAACCTGAGAAGCCAGACTGTGAAAGTCACTTGATCGTGTATGTAACTGGAAGACATCTAGTTTATTTAGGTCAAAGTTTGACTGAGGTCTGCTCTCTAACGTGATCGATCTGATCATTTCGAAGGAAAACAATGACAAGAACTGAAGAAACTCAACAGCTGTAGCAACAAATGTATCCAAAGCTGCATTGATTCGTGCCAACGTACTTCAGGTTCAAGCATGCTGGTGCCCTTATTTGGTACTCTCTGTCACCATAGAAACCCTTGTAGTTGTATATACAGCTCATCTGACGCCAACTGCCAACATATTGTCATGAGGTGTGATAAAATGAGTGTCTACGATGTGTCTGCTAAAAAAAAGAATTAGGCACATTTGTCTTGGCATACAGCCTGTGTGTGTGTGTGTGTGTGTCTGCTGTCCTCCCTAAAGCCTCAGGCTTAACACAGCAATGTGGTACTAACAAGTATGTGACAATATGATGAGATTCCACTATCAACACCACACCACCATCATTATGGCTCTCCCCATCTCACCCAAAATCTGCCTCCTTTATCCACACACACACACACACACAGGTCTCCCTTATTTGTACTTGTCTCTTCATATTTCATTTGGAGTCAGAGCAAAACCTGCAGTGGACGGAGACCATAAGATCAATATTTAGAAACATTGGGAGAGATGTTAGAAAAAGGTCAAGTGTCTTTATTACTAAAACACATGACTGCTACAAAGAATCACCCCCCACATCTCCTCCACTTAAAATTGTCTCACTTTCCTCTCTCTCACCATCTACACACTCCTCCTCCGCACACCTGCACAATGAACCATATCTCACTAGTGTGTGTTTGTGTGTGTGTGTGTGTGTGTGTGGAGGGTAGATTCTCGTGTGTTGAATTCATATAGACATTGTGTATATGCCAAGCAGCGTACTGTTTTTCTCTCCACAGACACTGCACTGCAAAAGGAGCCACAGGTCGGGACACTGGCTGGAGTGTTTTCTGTCCGCTTTAACAAGCCTTGTAAACGCACCATTGAGGCAAAATCGGATTATAAAATGTAATAGGATGTGTAACTGAAGGGTTGCAGATCATTGATAGTCAAGTTAAACTGATATGATCATAAATGAAGACGCATGCTCTGACAGAAGGGCACTGTTCATTGTGTGTCTTAGTGTGTAACTGAATCAAAGGTAAGACTGAGTGAAGCAGAGTCTTCCAAAGTGTTTGAACTTTTTTTTTTTTTTATAACTTGTTTACCCAACTGCTTTGCCACATTTTGCTTTGCTTTTCTATTCAATCTGTCTGATTATGTTACCTCTTGCAATCGCTTTCCCATGTAATGAGACATAAACAGTAAAACCATTTTACTCCGTTCTGTTTTCTGAAAAGCAAGTGGTTTGTCAACCAGTTTCATCAGTCTAGGTACGAGGTGGGGAAATCTCTCGCAGATATAGGGCGCAGCTTAGAAACTTTCTTCTTCTCATCTAATCTCTTAATTGCTGCTGGGCTCATTTATCGTTCCAGCCTCATGGGGCAATTTATGGAAGGGGAAAAAGATGTGGGGGCAAATCATTTTTATTTTACTGTGTTATTTGATAAATAATTTGCTTCTGGCCAAGTTGACTGCTGATTTCATTCATTTTCATTTTCAGATATTCGTGAACTGATAATGTGACTGTGACAGCGTGTCATGACATGTCATGTGTCAAGTTGAAACTTTTTTTGTTGTACTGTACTTCTGTTAGAGCAACATGCTTCCAGGTCAGAAGTGGGTGTGTGCAATGTGTGACTCCGGTAGAAATAATGTTGCAACACACCCCACAGTCATGGATCATTACCTCGCATGGCCAGTACTCGCACTAAAACTCACCACTCACCATGGACATGCTGGCACCCGTCACAGAGTTGGTAGACACAAACACTGTACACACATTCCTGTTAGGTGTTATGTTTGTCTTTTGAAAGGGTACATTAAGGTTTGTGCATCCTCGTCTACTTCTTTGTGTAAGTATGTGCTTTAATTGTGATTTGAATCCCAACTATCAGCCCAACATCATGGGTATTCACAATTTGGAAATATGTTCCTACACACTGTTATGAGTCTAATGAAGTGAACCCTCCTTACATGATGATCTAACACTTCACTGCTTTTGTGTGCCAGTTGAGTCTGACTATATTTTCTAAAACCAGAAATGTACCTCATACATTAAATGAGACCAGACTTTAAAAGACGTGAATTTTTGCCAAAGGCAAGAAGGTCACACAAACTGAGTAACTTTATCACCATCTCATTAGTTGAGTTGATGGAAAAGAAAATGGTTTTTGGAGTTGTGTCCCTGCACACTTCATTAGCTGTTATAATAATCGAGAGTAAAACAGCAGAGAAGGAAAGAGGAGACAAGGGGAGATGATGAGAAGAGAAGTGAAGAGGAGAAAGAGGGCAATGAGTGATTTAACTGCAAAGATGTCCTGCCAATGTCTGTGTAACAAAGCCACTCTGTACGTAATTGTCTCGCGGTGAGTGTTGTGGTATTTGGCAATGGGAACACGGTGAAACTCAAGCCCTCGTTGCAGACTGTCCCTTTAATGTGGCCGGCGACTAAATGGTGCGCTGTCATCAGCCGGCATTTTCTCGCCGAGGTTTTTGTACAATCAGACGCTCACACGCAAGCACACAAATGTAAACACCCGCACACCCACACGACCGCAACACACACACACAAATTGTCCAGGATCAGAACTCGCCACGTTAAACTATACCTTCTCGTGTCACCAGCAATATTGTATATCTATCCGTGTCCATATTCAATAACATACTCTGCAGTAAAGCTGCGCTAGACAGGCTGCTCTCAGCAAGACACGGGCTAAGAAACCTGAGTGGCTGCACAGCTAACTAAACATAACGCAGCAGATACACTGAGGAGCTAGGACTGTAGCACTGCCAGCTATGGTTGAAGGTGAATTTCATTAAAGTTGGGTCACTCTCCAACAGAGAGCCGGAGAGGGGAAAGGAAGTAAGACAAGAAAAAAAAGAAACTGTACAGAAAGAAACAGAGGGGTAGAAAGGAAGAATGAAGAGAAGCCAGGAGGGAAATTAGCTCGGTAAACTATCATCACCCCTGATTTTCACCCAATAATGAGCCTCTTTCAGCATGATAACTTCCTGCTACTGATGCGTACTGATAGAGCCACGCTACCTGAATACTGTCTGCTTGGTGAATCAAAACCATTCCCTGCCTGCAGTCAAAACAAGTGGTGCAATCACCATTCATCCATCAGATAAGAAGCAGATGTTCATCATGGGTATGAGCTCAAAATGACACACACTCACACAGATACACTTTGAACACATGGTTGCCTGCTTTACATGCACATGTGCTGTCTTTGTAGATTTTTATATTTCATGTTGTGGGAAAAAAAATACAACTATGATTTGTTTGTAACTACTCACTTTTTAAACATTCTTGATTGGTCACCGTATTCATTATCTTGACTAAACTGCTCAGTCATGCCAAGAAACTACTGTCTTCATTCTTGCCCGCATGTTTAACAATGTCTGTTTTTGTGTACACAGGATCTTTTGTGGGGCGGATGCTCGAGGGGCTCTGGCTTTGCAAGAGTTGAACTGAGGAAATTGGGCAGAATGTAAGAGCAAATACGAAGGTCAAGATTGATACAGTCTTATGCTGAAGCTATTCCAAGTCAGGGTGTCTTCGTGGGGGATTAGGCGGATGTCGACTCTCCAAACCCAGGGGAAACTGAAAAAAGGGGGCCGGAATTGACTTATAACTCTGGCCAGCAGTGTTCAGAAAATATCTAGAAAATTACGAGGATCTGACTCAGTTATTCCTGCAGTGCTGACAGAGGAACAGCTGTTTTATATGCTTCCACGGGATCTGCTGATCTAAAGCGGGGTAGCTCCAGTAGACACGACCATCCTCACCACAGAAAAAATGATTGTAATAAACTGGAAAGAATCCTTATAGATGACGGAAGTGAAGAATTAAACTGACCAAGCCTATGCAAGAGAACCAAGAAGCCTTTAATACATGTTCATCTCGATATTGCATCACGGTGACAATGTCTTGGCGGTGGGTGGAGGGTGTGCAAGCGTGTGTGTCTGTGTGTGTGAGGTTGGAGGATATCTTTGGACAAGATTAAAAGCATATGACTTGGTCATCAGTTTGTTTGCTACAAGCCTTTGTAGATGTTATTGCTAAACTGTCTCATGTCAAGGGATCTTGGGCCTCTGCAGTTCAGTGCAGTATTTTCTGCGAATGATCACCTCTCATCATATACAAACATCAGGTGAGACGGATTAGGTATGCTATGCGCATTCTCAGAAATGTAAGAAAGAGTTCTCAATGTCTCCAACAGCTATAAAGACGTGACCACTTTGTAACCCCAGCTGCACTGGCTGTTTTAGTAAACTTTCAGAAATAAGAAACGGAGGCAAAATGAAGCACAAGGAACAAGCAGATGAAAATAATGTGGTTTAAAGTCTGCAGAAAGATAGTTTCGTTGAATATGTGCGGTGTAAGAAGCCGTGGTAAAGGCACTGGCAGATTTTGAAGCTCCACTTGTTGCTTTTTGCTCGACAGAGAGAACTAAAAGTAGGTCAGTGGAAATCAGGGAAAGGCAATGCACCTGTGGCTGTATTCCCACATGCTGAGAAGCTCGTTGTGTAATTCAGGATTTTAGACTGCAAATGTTCAGTTAGAATTCAACACAGTGTTATTAACGCTGAACAAATCCCCTGTAAAAGTTGTGTTCTACAGCTTTTTTTTTTTTTTTTTAGGAAGAACGGGGTCAAGACATGAAACTGAGCCCTGCTTCTTATGACTGTGTCTTTATGTGTGTGCATTTACCATCACTAGATGTGTTCCATGAAGTGGTAGCTAGCACACTGGGGTCTTGGGGGAACTCAGACCCTGCAAAAAGAGGAAATGGAGACAACTATTAGCATGTTTCTGAGTGGGTTAGGCCCTAAAGAAATAGCAGAGTAGACTGTCACTAGTTCGACAAGTCTTTTTCCTTTGGATTGAGATCCCTGCAATTTACAATCAAACCTTTGGAATTATTTTTTACATTACTAGAAAACATGGAGTGAATTGACAAGATGTCAAACAACTCAAGTTGTGACCCTTAGCCTTTTGGTGAATAACTTCAAAGGACACTCTGGTGCTGTCTACTGCTACTCATTGAAACAAAAGTGGCATCAAGTAGAGCATAGAAATGTTCAACGCTGTTCAAATGTCCTCTGATGCTCCGGAGCAAAAGCCTATTACGCTTCCTTTGATTGCCTCATTAAACAAGTAGCTAAAGCAGTTTTTGGCTCAATTCAACTACATCAAAGTACCAAAGATGAGATTAAGGAAACTTGTCAATGGCTTCCCAATTCTGTATGATATAACTTAAACAAGATGTTAGGCCTTGAATGAGAAAAAACAAAGTGTGGCAACGGGAGAAAATAACAGAGCTGAGTATTTCAATCACTACGGGCTCAATGATAAACACAGTAAGCATGTTTGTGTGTCCACAGTTTAGAGACCAATGGGATGCTTCTAATTAACTGGCAAACTAAACAACTGAACGGTTTGTTTGTGCAAACAGTATTCTGACGGACACCGCTTTAAGATTTCCCCAGCCTTAATGTTAAACAACACTGATGATAGCATAGTACATGTGGTACTGTAGATCAAAGGTTTGAATGTACAACAATGAGTCTATCAGCAGGCCATGTGGACCTAATGCTGTGTTATTACGAGCTGACGACAGAACAGCCCTCTGCTTTTCATTATAGCACAGAGGAGACAGAAAATGAGCTTCAGTGTGCACCACCACAGGTCATAAGGTGATTCTTGGCAAATGAAAAGGCCTCACTTAAAAAAACCCAAAACAAAACAAAAAACAAAAACAAAACAAAACAAAACATGCGGCGCCGACAAGCATGGAGCTTGAAATAATTTGATCTGTGCTGATTCTCAGGGTACCAGACAATTGACAAAGACTCAACACATATTTATCCCACGGTTACAAACAACGTGTGTGTGTGTGTGTGTGTGCGTGTGTGTGTGTGTGTGTGTGTGTGTCTGTTGGGGCAGGCTGGGATAGTTTAACATGATGAATGAGTAGATGGCTGCTTGCCAACAAAAGACTTGCATCCCACAGTCACAAGCACATGCAAAAACACAAACATACAAAATGTGCACAACTGTGTGCACACGTACATCCTGGAACCTAACCTGTCCTCTGTGTGTCAGCAGCAACGCTGGAAAACACTTTACTGATAGTTTACATTCTTGAATTAACAGCTTGGAAAAAAAAGCCCGTTATGTGTGTGGCATGCAAGGTGACAGTTGTTGAGTGTGCAAAGAGAGAAAGTCTGCATTGAAACAGGACCGGCCGTCTGACACTCGGGGTCATGTTA
This sequence comes from Remorina albescens, assembly GCA_034769265.1. Taxonomy (NCBI): domain Eukaryota; kingdom Metazoa; phylum Chordata; class Actinopteri; order Carangiformes; family Echeneidae; genus Remorina; species Remorina albescens. Next base: position 9,021,900 of record CM068489.1, read on the forward strand.
ATTAGGTGATAATGTGTTGTTTCACACTTGCTGTGTCAGGACGGTTAAGACGGTGCGGTGGTACTTGTGAAATGAGCTGTGTTAATGAGCTGCGCTTTGGGCCTCTGCACCTGTTAGGGAGAAAGTCTGGAGGCTTAGCAACAAACTCATAATATGAGTCTGGCAGCTTTATGATTTATGGTTGGTATCATTACAGATATGCAGCAACCAGCAACTTGGGCATGATCATATTTAGCGGATATTGCAGTCAGGCAATATAACAAACTGTCTTGGCTATGCTGGTATCCTCTTGTATACATCTTTATTGCTCTCTCTGGCAGCTTGTTCCAAAAATGATTTGCCAGTTTTTTTCCTCAAGCTTTGTAACGTGACAGTGAAATATGGTGAGTCTTGGCCCCAGTGTGAGACTAAATTTTCTCTGTGTTCCGAGTTGACAGACTATAAGAGATACCGAGCTCCGTGAGAGGAGTAGACGGAGGAGAGAGGGAAATGGAGCTCAGTAGTTTCACGAGCACAAAGTAAGTCAAGCGCAGCCAGGTGAGAGTCCAATAAAGGAGCCTGGACATGTGAGTGGAGGATACAGGGAAAGAGCAAGGAAGCTCTTACCGCTTATTCACCATGCCAAGGTTTATAACGTCAACATGAGGGAGACACAGCTGTTTAAATTTGAGGAAAAAATGTACAGCATTTTCAAGAATTAATTGGATCTGCGCATTCTTTTATTTTCATAAATAAACTGCAGCGTGATTTTATTACCGTTACTTCTCCGGATAAGACGAACAGACCAAACAGACACTCAGATTTCTATTTCCCTTCCACTTTATTTCTCCTGTATTTAGGTCACATCTGCTAAGTTTTCTTTCATTGAGACATAAATCTGGAATATGTGGGGTTGAATTGCCGAGTAATTTTGAGATTATCATTCTAATGTTGTATTCTAAAATGTATTACGCCCATTTGTTAATGAGGTGCTAAAAAAAAAAAAAAAGAGGACCCTTCATGTTGTCAGTTTAAATCAGCACTTCTTGCAGTTGTGGTTGTGATCCTTGATCGTCCCACGATCCTGATTTTGATAGGTCCTCATATTTTAATTAGATCTGTATTATAGAGATTTACATCTGACAATATGACTCAGTGAAATTATTTCCATTCCCTGGTTTTTGAAGATCAGAGGAACTGTTACAGTGAATTTCATTTCATACTCCCAGATCATGTCACATATACTAACTGAGAATTCAGTTAGTATCTGTTTTTACAGTCAACATTCTTTACTTGTTTCTTTTTGCCATGACCAAAGGTGTGCAAAAAGATGCACACTAGTGACAGAGAAATAACAAATGTACCTACCTACATCTATACATCTATTTTAAGTGATTTCAAATACAACACAACCATGTTTATTTCATATCATGTGAAATAACTGATTTAATCTAACGTTTCTAATCTAATCTAATGCATTTATAAGAATTTTTTTTTTTGCATTGCTCAAAATGTGAGCCAAGCTACATTTGAAGCCATTGTCCATCATTTCACATCACTACCATTGTGCGCTGATAGCATCTCTGTCCGTAGTTTTTTTTTTTTTATTTGAATAACGATTACTGTTAGTCTATAATGATGTTACAGTATTAATCCCTTTAGGTCTGTTGGAAGAAAACCAATATAACCTGGATCATAAAGCTGCGTGCACATTTGCATAGCATTTCTGCAGCTATGTGTTAACTTTAGACCACTTGGGTATGGCAGCAAACACGCATCACAAGTTTGGATGTCTGACGGCCTCTATTATAGTATCACTTTCCCCTCTTGGCTGATATGGCATATTTCATATATAAATGAAAGTTTTGGAACTTCTTTCATTTGCAAATGGTTGCCACTCAATTGCCATCCCTTTGACAAAAGAATATATGGTAAATGGTTGACATGAAGGTTCCTTTGAGAGGGCCAGACAGCAAATCTCCACAGAGGAAGTTCCATGAGAGCAGCCTCTGATCCCCATCCAGCTGTATTTGGCTTATGATGATAAAAATCATGCAGGGACATGAGCTTAACCCCTATAAAGCTCAGAGAATTTGGTGTGACTTTACTGTGACAGCAGCATATGGGAATTAGTGCAGAACTTCAAGCTCAAAGGCATGGGAATGAGGGAAAGGAATGAAGCAGAGAAAAGTGAAGAGGAAAGTGGGGAAGGGGGAGGCTTCAAAGCAGAACCAAATCAGAAATGTTCATTCTAAGTGGTTATGCATAGCAACTACTACGCTGGTATATGGTCTGGGGCAGTGTGTTTGGAGCCAGGGTGTTTGGTGTGGGGAATGAGCCTGATGTATGAGCTCTCCCGCTCTGTTATTAGGGCCTCTCCCCAGTGTCCGCTTCCACCCCTTTTAGTTGGAAAACTGATCTAACTCAGAGGTCGAACAGCTGATCTAACTCTGGAAGAACAGCGAAGCCACTATTTTCACAACATAACTGTCATATTTTATTCCTTAAATAGGTGAGATACAGATGAAGAAAATTCAGGAATGATAATCATTTCCTTCTCAAATTTGCCCAAAATCGCCCTCGCCTTCCAAGTTTCGTTCTCTTTAAGGTGTTGTTGCATAAAACTTGCTCTGATTTCCCTGACCAACCAGTGTTTTGTCCCACTTCCCCACGGCACACTCATTTAATGTATGTAATTACAAGTCTCATGTGGACATGATTTCCCTTCATACATTCCAATGTTCAGTTCCAGACAACAAGGAGAGAGAATCAAGCAGGTTATGTTAAAGCTCTAGGTTTTAGCAAACTAATCTAAAAGAACAAAGATTTTTTTCAGGCCCAGAAGAAGAGAAAAAGAAGAGCAGTAGAGAGCAATGGAGAGAATAACATTAAGGGAATACTGCAAGGGACATCTGAAGAACTGAAGATAAAAAGGAAAAAGAATTGGAAAATGTGAGACTGTAAAAAAAAAGGAAAAAAGAAACTGGAAAAAAAAAAGAGAAGGTTCTCAACAAACAGTAAAGATGCTCGTAAAAAATCAGCTTTTTAGGAACTGGGCTTCTGTCCCTCTGAGCACAGTGCAGATTTATGTTGTTGTTTATGTTGGTGACTTCATTCACTGTCATTGTGTCTGATGTGAATTACTGTTTGAATGGTCAAACATGGGCCTCACAGGCAGAACAGCGGTTGCAAGAGGGAGGAAGGAGATGGAAATTGACCTTAAAAGACAGAAATCTGAAGGCACTCAAATTCAGAGCTAGGTTTCATTACAACCAGACTCTTATTTCTGTCATTTTGATGGTGCAACATACCAGCAGTATGGAACCGGAGTAAAAATCACTGCACCACATCAGTGCCTATTATCAAACTATATTTATCTGGAGAGAATGGTGAGACAGAAACTAAGGACTACTGTTATTTTCTAATATTCATATTTTAATACTTGTGTTTTTTGATAGATTACTTTATCCATCCCCAAAAGGGAAATTAAAATGTAATAGCAGCTAATTAAAATACAAGATACAATTCTAATAACACACAAATTAATATAAACTTATTTATATTAGCTTATATGTGTGTGTGTGTGTGTGTGTGTGTGTGTGTGTGTGTGAGTTGTTTGTGTACAACAACTTTGCTCACCTTAAATATCTCCTTAAGGCACAAATAAAGCATCAAGAATAAAATCTGATTGGCTCTAACATACTGGTGACATTTCAAATAATAATTTTATTTGTCTCATTTTTCAACAAAACTCGGGGAATGGTCTGGACTTCCTTATTTGTAATCGTAATGTGTTCACAATTTTGGTTTTACAATGTTTTCATGACAAATAGGAGAAAAAGTAGGGGATAATGGAAATAAAGGAAGGATGAAAGGATGATAATGTCTACCTGTGTGTGTGCATGTGCGCGTCTCCTATAGCTGCATCTCTGTGTGCATGCAGGTGTTAGTTCCCAGGCTCAGCTGGAGCGTACAGAGGAAAAAAAAAAGCAGAAAAAACCGTGTTCACATGAGGACACCATGAACCAAAGAACACACACACACTTGTGTATTGCCTTAGAAAGTTCTGTTCTGTAACCTTATAAGACCACAGAGAGGGAGTTAGGAAGAGGGAGACAGGACGGCTGACGGGGAGGGGGTCGGGGATCAGCAGGGTGGAAGACAAGAAGAATAGAGCGCCATACGCAACAAGAAAAAGAAAGGGCTCAAATTGCTTCAGACATTTGCTCAAACACGGAAAAACGCATATAAAAAGTGAAAACTGTTGCTTCTTCGACAAAAATCACACAGAGCTAAGCAGGCGGGATGTTTCAAATAACTTTTACTACATGTTTTGGATAAGCGCCATTGCATTTGAAATTATAGTTCAGCTTGACCTCAAATTCTTGTTAAATTTTGAAACAAGCACAAGCTCTGTCTTTGAGCCAAGATTGCAACATGTGCTACACGTTTTCATTTTTGTTAATATTAGGGTATGTTAATATTAACACGAAGGCATGGAGGGATACAATTTCAAGTTAAAGCTTTTTAAAAATATATCTTGACAACAGCTGTGTGCCTTCAACAGGGGTTAAGTGATTCTGATTACATGTACCTGTCCTGTTCCATAAAGCTATCAAACTTCGAATACTGACTCTAAACCACCACAGAGGCTCCAACTCCTTTCCCTTTCAACTCCAGCCGAGACACGGCGGAGGAGACCCGAGCGTGCCAAGTTTAAGCTATGGATGACACAGAGCAATGCGTGAAGAGAGAGAACGTACTTTAAACAGCAGTTTGTCACCTCACAAATTATTCCACGGCATCAGGCTCACTTTGACAACTGTCACTACCCAGCATTCCTCAGGTCAGGCTGCAAGGCACGACTGAGTGACGGCACAAGCTCCGTATAATCTGCTGGGATGCAAAGCTGAAGCATGACCTCTCTGGACCCTAACTTGACAAACAGAATACGAATTTCCATACAGCCATCCACGGGGATTTTTCTCATCTGTACTGTTAATACCATCAACCAGTCTCTTACCACTCTGTCTGACCACACACATAGTATAAATAGGAGGATGGGGCTCCCATTATTCCTCTGAAACTCTATAGCAGTATCTCTCTCACAACAAAGCCAAACCTGGTTGCATACCAAGGCTATGTCTTATAAAAAAAATGAAAATAGCATGATGTTCATACCATCAGGTTAGATACAGTACTAAAAGCATTCTAAAATCTTGTAGATGAACCGTTTTTCCTGGAAAGGACATAAGAAACATATAAATGTCAATGCAATAAAGAGGAAAACAGGAAGAGAACACTTGGTGGTTTGGCTGCTGGAAGCAATTTAACACCAACCATAACTAGGACCTATGAACCTATGAGCTGTTCCTTATTTTGAAAAATAATGATTGCCAACAAGTTGTATTTTAAAATACTACATTTATGTGGCCATTTTGCATGGCTTAGCGTGATACACAATAATATTCAAAAATTATAAAACAGCTAAAAGTAGTTTTGTCAACTGGTCAGATCCGCATTGAGTCATACCAGTTAGTTTGCAGATTAATAACTTCCTGGCCACCAGGCTATTCTATGTCTTTGAAACTTGGATGAAAACCTGAAAATACTGAGTACATCAATGCAAGTACACAGTTTTTAGAGTGTAGGAATATGAAACTATTAGTAGGATAATCTGGATTTATACACAGTACAAATAATTTCTCAAATCTCCTCTGCATGGAAATATTAGCAGGGTGCTAAGACCCATATTAGACTACAGTGTGTCTAACACATTTGTCAGTTATATCGTGACATCTTTTCTCTTGGAGGGACTTCATGCTTCGTTGATGATAATGCAGAAGCCCGGATTCTAACTGTTTGGCCTTGCAGGTTAAAGAGGCCAACGCAAAACCCCCTTCCATCTCTTCCTAGCTCACATTACACAGGGTGTGAGCATACTGGTGAGGAATCTGCATAAGCATGTTACCACCTACTGTGTAGCTCATCTGTTTTCACCTGACAGGTCTGATGCAAGTGTGTCTGCCTCTGTACGTGTGTGTGTGTGTGTGTGTCTGTGTGTGTGTGTGTGTGTGTCCTCTCAGCTTTCTGCAAAACCTGATCGCTTCCAACCAGATACGCTGATCCCTGAGACCTTGACGTAATCTGCAGATGTAGCCGCCTGTTTGCTCATCTGTCTGTGGAATGTGAACAGTCATCGCACCCTCACGTTATTGTGTCACTTTACTCCAATAGATCGCCAAGTCAGTGCACAGTGAAGGGTGATCACAGCATTTAATTTGAATACGGTGCATATTTATATTTTCTCTCCATGTTGAGGGGTATGCGTCATGGGTCGGGGGTTGAATGTTAGATTTAAGACCTAAAGTCAGAGTCAGTCAGTCAGGCTGTGTGTGAGTGAGACATAAACAAACACATTCACATTCATCTCACTTGACTTGTTGTATGTGACTATTCTGCACATAGTGTATCATCAGTTCCAAAAGTATAGATGATATATGTGAATAAAACACATGCCATGGCACATGCTTGCTTGCTTGCTTTCAGGACAAAAATCTGTGTGTCTGTGTATGTATATCTGTGTGTGTGTGTGTGTGTGTGTGTCTGTGTCTGTGTCTGAATATATGCTCAGGTACAGCTGGTGACATGCACACACTCCCTCAGCTCACTGCAGGCATTCCCAGATTCCTCTAGGATGGCCCTGTAGCAGATGGAATCTGGGAACGACAGGATAATGCTGCTGGGTTTCAAACGTGACTTGGATTTAGACATCATGTGACTACAGTTGAGCTGGGCGCCATTCCAAAATTCCAAAATTCCCCCCTTGTCTGCAGTATATATAATGACTGAAAAGTGATGGCAGGCCGACTTAAATCAATGAAGAGTATTTAGGCATGAGAGTATTAAGAAAAGACAGAGAATAACCATTTCAGGCTAATGGTGTTTGAATTAAATGACAGGCCAAACACCCAGATGGTGTAATTTGGAAAACATTAGCATTATTAGCCTGAATGCAGCAGGTCTGTCTTCCATCAGGCCATGGTCATGTTTGCCTCGACTCTTAAGTATGAATGAGCACACACACACATGGAGACGCACAGTGCAACACATATACATCGAATAATAATACGATTCACTACATGTCTAGTGTATCTCAGTGTTTGTGTTTCTACAAGAAATTGCTTCCAATGGTCGTGCTAATTAAAGGGTGTCCGGGGACATTTTAACTGCCTGGGTGAATGTTACTGCATATGCATGCATGAGAAAAGTGTGAAGTCTGATGAAATGTGACATTACTTGTTTCAGGTTCCATTGGGGCTAAAGACTGCATGTCTGGTAAGATCATCTCCCCGTTACTCCACACCTCCATATTCTGCCCCTCATTTCTACTTGAATTCAGCAGGTCCAGACTACATTCTGAATGAATCAAGTCTATTTTTTTTTTTATGTTTCAGGATTGCAAATCTAAAATCAGTTGAGTACTCTTATAAACTCAATATAATATTTTTCCATCACAGCTACATTTGTTTAATCAACTTGTTTTGCAAATACTCTTTGACTGCACAGCTATACTATACTGAATAATTCTGGGATGCCTCTGGGAAACTAGATGCAAGACATCATGTCAACATAAAGTCATGACTCTTAGTCATATCTGATATTGTATGATGGATTCAGATGTAGTCTGGCCAAGTAAAAGTAAGGCAGATATTGAAACAGATATAAACAGAACAAGTAGTGGGGGAGAAGAGTGAAATGGAGATGTAATGTGGAGACAAAGAGAGACAAAAGTAAGTGGAAGAAAAATTTCTCCCAGTAAAAACGTTCTGTGTTTTTATTATTTGTTTTTCCAGCCCTGTCTGAGCTGCCAACAGCGAGAGTCCGAGCAGACAGAAAAAAACTTGGAGCAGTTCCAGCATGCTTCCCTGTCAGTCACACTGATGCACAACAGGAACCTTTTGCTCATCCCAGGTTAAGAAAATAAGCTCCAGCATTCCTGTACTTGTTTGGAGGAAAAGGCACCTGACTAATGAGGGAGACAGGAGGAACGACAAGGACAGGGAAAGAGATGTGAGAGCTTTGTGTCCCCAAAGACAGAGCTGAAAACCAGCCAGGGAGAAGAACCCACACTGTCAGCCTCCAAATCACTTTCTACTTCTCTAGAAAAATATATTTAGGTCTGGGGAACTGGACTGGAGTATTCCCATAAACAAGTTTTACATACACCTCAAAAACTGCTGAGAGAGACAAAACTTCAAGATGACACTGCACGTTGAACGAAAAAAATCATGTTTTGCACAACTGCTCCCGCAAGAAAAAAAAAAAAAAGATGTCAGTGCTGAACAGTTTGAGGGGCATTAACCACATATTACACTGGGATGTAAAGAAACTGATGCAATCAAGCAAAAAGGGTACAAGCCATTGGTACATTCTAGTTTCCCCACACAAGTCTCACGCAAGGCTAATTTCACTCTTTAAATGACCTGCCTTGAAAAAGGAGCATTAAAGTGTTGGCAAAATACCAGCATTTCCACTTCATACTGACCTGGCAACAGCCATATGGAATATTACTGCCACCAGAGAAAAATCTTAAAAAATTTATGACGCTGAAATGCAAAAAAAAAAAAAAGAGAAAAGAAGCTCACCATTTCTTTATACTGTATATGTGAGTGAGGTTTTAGGTGATTCGGGACCGAAAGGCATCCTTATTGAGAAAGATTTGTCAAAAGGGATTCTCTTGTAATCAAATGCACCCAGGTGGCCTAATGAGTAAAGAACCAGATGTGTGTGTGTTTGTACGTCTGCACACATGTATTTTGGATAGAAAGTATCCCTGTTTCCGATTGAACTTCGACTGAACTGGGGGCAACAAAATGTGAAAGCAGTACAAAAAGGGAAAGAGAGAAGAAGGAGTCCGGCAGACATGATGAAAACTGCGGAGATGATATAAGTTTAACGTGATGGTGTGGGAAAACCCACTGAATGAGGAACTAGATTTTTATTGTGCTGGCCAGGAATCACCACTGAAGGAGGAGGGGAAAAAAAAAAAACCCAAACCAAAACATCATGTGAAGAAAGAAAACCTGAAAAGTAGCGAAAGAGAAAAAGGACAGACAGGGCGCTACGTAAAGTCACGGTGAGATCAAAAGACAGGAATAAATGACGGAAAAGCTAGTTTGGAATAAGACAAGAAGCCAACAACTGCAATCTGAAGGAGAAAAATCTGAGGAAAATATTTGGTCAAAAAGTAAGAGAATCAGGGTTGGCGTTCCTGACATTAACTGGGAATGCTTGCTTTAGCCTAGCCTTTCAATATTCAGTATATACAGGAATATGATGAGTATGATGGAAAAGGCCTCAAAGACACAGCTCAACACAAAAAGGGCCACTGGGTGGAACATCATGCCTGATCTTGCTTTATTTGACGTAGTTTTCCATTGGCTGCAACTACGTGCTGATTAGGAAAACACTTCCACCCAAAGACATCTTTCTGGATTGAACACAGAGAACTTTTTAAAAAAGCAAAAGTGGGTTGAGGATGACCGAGGGATTTGGACAGCCTGGATTTCATTAGCGTGAGCATAATATAGACAAGGGAGCAAAAATGAAAGTGGCAGAGAGTGAGAGAGCTAGTGACACACACATACATACAAAATCTCCAACAAGGGACAAAGACGATCATAGTTCCTCTCAGATTCCCAGAGATTGTTGTCATTTCCATCTCATTTCACCAGACGACCGACACGGGGGCCGACTAGGCACACCTTGTAAAGCATCCCAGCTTGCTTCTCCAAACAAAGTCTCACTTCACCTCCCCTAAACCTGGTTCCTTCAAACACACACTTCATAACTAATCCACCTCCAGGCCAGATGATAGAAAGGAGGATAGGCAGATGGTGACACACAGCGGAAAGAGGTGTTAAAAGAGAACCGGGGGCACAAAGAACTCTATTGTATTACCTCATTTCCTGTTCAGAATCTCCCTGGTTGCAGAGATGAAGTCTGCTAAATCCCTCTGAGTCCAGGATCCCACATGCCTTCCTATGCTGACTTCTCATCAGGTTACCAGACCTTTGAACATTTTTGCTTCCTATTTTTTTGCTTCTTTTTGGATAGAAACAGCATAACTTGTCATGTCAGTCAGAGTATCCATACATGTCCTAAACGTTCAACAAATATCTTGATTTAAGTGAGCCACGAATATCCCAGGCAAGTTGATGGCACATTATATGCTGAAAAAAAATGCTATAGTGTGAAAACATTACTCCTTTGTTTTACTTTTAATTGTTTTTAAATAGAGTGAATACGTTTTGCGATTTCTAACCTGCACCATAAAAACCAAAGCTGTATACACACACACACACACACACACTCCAGGATATGTACTTCCTCCCAGGGTTGGCACTGCGATAGATTGGCAACTGGATGTACCCTACCCTTGCCCAGTGACAGCTGGGTTCAGCTTCAGCCAATAGAAAACAGGCAATTTGCCCGTTAAGGTTCCAAATATTTATAACTGTACTGTGCAGAGTGTATCTGTAGTATATTATCACATGTTAACTATTAGAAAGCACTTCAGCGCACAGAGAATGACGTAAATAGGAGAGAAAAAGAAAATCCAGAATGGTTTCCTGCTGGTGCTGAAGGGTACATGAGCTAGTTTAGCTCTTAAACATCACCAGAGTCAAAGTCATAAGAATAAAAAAAGGTTGCTGTCTATTATTTAATATACATTTTTTTGAGACTGCTGTGGAGGGGAAGTCGAAGAGACAGGGAGGGGTGAGAAAATGTGTGCAATATAAGCCTTCAAATGTGGCGAACTGCGTGAAGGCGCTTGTCGTGAGCAAGCCCGCGCGTGCGTGTGTGTGTGTGTGTATGTGTGAGTCCATGTATGTGATAGAATTGGCAGCAGCTTAGTGTGCTCTGGCCTTGATTAGGCGTCCACCAGTCACTGAGTATATATATATATATATATATATATATATATATATAAAATAAGCAAAGAGGAGGGAAAGGGGGTGAGTGAAAAGGACAGAGAAAAGGAGAAAGAACAGAGATCAAAGGAGATGTGGTGAGACAGGCAGGGCAGCGAAAGGAAGACAACTGAGAAGGAGACAGTGAGAGCATATGGAACATGTTTACAGTAATGTCGTTGGGCCCTGATGTTATCGTGATGCTTGATTTGGCGGATCAGAACTTCATCAACTCGCAATGTGGCCTATCGTCTTCCCTTCTCCACTTTGTCGCTCCCCCTCTCGTCCGTCCTCTGTGCAGGAAAGTGGCCGTGCATAGTTCAAACGGAATGCCTTTGCAGTAACTACCAGCTTATATTGTACACAGCGTCTCTCTTTAATCCACAGCACACAGTGTGCTCTTAGAAGCAATAAAAGCCATAAGGTGCTCTGGTCTAGTTCATGCTAACATAAACAATTTTCCATCCTCTTCAAAAGGCGGGGAGAAACAGGGGTTGACAAATGGGCTGCTAGGCTACAGAGAGTCCACTCATTTGAGATCCCCTGCGAAGAAACTGGACACAAGAATAGTTTGGATCAAAGTGGCTGCGTCGTGCACGAGAGCACCAAACAATCCATCATCAATTCAGATTTTTTTCCCCAAATCTATCCAAGCCTTTGATGATGCAGTTGGAATCTAATGACGCACACAACTCGGCAATGTCATTTATTCCTTAGCTGATTTATGAAAAGGTGTGACACTGATGTCTGAGATGGAGGAAACCATTTAGGGGATAGGCTGAAGCCAGGTCCCCGTTGAGTATTAGGTTTACAGATAGTTGAATGGTCGGTTCCAGGGAACGCGCAAGGAAGAAAGAAACCGACAAAGATGAATAGTGACAGATTAAGCTCCCAGCGACAGAGTGGAGGAATCTGGTATTGACTCTACGGTTTCATGTCAGTGCGTATGTGTGCATTTGCAGCTTGTCAGAGACTGTTGTCTAGCTGCAGGCTGCAGACAGACAGCACAGACACTGCAGTGTGTCGACTCCACATCTGGTGAATTGACTCCGTTAGCTTCATCCGTCTGCATATTATTATATCGTACGAAGCCTTTGAACTGAGCAGCCATTGCTGACAACCACCAGACTCCGACACACCGGGTCAGTCGCCGATCTCAAAAAGGACAAGTGACGCAGTTCTTTCTCACCAGGGGTTTTCAGACTGCAGGGATAGTAGCCTACAGTGTGTTCACCTTTCTTCCAGCTAATAAAATGTGACTGCCAAGCTGAGGGACTAGGGAAGGCTGAAAAGTTGCAGGATATATATATATATATATATATTAAAACTTTCAGGAAAAATATTTGGGTTTATAAATTATATTGTTTAAGACAATCCAGAGCTTCCTGATGATAGAAATGGGGGCGGTAGAGGGAGTTACCAAAGAGTCAAGTGTATTTTAGACGCAAGGAGAAAGTTAATGCGTTGCTTCAGAAAACCTGCAGACCAGCTGGACCTACCAACTATTTTTCAATGTTCACCTGTCACTACTTTGTACGGAAAGGCCTTGATGTGGTGATGACACATTTTGATATACACAGGACCTTCATGAGTCTTTCACAATGGGGAAACTAAACGCGGTGTAATGTAGTGGGCGGTTCTCACTAACTGGTGGCATGTTGAAAGCAGAGTAAGTATACCGCTCGTCCTGCTACTTCCATGAGGCAGTCGGATCAGTTTCTTCAGCTGTCCCCTGTGACAGTTTAGACAAAGACTTCCTAGAAATATGAGGCACATCAGTAGCATTTAAAATATGTTTTTACTGCTTACTGAAGATTTGGAAGGTTAAGTTCATGCTTTGTTGTTCCAAATCCCACATAGCAAGCCACTAAAAATGAAAATATTTCACTGTGTTGCCCCGGGCTCTACAGTAAGGCCTGGAACTGGATATGAATCCCATTGCTGTATGTAAATGGTATTTCGATTGAATAAATGATAATGTCATTTGGATTATATGTTTTGTCAAGAAATCGCTGTTAAATGTTTCTAACTGGTTACTGTCTGGCTGGACAGTTTACTTAACAATGCATTTCTCCCTTTGTGAACTCAGTTTTTCCATCCTGAGGTTTGCCAGGGTCATGGCTTGTCTGCTATAGAGGTGACTTCCTCATGGCGTTACAATTATTTTGAATATTCCCCCATATAATTTCCCCCTGGGGAGAAAAACAGTTTGGAACTTGAAAGAAATAATATTATTTTCACTTTTATCAGAAAACAATTATCGACATTGACTGATGGGTCTTATATGTCTGCTATGGCGAAGAAAATGATCTTGATAACGTTTTGCTTATATTGCCGTGTCCTGTTGCATCCTTACTGTGGATTTTTTTTTTTTTTTTTTGCTGAATCTGTGCCAGATGACAACTTAGATTTTATTAAAAGAAACCAAAAAAAGGAATTGAATTTTTGAAATTTTCAACAAAATGTAATATTTGCAGGGGTAGTGGTAGAGGCACAGATCCAAGATTAGCTCTTTGTTGACAGTTTAGACTCAGAGTGTGACCAAAATAAACTGTGTAACAGTTTACACAGTAGTAAATAACACACACGCACGCACATACACAGACAGTGACCTGGTCTCATATTCCTCAAACTTTTATAAATTACACTTAAGAATTCTCTGAAGTACCAACTTAAGACTATTAAGTGCTTGGCTGCATGGGAACATCAGAGAACTTTTTTGTGAAGAAAAAAAAAAAAACTTGACAGGATGACCCTTCAGTTGTCATATTGTAAAAAGTTAGATTTTTATGTGTAAACTTTCATGATAAGAAGAAGAAAAAAAATGGCATAACATCCTATTAATTATTGAAATGCAATAAAAAAAAAACTAGTTCTAACAAAACTAATCAGTGTCACTTTGCTGTGTAAACCCAGCTGATGACAGTGAAATCAGTAGGATGAAGATGACAAGAAAAGTCTGCACAGCACAATGAATACAAAACAAGATGTTGGGAATATAAGCCCTGAGATCTAAGTATTTTTTTCCAAATGCGAAGGGATGACGCTGATCAGATATAAACTGAAATCGGAAAACAGTTTCACGGTCAAATTTCATCGGCCTACCGGCTGCAACTTGACACAGACCGTTGGAGGGCGGCATGCGCGTGGAGGTGTGTGTTTATTCATTCTTCGTGTATAAGCACACAACTAACCATGCAGATCAAAAAAACCATATAATGCAGTGAAATGACTGTGAAACAAGCACACGCGAAGACGGAAAAACACAAACAAGCTTGGCCACAGAAACTTCTTTTGGATATCAGATCTTTTATTTCTCCTCTTGTCCTGGATGCAACTGCATACACAATGCATGAGCACAAACACATGGACGCCAACATACACACACACACACACACACACACACACCACACTGTACTGTCAGCCCCCTGATTTAAATCACTTGCAGGCTCGGAGTTCTCCTGCTTTCCAAATGCCTTATTACTCCTCCTTTGTTTGACTGGAACATGATTTGAGCTCAGGCCCTTTTACATTCTTTCTTCACTCTCCAGTCAACACACGGGCCTGCCAAAGGGACTCTATGATCCACACTTCACTTACTTTGATTGTTTTCGGTAGAAATTGCTGTGCTGGCTGGCACTCTCCTATTGGTGCGGCACGGCTGGGGTCTGATAAATGGGAGAGTCTGTGCATGCGGTGGTCTGTTCCAAAGCGTTTCACCTGATGCCTGATGAAAAGCTCCTCAGATTTCTGGGATCTTTGTATTTCAAACTAAATTGGAGGATTTCATGCATCTCTAAAAGGTCATAAATTCCACAACTCTTGGGTTTATTAATATAAAGGATCGTTTTTCTGTCAAGGCTGTTCATGGAAAGCTGATATTTTTGGAGATGTGACATGTTCTTCGTTTTTTAGCCACTGCATTGTGGCCTTAGGGATGGCAATGCCAGTCTGTAGATCATTCAGCTGGTCCACCAACCCGATTCTAACATTAGGTCACCACCAATGTCAGCATGCCTCCATAAATAAACCCAAATCACGATCACACTAAACAGCAGTGTTGTTGCTGTGTCAGCGTGTCAATTAGCATTCAGTACTGCCACAAGGAACTAGCCAGACTAAAAACTTGTAAGTCTTTTAATTTCAGTATCAACACATTAACATAGCAATTACCCACAAAAAGGTAGGATTTAGATTTAATTTGGCTCAGAATGGAGAGCACTCAAATTCTCATTTAGGCCATTTGAGCCGCACGAGGACCCCACAACAACTTTTGAGCTGCTCAGCTGGACTAAGAATCCAATATTTATCAAGGTCACTACAAGGGCAGACTGTTAGATATTAAGACTCTTTGTTCTCTGTGTCTACTTTCAGGGCAGATGACCAAACAGACACAAACACCACCTATGAAGGCACAATGGTAGCAACTGTACCTTTTATGACCGTCAGACCTTTCATAAGATGAAGAGTGACAGTGAGACACGACATCTGGGCAGTGAGGAGAAAATAAGCATTCACTCAAGTTGTGACTATATCTTTGTGTCGTCTCTTCAGTGGAGAGGAGATCATGAAAAGAGAGATGAAAGAGAAACTTGTAGTCATCTACAAAACAGAGGAGAAGAATGGCCCGAATGGTGTTAGCAGATAGCAGGAGGGTTCTCCAGAGTCCCATCTAACCAGTAAGGATCTAAAGGATCCTCACTGCTGTAAATCCGCTGGAATTCTGAGTGTGCCCGCTGCCTCGAAAACAAAGCTTGTGTTTTCCTTCGGTCCTGTTGTCTAATCACTTGCACATGAGGGGAGGAACAACAAAGCTGGAACAGTGGAGAGTGAAAGACAGAGAAGGAGGGAAGCATGGGGATGAGAGGAGGAGACCACTCGGGCCCAAAGCCTTTGATGCCTGCTCTGTCTTTGAAGCTTTCCAACAGTTGGAGAGGAAGGAGAAGACAACCACTACAGCTGCTCGGCAAGAACTGACAATAAAGAGGACCAAAATAAGGACGCACTGTAAACAGACACAATGACTACAAACACATTCTGGAAAACATCTAGATCCTTATTTACTTTATTGAAATCTGCGTTCCCTGGACTAAAAATGCTGTCCTTCTAGCCTACTGGTGTGATCATGTGACTATCACCTTGAAGGTGAAATGTTTTATCTTCTGCAGACAAGCCGTCTTTACCTCATAATTCAGCATCTTCTCAGTACAATAAACTGTTTATATGATGCTGAAACTCACGCACATCTTTAAATAATTAACATGTGTGAATTAAACCTGATGAAACTCTCTACGCTGGGGTGAAACAAGGAGTTTAATTCAAGCTCACTCCAGGGGCTTTCATCCCTCTGTTATTTCACCCAAAAAATACTGTTTTATGTTCCTGCTTGGCTTGTTCAAGTAATATATATCCCAAAGATAACACTGCAAAAAACAACAAGCATTGCAATCCAGGAACACTGTTGTGCTAATCAGATTCATTTCTTTTTAAAACTCAAATGATCTTATTGTGCTTGCGGACTATTTTGTTTCAGGGGGAGAGTCTAAAGCCAAGTTTCCTCTTTGTAGATGTTTTCCCATGCCATGACGAAGTGGTGAAGTAATTAGTATCCTCTCTGAAGTTAATTAATTCGACTTGACATATTGTAAACGAAGCATAATGTTTACTTTGTTCACTGTTTTCGACTGCAAATGTAAATCTTCCTCCTTTACAGTTGCAAAAAAGGATGAAGCGTCTATATCAATATGGCTCAGGTTAAGTTTTTAAACCTGACAGTTGAGCGGGCTTCCCAAAGGCAAACTAAAGCACAGATTTATGTGATGTTGCAACTGGGACCAACTGATACTTCCTAGGAATAGTGGTCAAAACACCACACATGTGATGTGTATCTTTCAAAAAAAAAAAAAAAAAAAAAAAAGAAGAAAGAAACAAACCAGAAAGCGCGTGCACTCCTTCATTGTAAAATTAGTTTGAAATACTGCGGTTGAGGGCCAAAAGCTGAGCTGTTTGAATGAATTACAGCTATACTCTTTGTGCAGGATTCCCCACACACCTCTTATGTCTTTTTCTATATTTCATTTGTGTGTCTCCTGTGCTTCCTCCCCCCTTACAATGCAGTAAATCCACTTAGGAGAAATTTCTCCTCTTTTTTATGATTATTCCTTCATTAAGTCGGACATTTCACTTGACACTTCAAATCATCGCCCTACTCGAAACTCCAGAGAAGCAAAACAGTAATTTATAGCAGCAGTCCAACATAAAGACATGAGCCATGTTTCTGAATTCTGGGGAAAAGACACAACAGCTGAGCCGCTGAAATTAATTTCATCTTCTCCACACTTGCAGACAGATAAAATATCTGTGTGTGTATGACCCCGAGCTTTTCGCCCTCACTCTGACTCCATCTCACACACATAGACACCCACTTTATTACTTTTCATTACCTGTGATGGCTATCTGTGCTGCCAAATCCAGTTCTGTGTTGTTCTTTCAGCTATGGAGCACAAAGCTTATCTGGTGTCTTGAGAGACATTCCTCCTGCTATTCGATTTATATTTCAGCTTTTATTTATTTTAAACCAAATGTTTATGTCGAGCAATACAAGTTAAGATAATGGCTTCAGAGCTTTAACACTAGAAAGACAATTTTTGTTCTTGTTAAAATCTACTCACTCAATGGACTCAATAAAAATGAAACAAAACTAACTAGACAGTTTTAACAATGCGGATTGCTAAATGTCATAAATAGGATGAACACAGGATAAAACTGCCATTGCACATTTTCATAGTATTTCTGAGTAAATAAAACGACTGGGTCTCCTAGATAAAACAAGACCAATAAAAGCACAAAGCAGTCAAACTTTCATGAGCGGTTGTGAGCAGGCATTGCCCTCCTCCTGTCTGCCCTGATGTTTTCTAAGCCTTCTGTTTGTTTAAGTCTGCAATCTTCAATCCCCATGGAAAACTCTATTCTTGCAATATTAGCTACGTCTGATTTTCTGGAGCCTAGACATATTCGTTCACACGCACCCAGAGGCCAAACTAAGTCACTGACCAGCGCTAAGAATACCAGCCGTAATACCAAAAGTGTTGGGCTCGCACCATTAACCACCATCAAGTGCAAAATAATGTTATAGCCACTAAAGCAAGCTTGTCTTTTAGGAGCCTTGCCAGTGTTATTAGAAAGAAGTTACTCATGGCCTCTGACCTGCTGACCCTCTATACTGATAAAATCCATATAAATCGCTTTACTGATTAAGAATAAAACCAAACTAAATTAATATCAATTAATGACCTAGAAAGGCAGGAAACTGTAAAGTATTATAAAAAATTATTTCCACATGAAAAGAAAATGCTAAACAATATCGGAAGGGTGTGTCACCAAAAGACTTTATACGTTTGACTACCTGAATACTTATATAGATCGATAGACCTGGTGAAAATGACTTCATGGAAAATATCCAAAGTCATTGAACTCAATAGTAACTGAGACAAAGACCCGTTCAGGTCAAGACTTCCGAGAAAAGGGCCAGAGTGTGTTCAAGTTAAATAGCACAGCGACAGTCTGTATGGACTCACTGTTGCGGGCAGCAGAACCTATAGTTACACATAATGAGGGTGCTGCTGTAATATACACCCAATTGTTCACCCACCCATAACTCTTCATCTAGTAACATTAGTAGACCTGGGCCATTTAAAAGCTAAGCCCTGATCTCACTATTTATGTATCTTTGCCAGTGCCAGATGTTATGAAGTCCTAAAAAAAAATTGCTCAAGCTTTGTGCATGACGGTGGGTAATATGGATTTGTGGCGGGCAAACACAGGTAGTTAGGCCATAAAAATAGTCCAGATACTTCCAGAGTCTGGAACTGTACAGCATATTGTGGGCTGTTACTGTTGCTCAAAGGACCTTTCTACCCTTTCACTCCCTGTCTACTGTGCTCTGGACATTTTCTGGTGTTGCTGGCAGACATATTACAATGTATACACATTTGTTTCTGTATGTACACCTGTTATGTGTGAGCGCATTCCATTCAGTGCTTTGCGTGTATGTAAACATCATAAAGACGGTCCTGGTTTAGCTTAACTTCATACATTTTATACATTTCTCATTTTCCATTTTGCTCCAAGTCAAGACGTGTGACAGCAGCGAACTTTGACTGCTGCTTCCAGCAAGAAAGTCCCAGCTCTCAGTATAGTCCCATAAAGAGGGGTCTCCTAAACTTTTACAGGCTGACAACAGCCTGGCTTCAACTACCAGCCCAAATTGTCACAGTTAAATTTATATTGTTGCTGTGTGATAGTTTCAGCCGTCAGTTAGGTCACATAGGGATCAAACTACAGCGGAAAAGCCAAACAATCAAAAAGCAGCTCTCCTACTGATGCAATTCTGGTGCCTTTAAGCAAGCCATGTAACGCACTATAGCAATTTATACTGAGAGATTGGAACAGAGTGCTGATGGAAGAGAGCTTCTGTAAAGCATACTTACCTTGGATAAAAACAAGGCTTTGAAAATGAAGCTTGATAGTACATCAACATTTTCTGGAACTAATGTGCATCCAGACCTTTTACACTGTAACATTAGCGGTTACTTGCGTATAACACTTGGGATGTAAGTAATTACCACTTTTTTAGTCAAAACTGGACTATGAAAACTGATACTTGCTGTATATATAAATTTTCTTCCATAGTGTCGGACAAACTGTGAAAAACTACCTACAAAAAAAGCGCTAAGTGAAACCAGAATGGCGCAGCGACCACTGTGGAAAGTGTAATACACGTGAAACACCATACACATCAGCTCAGATGCCGCTGCACTCGAAGCTACTTTGCACTTGAGCCCCTGCTGAGTGGTTTTAATGACTGAAAATGTGTCACTCCAGAGGGATGGCTATAAAAAGCAAAAGGCCTAATGGCCAGTCTGAGTTGCCAAGCGTGTGGAAAAGAACTGTCTCCCATGCTGCCATTGCTGTGTAACAGATTTGGCATCGCTCTCCGTCCGTCTGCTTAGACGCACAGTCCGGCAATGCTGGTCAGCGTGGAGCCAGATCCGATTGCAGGGTTTACGCACGATGCAACATTATCATTATCTCCAGAGACCTCCAGAAATTTCATGCTCTGGAATAACTGCAAATAATAAGCAGGAATAACTGAGGACTGCTGATCATTCCTTCGATGATTTATGAATGGTGGTTGACAGTTGGTGCCATCTGAGGTTGATTGTATAGCCATATTTCTGACCGTATTTGTCATGCTTATCAACAGACTGTCTTTATCTTTCTCATTCTCATACTTGGTGGTAAAATGAAACTTGTGGTTCTTTGAAGAGAGCTTTGCACTTCATTTAAGGCTCAGTTTTAGCGCAGCCTGCTTACTGCAGAGTGAATCATCTGGGTTTAATGCGCTGTTGAAAATGTCACCAGAAAATTCAGAGAGGTCCCTAAACTGTAAACTGTACCCGAGAAGAGCAGAGGAAGGGTAAAAGGTTGTGAGTGATGACCAATGAAGAGAAGGAAACGAAAGATCAAGCGAAGAAGAGTGTTATCGACTAATCAAATTAAACTATGTGCCACAAAGTACTGTCACAAACCTCACTATGTGAGCAGACACATATTGGTTGTGGTGGGGGGATCCAAAACAGAAGAAAAAGTCAAAGAAAGCTCATGAAATCTGCATGCATCTCTTTAATTTTCACACTCGCTGTGACTTTTACAAGCTGCTGTGGCAGAGCTGGGAAGCGGGCGTGTAAATGAGGCGGGAGCGAGGGCCCCCGGGCACCCACATCATGCCGCAGCACACGACCCTGCCCAGGCTGTGGAGTGTGATCGCAGGTGGGGCAGGTCCATTCCTGAGCAGAAAGCAGCACTGTGTAAAAAGCATGTGTCGTTTGTCACACATCTGAGAGCGGGGCTTAGACAACAGTACGTCAACACACAAGCTTGTGTTAACAATAACAAACGGAGGTGAGGACATGAAAATTCTACTGATCTCTTAATGCTCCATATAATCCGCTCTATCTACAGACATGACACGCTTTTACAATAAGCAGGCATCCGTGTGCTGTGTGTGTGTGTGTTTTTGGAGGTGTGTCAAGGTAAGTAGAGTTTGTGAAGTAGTGTTAGCAAGCTGTGTGGTATTGGAGGAGGGGCTGCGTGAGATCATTGGGGTTTGGTGGTGTGACTTGATGTGCTTACGTGTGTGTGTGTGTGGGTCAGTTGGTGTGTTAATGTGAGAGATGAGAAGTGAATTTGTATTCAGGTGTATTTGTGTTTGCCTACGAAATGCTGAATCATTTAGATGACACTCAATTTTTAAAAGTTGCTGACTCAGAGGTCTTTTATCTTCAACCCTAGCGTGTAATTTCATGCTCATTGAGAGGCCGAACATCGAGGAAATTAAATGCTCAACAACAAACAAGTGGGGTTGTGTTAGTGCATGGCTCCATATAGTTGTGTATGACAGCCTTATGTGTGAGATGAGAGTTACTTAAGACACTAGCCTTGAGGCAGTTTGAAGCTAATAAATCCTTGTGTGTGTCTGTTGGTGGTGTGTGTCAATCTGTGGGCTCTTTTTTTGGGGGGAGAATAAGACACTGATGTCAAACTTGATACGGTAACAGCTGGAAAGTTCATATTGCCCCCACCCTCTGCACGCTTGCTCGCTTTCTCACTTACTTCCCCTCAGGGCAGTTGTTCTGCTTCACATGTAGCTAATTTGGCTGAGTTGTGCTGCCTCTCTACTTTTCACCCTGTGTGCGTCCATTTTTGTGTGCATCATTATTTTATTATCTAGGCTCTTTGTAAGTTTTGGACCAGGTCGGTGTACATTTTCTCTTAACAATCTGAATTATACAGGTTTTCTTGCGTTGGCACCGTCCTACTTTTTACCAGGCTCTCGTCCAACATCCATCCAACTACACACTTTTTCCTGAGTGTCTGCTAAGGCAGGTCAGACATGATTAATAAGATAAATAGCTCCACGTGTTTGTGAGCAATACAGGAAATACAACCACTGGCATGACATAAGATCCCAAAAATGTTGGCGATGAAAACTATATGACTTTGATACAGACTTTTTAGAACCCACAGTGAAATAAAACAAGAACTATTTATTTTTAAATAAATAAAATTGAATTAATTGAATTTTAAAAATACCTCTCATCCATCATCATCTAGGCATTTCCAGTAGCCTTTTGGTGATTGAAGAGCCTGGCAGGGGGAAACCAATTAGACAGGTATTTACTGCAGTACTGTGCTCTTTACATCTTCTAACTCCTCCCTCCTGCTACTGTGGATAAGTGGAGTAAAGGACATATCATGGGATTTCCTCTTTATCTTCACTAGCTCAGCACTCAGCTCTTTACAAACCAAAGGGTCAAGAAATAGCTGTCTCCAAGCGGGCCCCCCTTCCTTTTTTGCCTGGTTGTAGCATGTCTCTTTCTGGAAGGTAAGGAGTTTAGGACATCCAGAAGGGAAGCCATGAGCTGTTGGTAGACCTGTCTGCTTGTACAAATACTCATCCCTTTGACCATGCACCAACATAGTGATCTTTGTCGTGGAATTCACCTGCTAGTTGCTCTATGTCTTAATTCTTCACATTTTCTATCCATCAAGCTACTGCTCCGCTATCCGTATCATACCTCTCTGCCCCTCCCTCCCTGTTTTCCTGTGGGGGAGCCCCTGTCACTGTCATTACACATCCCACCATGATGAAAACCTGACAGGACCCAGCAGCAACATTCCTGCTTGTTTTACAACCCTCTTTCTACCAACATTCAGCTGCCTCCCTTTTATTTTAACCCTGCCACTGTCCAGCACACACACACACACACACACACACACACATATTCAGGGTAAAAATGCAGGAGAGATTACACATCCTTGCATTATCTATCTCTTTGTCCTTCTCTCTTTTTCTTGTCAAAGCAACTGATTATTAATTGTCGATCAGGGCCTTGTGTTTCTTCTAGCCATAAGTAGAATGACCGAAAACAAGATGGTTTTCTGCATCTGGGAGGTGGCATTTAATTGATCATCTTCAGCAGCTCTTTTGCTCAGACCAGTGACAGCATTGCGGAGACTGATGCTGAATGCAGCCCAAAGATTACAAATCCACTTATGTGACGTCTATTCTGATCTAATTAAGATGATGTCCAGCTAATGAATCACTGGAGTCCAAGCACCCTGGCCTATAGACTCTGAACAATCAGTTCTTTAGTCTCTGCATCATTACCTCCTGTTTGCATTTAAACACTAATGGAAGACGCTATCAAATGATTCACATAAGTAGAGGTAGCAGTACCACTGTTTACCAAATCTGGACAGCCAAATTCTTCATGCGCTGCTTTTTTTTTCTTTTTTAAACTTCTAATAAGAGTCTGTTGTGCTGTGATAAAGACAAACTGCGCCAAGCTGTAAAGTGATTATGGCAAAGTGGCCACAGTCAAAATTGTGTGTCGGGTGACTTGTTTATCCCACAGTTGTATTGGTATGTAATTTGGCAAATTTAATAGTACAGCAATAATCTTTGGGTTTTGGAATGATGCTTGGACGGGATAAACCTTTTGTACAAATGACAAACCCTGAGTCTCTGCAGGGGTGGTTGGGGACTTTTCTCAGAGCTATATGCTATAATTTAAGACCCCTTCTCATTAAACACACTCATATATATATATATATATATATATATATATATATATAGACAGGTCAACACACATTGACTTCAAGTATAAAAACTGGCAATGCCCTTTAATTAGCCCAGCAAATCACAGAGACGCCAACTTATAATTTCACACAGACATACCATTCTAAAATATTATTGGTATTACCCCAGTCTTCTGTTTTCACCAACAGCAGTGTGAAACCATATTTATATCACATATCATGAAGACAGCCAAAGTCTGTATCTCCAGGGTAATGAACGTAGGGCAGTGTAGATGACAATGTATCATTCAATCAAACACACTAATGCCACACACATGAACACACACACACACACACACACAGCACACACATGACAAAGGGCCCATTGAATGCAGCTCTTCATAATAAAGTCAAGCTGGAGCAGACTGAAAGAGAGAGCACACAACCTGGTCCAAAGTCTTCATGAAACTGGACATTTGATCGCTGCTAGTAGGGCTGTTTGTGTGAGATTGTGACATTGATACCTGCTAATAAAACAGCCAACTGCATCCATGCATCCATGCGTCGAAAGGTCACACCTAATAGGTCAACCTCGGACAGATGGGCATGGAAAGAGAGGGTTGTGTTGAATTGTGTGCGGGTGTCTGTGTGTGTGTATTTGGGGGTTTATTACCAGAGAACTATTCCCCTCTTCATGCATTACACTGCTCCCTCTCTTTATTCTACAAAGACATGTTGAAATTAAAGGTCAAATGAGAAAGGAAGCAGTATACATAGACACACCTTATTAAGGAGGCCACAGTCACCTCTGATTGTTGGAAAAACACAGTAATGGAACAAGTATAACAGGATGACCAGCAGTATAAAAGGCTTTGCACCATGCCCTATGTCTGCAACGCACCGCTTGACTTCGAGTAGGCGTGTGTGTGAAAATGTGCATCATGTGTGTGGTAGGTGGGTAATTTTGTAGCATGCTGGGTTTACTATCTTTTTCAGGGGAACCCATGTTCCTAATCTTTGTTAAATTATTTCCAGGTTTGGGACCACTGAATGCATGCGCACACACAGACACACACGCAAAAACATGGGCACATGCTTTACATAGTATAGCATGCTCAAAACATCCACTACCACTGAATCTAGTCTGAATAAATGTCCATGTGGCCAAAGCCTGAACTTTCTTTGGAAAATGAGAATAGATGTTGCTTAGAATAACATTTTTTTTACATAAAAATCACAGACATTCATCAGGTAAGAGATGCTGTTCACAAAACCCTCGGTCTTGAGTGCTTGAACTTATAAAACGTTTAGAACAGGTGGAAAACTGAGATTGTCAAGCAACATGGGTCAAGGCGCAGATCCAAACAGACATGATACATGTTCTTTGCTTTGGCTGGCCAGCAGCGGGGGAGTCCATAGCAAGACTTGGTTCAGGTGAAGCATTTAGTCAGAGTGAAGAGAGCTATGGCAAATGTGGGGAGGTGGGGAGGTGGGGGTAATGTAGAGAGGGGTGACATGAAGGAGGGAGGGGCAAGTGAGAGGAAGATGAATAACATGAAAGGACGGCGTGTTTGGCAACACCAAACTATTTCCAAACTGAACTGTTGCTCATTTTGACAGTGGAGGTACTTTTCTAAGATAAAGCCTAAGAACACATATATTAAAAGACATTAACTTGATAAAGTGGAATAAAGTGAGGCTACAATCATTTAAATGTGATTTAATCCTATACTGTGCCCTGATTTCTTACCCTGGTGAATGTGAATACTGCTTAGAGAAGATTTTTTACTTTGAAACATATAGCTGCTCGCAGTGCAAGTGGGATCAATGAGATCTTTTTTTTTTTTTAATTAGTTTATGGCATAAATCATTTTACGGAAAGTTATTTAAGTCAGGATTAATATGAAAAGACTAGTTGACAACATGGGTTTTTGGCTAATGCAGTGAACTAAACAATCTCAAAAATCGCAGGCTTATCCTGTAGTGGTTCAGTTCTGAGAAAGCTTTCCGTGTCTTTCCACAGATTGCCATTTTCCTTGATGTAAATTGCCTTGATGTAACTTTGTTGTGATTTGGCACTATATAAATAAATTTGATTCGATTTGATTTTAACCTTGCAGTCTACCATATTTTGAAAGGAACTGACCATGGATAAATAGGTTCAGATGTCCACATGCAGTACAATACCGTATCTGCTGGGAGGTAAGTCTGGAGGGATTCAAGGAGACGGATAAGACAAGGTTAAAACAGATCATCTGTTTCAGCCAGCCCTTTCATCTAACATGTGTCAGTGTCCAAGAGTGCGTCCGCAAATATGATATGACTGTTTCCTATCAGTGCTTCATCCTAATGTATTTGGAGATACTTTCCAACAGAGGTCCTGATATCCTTCTTCCTTCCCTATTGGACTCATACCAACAAGAAAAATAAACTTTTTTTTTTTTTTTTTTTAACTTTTTACGAACTTATGAAACTGGTTGTATAATGATGCAATGACGCCAAGCCTAATCAGAACTTAACTAGTGTTGGGGAAATCAATTTGAACTTTTTCTTTTTTTTTTTTGAGTGAGTGAGTCTAAAAACAAAACAAACCAAAGCAAAAAAAATAAATAAAAAATAAAAAAGAGTCCCCAGCTACAATTAAGTCCCTGATGGATGCCAAAACGCCACACCACCAGCATGAAATGATCAGTTTCCAGCACTCGAAACTAAAAAAAAACAAAACAAAAAACCCAACCAAAAAAACCCAAACAAGAAACACACACACATGCATGAACAAACCATACAAACAATATAAGGATCCATTTGAGCAGGTCAGGAGTTCATAGATGGGCCATTTACTGCGTCATTTCCCCAGCTTTACCATACAGGTGCAGCACATGTCTTTTTCTGTTGCTGGCTATGGTCAGTAACCATCTGGTTGGAAGCAGGCAGGAAAAAAAAAAGGCAGAGGAGAACTTGAATGCAGTAATGACATTCTATTAATTCAAGTTTAATCATGACCGGATCTCTAACTAGTCAATCTGCAAAAGTGGAGAAAAAGCAGTAGGATGTCTGTTCGCTCCATGAGGAGAGTGAAGAGGTAAAAGGAGGAGGCAACAGAAAGCTGGTAGCGGACAAAGAGTTTCCCTCTTAAGATCATTACAGGGAAAGCTGTAAACTGCCATCAAAAGCATGACGTTCAGATATGAATGAAAGCGGTGAGGCGCTGTACCATTTAAAGTTTCTAATCATGTCTGAGAGAGTTTCCATATAAGTCCGGGGCCAATAGCCGTGACAGAGCTTTTCTCTCATGTCAGCCCGCTTCTGTCTGGGTCAGGGCTTTAAAGCAGAGGTCAAATGTTTCTCAGAAAGACCCTGTGAAGAGTGAAACTCTGCTTGGGTTGTTGCTTAAGCTTCTCATAGTTGGATACTTTAACTGCTGACAAAGTTAGATCTTTTAGATCTTTTTGCATATCAACTCACTTTATCTATCTTAGTAGTTATTTTGTGACCTGTAAAACAAATATATTTTAATAACACTATGTGTGTATACCCTGAAACACATGCATGGACTGAGTATGAATTTGATTTAATGTCAGATTTTTCTGTTTGTGTAGTTATGCATGCATATTGACACAATTATTTTTTGAAATTCGAGCTTAATGTGCAGTTATTGACAATGTTCAGTATCAAATATCTAAAAAAATATATACATAGGAACTTGGAATGGAAAATAAATGCTTTAAAAGGATGCCATAGCTACAAAGCTGACGAGTAATAATAATAATGAGCAGTGACAGTGCAACAAACAAAATGTGTCCACAATTGTAATTGTTACTGTTGATGATATATTATGGAAAGACAAAACAGACACTGCACACTGACGTTTACATCAAAGTCATGACACAACTATTTCCATCACACTGGTGGAGTGGAAGGCAAGAACAAAGGCATGTAGGCTACGAACAAGCAAAAGAGATAAAGACATTTCCAAGCTTTCATCTTGCTGTGCTGTTATCTGCTCATCATATCACAGCCCAAAGCAGCAGGACAGCTCGACTCACATACACAGAGCTCTTCTTCTCTGGCCTGCATGGACACAGCATACCTGGAATTCCTCTGTGCACATGTAGTTTGTGTTTGTGTGTTGTTTTTTTGTTTTTTTAGGGTAGAAGACCAAGAGAGCATGAGAAAGAAGTAGATGTTAGTTAGGTTAGACAAAGGTTGACAAAAAGCATTTGAGAAGTTGGAAACTAATGGGAGTTAATCAATTAATGTTCCTGTCAACGTGCTTCCCTCAGTAGTGACCTTATCATGGTGCTGTTTCCAGCTCTGAAGTCCGCCCTGGTGTCCAGCAGTGAGATTCAGAGGATAATGAGGAAGAACACTGTGTGTGCGAATATGTGTGTGTGCGTTGTTTATGTTTGTGTGAAAGCCAGAGAGGGATATGTGCAGGGACTTGTCTGTTATGCCTCTGAGACGGCACCTCGGGGTTGGATATGATTTCCCCCTAATGCGCGCACACAAACATACACACGCTCACACATACACATCTATGATTTACTGCTCTTAGACAGATTTTACAGATTACCTGGGCAGACCACCCCGCCCCTCCAAGTTTTGAATAGGCAGAGTTCAGTGAGATGGGGGTAAACACCATGTCACAGCATTCATAACCAAACATAAGGAAACTGGAAGCTCTCTGGGCGCCTTGGGCTGGGAACACATGGCCAGTTATCATGCCGGGTGTGATTTCAGATGTTGCAGATGTTTCATGGGTAGTCCAAAAAAAAAATAAAAAATAAAAAATCCACTGGGTTTAGAAAAACTGCGAATGCTTTCATCGCTTTCCATCAGAAAACCGACAAAAGAAAAACAAAGAAATATGTGTCAGCTGCTTAGAGGAACAGAACATCATCCTCATTCTGTGCTATTATTAACACATTTCAATATTTTTTTTCCCAAGTTGTCAAAATGTTAGCTACATCTTTGTGCTGACATTTCATTGTTTTGTATGATCGTTTTGGTTTCCGTTGGCTTGGGTAACAATAAAAAACATGTTAGATTTTTGTTTACACAAATTGTTTTCTTCTCTCTCCCGTGGGGAGTATTACTGAACAGCTGCGTAATATTGAGAAAAATTATTGAGAAAAATGCAATGCTGAATATGTGCTGGTCTCTTTGAATAAGTATACAGACAGATACTTTAACTATAGCGTGTGTTGCAGTATGCAGTTATTAAAAAAAAAAAAAAAAGGTTTCCTTCTTTTTCATGCAAATGTATGTGAGTGTAAGTGTGTGCGTAAAGAAATAGTGAGTCATAATTATGTTCCTTTTTGGTGTAACCCCTTCATGTATCATCACTAAACCACAGCCTGACATCGGCATAATTAGCACAGCGAAACTACACTAATCTAAACTTTGGGATTCTCAAATGCCCATGTAACTAAATAGGCATCCACAAAACAACAGGATAGGTTTTCCACTGCAGCGATCCATCTGCGGTGCTCCACAGAGAACTTGAGACGGTGAAAAGTGTGGAGAAACAAAAAGAAGGTGGAAAAGAAAGAGTGCGGGAGTAACAAGGGAGCGGAGAGATGGAGGGAGATGAATGGTTGTATTTTCACTCAGGGTAGAGCTTTTCCAAGCTACATTTTTTTTTTTTTTTTTTTGCTACGGCGGTGTAAGGTATCCCACTCTATAATCCTCTGGTGGTGACAGACACAGAAAGACGGAGGGAGCGAGGGGATGGCGGCAATATGCGTGAATGTGGTTATATGTGTTCACATGCGTGCAATGATGCTAATTTGTCGCCATATGCCTGCTGTATGTCGATACTGTGCGTGCATGTGTGTGTGTGTGCTGGCATGCTTTGACGGATCATCTATCCCCCTTCTGAGAGCAAATTAGTCCTGGTCACTTTCAGAGTCCTGCTCTGCCTCCATTACACTGTAAAATCCAATCACACTCAATATGCAACGCAAAAACCTTCTGGCTCAACTTCAAGTTGTGCAGCTGCACAAATACTCAGTTTAAAGCACTTGTGACCATAAGCTGATTAAGTGGTTTCTGGAGCCCAATACCCCTGGGTACATCAAGGCTGGATAAACCCAGGGCTGTTACATTTAGATGTATCTCTAAGACAGGTAATGTCATCATTTTGTTTTGGCACACATGGACGTAGAGTACAGTCCATGGAATGATGGGGAGGACAGTATAAAGCAGCTGATATTCTACATTTAATAGTAAATGACACCATTTTATCTTATTAATAATCTGAATGTCAATAACAATGAGACATTCTCATCACGTTACCGAAACTCAGAGTAACGTCTTCAGATTTAAAAAAAAAAAAAATCGTTTTTAAAGACATTCAGGAGGTAAACAATGAATTATTCAAAGTTTAATCAGTCAGTGGTCTGTTAAAATAATTGATTCAATGTCTTGTTCGATGGATTTAGCATCATGAACCTGCATCTCCCTTGACGATAAAATAAGTCATTCGACCATTAGCTGCATGTTGATTGTCCCTCATTTGTTTCTTTGACATCCATCCACCCCGACCTCCTCCCAAAGTACATGGTGCTCTGTATTTTTTTTAACCAACCTCCTACTTCATTCCCGTTGTAGTCATGACGGCAACTAGCGCTCACCTAACAATAGAACACAACTATGGCTTGCGAGGAGATACTCGTTCCTAAGAAGAGGCCAGCCTGTAAAATATGGACAGAGCCTTTGCGCAGCGAGAAAGAGCTTCATTCATCTCTAAGCTTTAAAGGTGACCCTTCTACCTCCCCTATCGCCACTAAATCTTCTCCAATCTATTTAGTCTTTATCTCTGTCTTCTCCCCCAGATGTTTCCGCCGGCAGCCAGTCCATTCTCCTCAGGCCTGGAAACCTTATTCACAAACTCAGCTAGTCACAAACTTCTCAACTTCTCTTTACTTGCTGCGACCTGGAGTCTGAGGGGGGAGGGGAGATGCAGCAGCTTCGTCAAAGGGAAAAAAAATCTGAGGCCTCCGGCTATGTGAAACCTGCCACTACAGGTTAGCTGGGGTCACGGGGGACAAATTGTGTTGGGACTTCCTCCTTGTCAGTGTCTGCCGTAGAGGCCTGAAGCGTCATGTCCCATCAGTTAGAGCAGGGGATCTTTGCAGGGTCAAAGGAATCGGAGCTAAGTGAAACACTTTCCTAGAGTTTGGCTTCAGGGAAAAGCACAGGTGATGCCTGATGGAACATAATGTGGGATTATACTTCAAAACAATGTCTATGTATTATATATGTGGGAGGGTGTGCATTGACCTAAATAAACAGAAAGAAACATAAGATTTCCAAGCGAGCAGGGACAAGTGTTATTTATATTAATTGAGGAGTGAGTATTTAGAAAAATGAGAAGCCAAATGTAATATTGTATTGTATTGTACCGCATTTCATAGCAAATAGTTGTGGTGAGTGAGAGGCTGAGTAATTTCACTAAACCACTAGTTTTGTGCATAAAAAATAGCAGGACATGACCAAACAGCCTGAAAAGTCCATTGGCAGTTCTACACAATTATTCATTTTCAATCAATCTTTTATCACAAACCTTTAAAGAAGTGGAGTGAGTAGTTCAGCTCAGACTGCATATTTTAAATGAACAGAGGTGAACTGCTTTTCCTCTTTGGACACAAGCAGAAATGAAATGTCTCTTTAACATTCTTGGGTATTGAAGTAACAGGATCATTGGAGACAGGCTGATATTCCATCTGCTTGTCTTCGTTTTCGTGTGTACGTGTATGTCAACCTAAAGACAGTCTTTCTGTCTCAATGTCTGAAGTCCGGCCAACAGGTGGTCTGGTATTCTTTAAAAGCAACCACGGCGGGAGAAAAAAGAAAGCCCTTTCTGCCGCGACGGAGCAGACGGCAGAGGACTGGCATGCGGACGGGGAATATTTGCAGGTATGTGTGCTCAAGAGTATTTGTGTGTTTGTGTGAGATCAGAGGACCCTCACAAACCTGCTATTCATGCACACCTCAATGCAGCATACTCACTTCAGCTGCAGCCTAAAGTAAAGAATTCTGATCATTTTTTAGATAATCTTTTTAAACACTTCTAAGAGAGGAAGGACAAGTTGATATGAAAGGGATGTGCAATTACAATTCTGCCATTGTTGAGCTTTCCTCTAAAAGGTGTTGCCTCAGTCATCTTTTTTTCATTTTGTCCACTCTCTCCACATCAGTAGCACTCACAAACCAACAAAATCTCCTACATTTACATTCTGAAGTTAGGTTAAATAATATTTGATCATGCGGTGACACAATGGTGTAGTAGTTAGCGCTGTCGCCGAGCAGCAAGAAGGGTCCACATGGAACAGGAGAACTCATGTTGAAGGTTCTTACTGAGAAGTTTGACCATTGAAGGCCTGATTTATCACACACACGCACTGAGAGAGATGGGATTTTTGGTCTTTTATCTTGATTTATGAAATGATAAAAAAAAAAATTCCAAAACCCCATTAATACAATTCCTTTACTCTTATATTAACCTGGCCTTGTCCATTCTTCAGTAGTGCTGCAGCTATCGATTGTTTTTGTAAATGAGGTTTTTTTTTTTTTTACTCTCTCTCTCGCTCAGCTTTTTCTCTATTTTGGTTCGCCACAGCAAGTCAGCTCTGTAACTTGCATGGTTGATTTAGCAACCCTCCCCGTTTAATCGGGCTTGAGAGCGGCCTCTGCATACAAAGCATGTGCTCTACCGCTGAGCTACGTGCTGTTTTTGTAATTGAGTACTGTATTTATTATTTCAGGTATGACTATGTCTGACATAATCGAATAAATTCTTTTGCCTTATTAAAAAGCAATGGTAAAAACAGAGGGACAAAAAAAAAAAAATTTAATGAACATGTCTACGTGATGTTATGTTTGGTTTGCTCTTTGGACTTCAGTGCTTCCAGTTTAAGTGTTACATCATTGAAGACCTGATGTTAAGGTTTGCAAGTTCCAATACAGTGGATGCGCTGCACAGTGTTTTCACGTCCATGTGAAATGCAAGCAAAGCATTTCATATAATACGAGTGAAATGAATTAAATGAAGCTTCAGTTCAAGAAAAATTGCTTCAAGATTTTTTGTGATTTAATAATTCAGGGAATAATTTCGGCCCTGTTGTTCAGAGCGCGAATGGATGCATATTTTTAGTAAATAATGAAGACTTTGCATCATTATACATAGATAATATTTCAGAAAACTTGAAATACAAAGTGATGCTAATATGAGTAATCAACTGGGGAAGTTTCATTGTGATGTCTAATAATTGCTAATAATTTTAAGTTGAATAAGTGCAGACACAGGCTGTACAACCTCACCTCTCTTATGCCTTTCATATCTATCAGCAGCTTATGTAGCAAACTATCAGACTATGATCCCTGACTCCATTAAGGCAGTGTTTTGTTTTTTTTTTCCCCTCAGTGGGTTGAGGAGCTGTACAGGAGGGGGACATTAATCATGGAGGTCAGCAGCAGTTCACTGGGCAGAGAAGATCGAAGGAAGAGGACAGGTCTGACAAGATAAGGCAAGAGATAGAGAGGGAGTGTGAAGCCAAGTGGATTAGAGGGTGAGTGTGTCACAGAGAGTGGCAAAGAGAAAGTTGATACACAAAATCACCATGTCAGGATGAGGAGCATGAGCTGATTTTAGACTTCTAAGAAGTGCAATCACAGTAAGCGAATGAAATAAGTAGATATAACTCTTTGGCAGCACAATCCTTCTGAAGTCTTGGCATCACTTCCTCTTCTGTATCCCTGTTTGTCTACTTCCCATCTGCATTACTCCAGTCATTCTAAATTTATGTAACAAAGTGTGGCATCCACGAACACATCAAATCTGAATGTGATAAAAGTGCGAGGTAACATAACACAATCACCCTGTCCTGCAGTAGAAACTGCACACATCAAAGTGTGTGTGTATGTGTGTGTGTACGCGTGTAAAAACGAGCTGCATTTCAAAACAGCCTTTAGTCATTCAATACCCCCGTATGTGTCCGAGCAGCTATAAAGCACTGTGTGTACTCATGTGGACCCACATCTATATGCTCAATGCGTGTGTGTGTTTGTGTGAGTGCACGCCTGGTTTTGTTTGCTGTTTGTTCTCCCTGCTGAGATGTATTTGTTAATTGGTTCGTTCCCAGGGTGCACACAGCCAGCTTTGATTTAAGATAGGATAAGGGGATGGCCTTCCCTTGTTAGTGTAATTTACTGCGTACGCTCTCTGTATTTTCAAGAAACTCATTTTGGAGGGGAAAAGGGGGTTTTTCCTCCCAACCACTTTTCACCTTATTAAACGTGAGAGCCGGGGTTGTTTTGCTATGGGCGTTTCTGCACCATGGAGCTCGCTGGGGAGAGGTTAGAGACTGAGAGGAAAAATTCTGTACAGTATCGGCAGTGGAGCTTTTAGCCTTTAACAGTGCGCTGCTTGAGTTTTGTGAGAAAGAGCTACCCCCTGTATCTGCAGCTTGTTTCAAACTTTGGATTGGCTAAAATGAGTACATTTCAGGCACAGGCAGGTCATTGCCCTTTAGTAATCCTCCTCTGGGACTGTTCCTGGATCACTGACTAAAGCAGACTCCATGAGGGCTAACGTGAGCAGGCTATAACTTAGACTAGAGCACTGGGAGTTCTCTGTACAGTCTGAGAAATGGCAGGGATAAATATGAGTGGAGCCTTTTCTAACACACATGCACAATGCTGAACTGTCCATCAGTCTGTACTGGATCAAATTAGACCTTGAGCACCTAAATTTATCAGTGCGTGAGCCTTTGACCATAACCCCCCCCCCCCCCCAAAAAAAAACCCAAAACTGAGGTCTGTTCATCAACTATTCCAGATCCAGGTCCACTCCATCTAACCATGAGCTGAGGACCTCAGTAGGAAAAAGCCCATAAATTATCCTCAGTAAGTGAATAAGTGAAGCATAAAGGCTGAGGGACCTTCGCAACATGACTCCATGAGGAAAAAGGAGAATTGTTTCATATACATATGGACATAATGTACAAAAATACATCCCAACTGTATGAAGCTTTTTAACTACAAAAGGAAAAAAAGGCATGAAATAAAAATGAGCACTATTACACTGAAGAAACAACATTAGAAGCATCTGTTAGCATGATTTATAAGTATTTCGAATTGGGTACATCTCACAAATACATGTTGTGGACTGATAAAAACAAACAGTGGGGGAGCAACGTGAAAAAAAATGAAAATAGTTCGGTTAATTGTAAGCGCTTGACATTTGTATTAAAGTACGGTAGTTGAATAAATTACTGTAATGCTCTATCACTGCAGCTCTGTCTGCCAAAACATTTCAGATAATGGACAAGGATGTAAATTCAACTGCACAAAAAGAAAATAACTATAAAGTGTCCTTACTTACAAAACTGAACAATTCATTTATATTAATGGATCAATATAAGAAACACCTGCTTGCTTCCCAGTGACATTTACTGGCCCGAGTCTTGATAAATGAGTCTGCGAGAAAGCATGTGTCATTCAGATGCTGGCTTAAAGCAATGGAGGAAAACGAGTGGGGGGCGGGGTAGGGCGGGGGTGCTCATATCTGATCTGGTGTGAGTTAGAGGGGAATCAGAAGAGGGGGGGGGGGCGGATCAGAGACAAAGTGTTAAAGGCCGTCTGACCCTGCTTGAGGCTCGGAGTCAAAAGGAGCAGAGAGCAGAAGAAGTGAATCTGGACAGCTACAGTAAGCAAGGGCTGTAAAAGAGCCATAAAACAGGGTCAAACAGAGGGGACACCAAGAGGTCTGGGAAAACACACCCTGACACACTCAGCATCCATAACTGCCTTCCCCGCTCACCCGTTCGCTCACTCACATTCCTACACCATCTCTCAGCGTGACTGGCTCTCTTTTCTTAGACCGCAGGACCTATCACCGTCTCATCGTCATGCTCCCAAACCTTCACTGTACCTATACCAAAGTTAGTTTTGTAGTCCTAGAAACCATGTTGGTGTCTCCTTTATGTTCCCTTAAACTGAATGCTTCCAGGTGGATATATTATACTCACCATCTGCCATTTACTTAAAGCAAATTATGTTTAGTTTTTTTTTTTACAAAACAATGAATGTCATTACATGTCAGCTGATTCTTTAAAACCGTTATTGTCATTTTTTCCAAATTATTTTGAAAGAATTCATAAATGAACCAATAATGAAATTAAAAGCAGACATTTTTATTTGAGTAATGATTTAGACTAAACTTCGACAATCTATTGATCTGTTGAGAGAAATGGATCATATTTGTCAGTCAATGATCATTAAAATTTTCAATAATGAGAATAAATACTTAAACATGGGCAGAAATATCCGGTCTTTAACACAATGGAGGATCTTTGGTCTGGTAATTAGAAAAAATAGACTACGCCCAACTACATTGCATTGGGCTTAAGGAAACTTATTGTGAAATACACCTGATGAAATAGACCAAACTTATTCATATATATTTAAAAAAAAAAAGCAACAATAACAAACCCTGTGATGAGCTCCATTACACTGACAGTCTCTTAGCAAACAGCATATCTAAAACATGAGCACACAGTTTCCTTTGGCTTGTTAAACCTGAGAAAAACCTCACTGGAGCAAACTCTGACCTCTGTGTTGCCTTGTTCACTCACCCATCATATGAGCTGCCCTCCCCTTCTCCCTAAATCCATCTCCCCATCCTTACCTCCCTCCTTCTCTGTCCCTTCTTCCCACATGCAGATCCAGAGCCAGATAAATGCTGCTATTCCATTATCCTTGACAGCCCTTTCTCCCTCTTCTTTTTTTTTTTCTTTCATCTCTCCCTCCCTCCTACATTCCTTTCCCGCTCATCCTCGGTCTCTATCTTGAGGCTCACTCTGATTACCCATAATCCATGCCATCCACTCTGCCCTCCAGATGATGTGTGGGCGTTCAGCCTAACGCTCTTAAGTTCATGTTGAAGAATGGTGATTTGACATCACATCAAGATAAGCAGGTAAATAGATGCTAAGGGAGGTGTAGAGTGCCTGACTCGAACCTGCCTGCCTGTCATGGGCAGTTCTTAGATGACACTAAATGTTATGCTGTATGTGTATGTGTGTGTGTGTGTGTGTGTGTGTGCGTGCGCATATGTGTGGGTTGGGATTCCACTTCATTTGTCAGTCATTCCGCAATTACTATCTATTTTTCCAGACATCTTCTGTTGAATATGGCTAAATAATCAACCTGGAATTCTTTCTTTTGTGATCCTGTGTTGGCCCAACTAAGCATTGACGTCTTTGGTTTTACTTTGCATTATAACACGCTGCTGCCAACATTACACGATCCCACATCTTTAATAAACATTTACAATCTGCCTATAGGAACTCGTGTTTCAAAGATATGAATTTGGAAAAGGCATACAGCTGCACTTTCAATTTTTAGCTGCCACAGTTAATTTTCCAACACAGCAATAAATGAACTCAAAAGCTTATGCACACACAAACACGTGCACACTAATGAAATATGTCTATAAAAAGAAAAGGTAGGTCATGAAATAACAGCATGAATATTAAATAAGAATGCTCTCACGCCCCTGAATGGCATAGATCAGTGTATGTTTTTGCACTATAAAATAATTTTCAGGTGTAAAATATGTTTTGCTTTGAAATACTATTTATTGCCACAGTTGTCATAGTTGGTTCCCATTATTCAGGTCACTTTGGTTCAGTTAGTTCTGACGAAACCACAAACTTGGTGTGGTTAGTAACAGTTACAGTAAAAATACGAAGGGCCCCTCAAGAGAGCAAGAACACTTTGCTGCTCCATGCAAGCTGACATAGGCAACAAATAGCGCTGGCCTATTTCAGCCTGGTAGATTACATACACTGGGATCTATAACAGCTACTTAGAACATCTAAGGTAACAGTTTTAGAAAGAGCTGACATGGCCACAGAGCTTAAAGCACCCTGCAGCGGAGGTAGAAAGGGTCCGAAATGGGCATGACAGAGACACTAAGCACGTTTACATGACACCTAAAAAAATGGATTATTGCGTTAGTCCGACCAAAACTGGACTTTTAAAGTACATGTAAACACGTCAGCTCGACTGAAATCGAGTTTACAATTGTCGGACTAACACACCCAGATTGAAAGTCGATCTACTGCTGCATGTATACGGACAGTCGGACTGGAGCCGGAGGAGGTGATCTGCGCATGTGCTAAAGTTTCGCGCTAAGCTATGACCCGGAATTCGAACATAGGTTCATAGGTCATAGGTCAATTGGTAGTTGCCCATTACCCACAAGTCGTAAGAGTGCATATCGCCACCTATCGTAGTGGAGACGACATGAGTTCAACAAATAAATCAATTTCACTCCCATGCATGTATACAGGGACAAGGACAGAAGTCCGATGAGATGGCTTTATCGAGCTATAACCATAACTGTGCATGTAAACGTACTGACTGTGGCCATTTTACCCACTCTTCCTGCTTAAGACGGCAGCACAGCACATCCACACAACATAACGCCCAATCACGCCAGCTGGCCTCGACTAAGACGTGGTGTTGGTCCCCCTCCTGCCACCTGCCTGTGGAATGTTCCATGTGTGCAGCTGTGTATGTACGAGGCTTTCTAATTGGCCAGCACCACCTCAGATTGGGTTTTTGGGAACTCCATTTGATTGCTGTACTGACCCTGGGGCTGGTAACTGAGAGCTCATTAGTCCCTGAGCACTACTGGTGCGTGACCTGCAAGGGCCAAGAAATGTCCTGCTGCCTGTGTGACTTTTGAGCTACTGAGGCTGGAAAGTACAAAGACGAGGTTAGAAGAGCTGGATGTGAGACTGACAAACTGAAAGCATATTTTATTATGCTTTCTTTTCTTATTATGCTTTTATGGAGAATGTAATGCATTTCACTCTTGTAAAAACACAGTAGGGGGGAAAAAGTTGTGTAACTGTGCATCAAAGCATC
This sequence comes from Remorina albescens, assembly GCA_034769265.1. Lineage (NCBI taxonomy): Eukaryota > Metazoa > Chordata > Actinopteri > Carangiformes > Echeneidae > Remorina > Remorina albescens. The sequence goes on from CM068489.1 coordinate 9,060,437, forward strand.
AAATTTCTTATGTTTGGAGTGAAACTGGTATTTATTTGGAATTCTGATCAACACTGATATTACCGATTATAACTCACTTTGCAAACTGTCCAGCTTTTGCTGTTTCTGATTATATTTTAATGCTGCGACAGGAAAAAATATATGTTTCAAAAACACTATTCAGGTTTTAAAAATGAATGATTCTTCATTTTTCTCTTTTCTTTCCAGTCTCCTTCATCATTCAGCCCCCCCCCCAGCCCCTGAGGCCACAGAGGCCAGAATGATTCACTGACGTCATTCCAAACAACCAGGCAACTTTTATTCCCACATTTCTTTCCTCGGGGCACATCTGCCTCAATACCACTGATAAAATACTGATCCAATCCTCTGTAACACCAAAGAACGCAAGCAGGTCATTTACAAAACATCGATTAAATACAGTGAGTAATTGTGACATCTTCTAATTTCACACCCGACGCTGATTATTTGGCTCATGCTGCATTTTCGGAGGGGCAGCCCAAAATTATGAAATCAGTGCAAAAAAATATTAAAACCTTCTGGTCCTACCAAAATCCTGGTATCTTAACAAGCTCCTTCAGTTCTTGAGGTGTAAGTTGGACACGTGTGCGTCATAAACTGCTGAAGGATTGCATCTGTGCTAACATTAACTCCGTTAAATGAGCCAACCGTAGAAGAATGTTGGTCACTCGTGATGCAAGTCAGCATGCAAGCCTGACATGCATGCACATGCAGACACACACACACACACACACACACACCCACTCTCCCTCTCTTTTTCCACAAGCACTCTCAGTCCACAAGTGCCGTCAACCACATTATGGGCGCATGTGTGTGTGCGCATGTGTTCAGCCTGTTTGTATTTGTATGAAGTGGTCAGAGTTTCATATGGGAAACTATTTCAGAGCCAGCCTGTTTTCAGCACTTTGGATCCGACAAGCTAACTAGGCACTCTCGCTTTTACTCTACCCGCCAGCAGCCGGTTGTTGAGAAGGGCCAGCCTTCTGCCAGATTTAGAATCATTAATGACAGCTGTCACACACACCATCAACAGAGGCAGGCAGAGACGGAGACAGGAGTCAGTGAGGGAGACAAACTTTAGAGAAGAACTTCATAGAACGCATGGGCGGAGGCTTCTGGGTCAAAGAGCCTAAATGTCTCTGGGGCTAGCAAAACAATTAGACTGGAAAACCAGAACCACTTCGGCCTCATCTGTCATCTGTCAACATTGTACAGATCCACAAGCGGTTTGAATATCAACCCTGTCCAGTGGCTGCATCTCCAGCCCTTGACCTATATACAACAGCCTTCTAGATTTTCTGAATATCCAGTATAATAAGTTGTCTCCAATGATTTATGCCAGGAAAGAGTTATAATCCATTCCCATGGAAAACAAGTGGAAGTTAAAGAGCTAATTGCCTTTGGGCATGGTGGTTTTTGGAGTCAGGGTTTAGAGGAAGGTAGCGGTGTAAGGGAAGCAACTGTGCAGCGCAGAGAGGGACAGCGAGCATGAATGAATACTTTGTGGAGTGTGGGGGTCAGTAATGACATGCAAATACAAGGTCCAGGCCACAAAATGAGAACACAAATATCCTCCGTTTGCCTTGCCCCTACTTGAGCTGTCCGTCAGTGCAAGTTTGTCTTGTTCCTTAAATCCATCAGAGGAGATGTCAGCAGGCAGGTGAAACGCCGCTCTCACCCTGAGTAATGGCTAATGTGATACATTTAAAAAAAAAAAAAAATTACAATTTTGAACACACTACTTTCTTACAGGAGTCTAGGATATTTGCTTGTACATCACGAAATGGCCAAAAATAGCATACCGATAGCAGCACAGCTGTGGTTTCTTTTTTTTTTGTTTGTTTGTTTTTTTTAACTTCACTCTGTATTTCCATGAGTATTCTTCAGGAAAGGATCGACCAAAGACACTGCCAATACTATAGTTTAATCTTGGAACATTGGGGCTGCTCTCAAAAGTTAGACATGCTTTTAATAAGCGATTTTGCTGACAGACAGTGGTTGCATGCTCTTTATGGGGATTGTGACCAGGATTCAGAAAGCCTCTGAGGGGTGAGAGGACAGATGACACCCCTGTCAACACTGTTGCCACAAACACCATGAAAACATCCAAACGACCATCCCCTACTCCTATTGGACTCTCCTGCTCTGAGTTAAATGTCTGTGTTGTTCTTAATCATATACAGCAATTTGATTTTTAAGAAATACCCCCATACACACACACACACAAAAAAAGAAAAGATATGGAACTTATTAAAGCTATTGAAACTGTAATTTGGGACTGTGCTATTTTCCATTGCACAGATGAATACACAAAACTGATCATAGGCCTGCATTTTACGATTTCATATATTATAAAAAGACGAACTACTTCCAGAAAGTAGTTCCAGGGTTCTTTTTTGAACTATTTATTGCAAAGCTGGAAAAAATGAGAAGGGTTGAAGCAGTGTATTGTGAGGATGACCTCAAGTCCACTGGAGGGGCGTCTGTGGTTAAATAAGACATGGGAGAGTAAATAGGTGATACAGGTAACAAAGACTGAGCTTGTGGCATTCAGCAATATTGCCTGTATTTGGTAGTGAGGCAACTTTTCATTCAAAATATATAGAGAGTTCGCATTAAATGAGTCTTTATACAGTGTATCAGAGAGAGAATAAGCAGTTCTATCAAAATGTGGTCAGTACTGTTGAGTCCTAGCCCGGTTCTCACCATACTAAAGCGCTGTATTTATCCTTTAATATGAGGGCTGTTAAAATTTTTTTTTCAGCTTTAGACCAAGAGGAGACATTTAGTCTCTTGCCTTTGAACCAGAACACTAAAAGCATATGTCTTTACTTGTCATGTAAGGAAGGGACCAGAAACAGGTAGGCTGATGGCCAAGTGTGGCTGCTGAATCAATGATATCAGAAACATTTAGAACGAAAACTTGTAAAGTCAGAGGACCAGTCTGTCGAGGCACTTTCTGTTTAATGTTGTCATACTGTACAATGTTTCGACAATTTCCCAAACACATCACCTGGTGGTGTCTTTATTGCTGTAATGCACCAAATCATTTTTGTTTGAGTCATGAATTTATGAAACAATACGTGATGAGAAAAGCCCAAAAGCACGTTCCCTCTTATCCCAGATTGGGTCCAATATAGCTGCCTCTCCGAATTAGCCCAAAGGCTAGTTAACTTTAAATTCTACAGTTTTCATCAATGTATAAAAACTTTTTGACATCCTGCCGTTATAGCACTCCCTTTTCCTTATCCGTTATAGCAGGAGGAGGGCTCTTGCAGCTCTGGTCTCATGCGAGTACGGTAGTAGAGTTTTGTTCTCCGGTGTTAATCCCGCTCTCCTCTCATTAACATCCAATCTATCAAACAGCCCGCTGTCATCCTGCGCTGCCACCCTGTCATTTAGCTCACAACAGAGCTACAACATACTCACACTCATTACTTTCTCTACCAAAGCATAAAAAGCTGGGGGGGGGTTTTATCACAGCTTGTGAAGTTTGCGTATATGTGGTTTTTTAAAATATGCTCTTACTTCCCTTACTTATCCTTTTCGGCAATAATCTCAATGCTGGGGGCAGTTCTTACTGTCCCATAAAAAAACAAACAAACAGCATATAAAAATAACTCCTTTGTACGGTGAGGAAAAAGTGTGTCTAATTCAGATAATGTGAACCATTTTGAAGTGGCTTGTAAATGTGGTGTGGTTTATGTAAGTGAGGCTGCTTTCCTCTGCAAAGGTTGAGGTTTTTTTTTTGTTTTTTTTTAGTTGAACAGGCAAAGGTGTTCCCCATGTGTTCAGGCTATGCTGCATTGTATTCAATCTAATGAAACACAATAACCCCCCCCCCCCCCGGTCACTGACTAATGTCCAGCTGTACGCCTAACCCCACACACAGCCGAGATTTCAGCGTCTAAAAATATGCGTATGTGCCTCTATGTCTGAGTTGAGAGGGATACAAAACAGAATACTGTGATGGCAAATTAATGTCGGGCTTATTTTCTACAGCTCAGGTCAATAACCGAGCTAAAGAAAGATATGTCTGTGTGGGAGACCTGAGTGTGCTCTCTGACCGAGACAGGACTGGGAATACGGGAGATCACACACGCATACACAAGGCCAGGCCTATCTGTCTTGTAGTTCTGCACAAACATACAGGGACACAATGCACCTGGTCTCTGGCTCTCTCTCTCTCTCTCTCTCTCTCTCCCTCCCTGGTTACAGTGACACACTGCAGGTCTCAGACTCACAAGTCCAACAAAAACAGCAGTGTGTGTGCGTCTCTGCAGCCGTACTCTATACTGCGTAAGGCATGCACAGCAATGTCAATAAACTGTGAGACGATGCGAAACCAAACAGAGAGAGCTTAGATTGAATCTACAGTTTGACCAGTCCACCACCCTGAGAGGAATATCTCAGCACTGGGCTTCTTCAATGTGTCAAGGCTCCAGTCAAATTCCCACCATTACATTTTATGGCTACTGCAATGCTCTAATGTCACATAAGTCCCACTTTGAGGCCAAAACAGTAGGATGAACTGTCAATGACGAAACACCCACTAGAAGATGCAGTTTGTTTATGAAAACATATGCTGGTTTGGGTCTATTGCTTCTCTCACTGTGTCACCCAACACATAAATCAAAAGTTTCCCCACTTGCTTTTGCTCTGAAACTGGCCATCTGAGAGAAAAAAAAATTATAAATTTTTTTTTAAAGGGGATAAAAAAATAAAAAATAAAAATTGACAAGCAAGATGGAAAAAAAGAAGTTCAGCCGCATTCAGCATGATTGCCTGTTACTGCCATTTTGAAATATTTGTCCACTCACTGCCAAGACTTTTCTGTAGGCTCTTGTAACACCCTGTGCAGCGAAATCTAGAGTGGCTCTAACTTAGAAAACAAACTGTAAAATTAAATGAGGACAAATGAGGTCAGTGCAATATGTTGAATGCTGCTTAAAAGTGATCAATTCGAATAACTTGAGCGAGTTCCCAAAAGGATGCAAGTATTTCGAGGAGAAAAAAGGGGGAAACGCAGCAGGGACTGAAGTCACAACACGAGGTAATTTATTTCTTTTTGATTTATGAAAAAGTATATATCACATGAAACGCCTCCAAATGAATAAATGATTCCAGGATGTAAAACAAAGCTTTACTTTTTCCCCCTCACTGTGAATTTGTCTCATCAAAAGTTCAGCATTTCAGCAATCATTCTTTTTCAACAAATAATTAGAATCCAAAAACTGCTGTTGAGATTATATTTAGACTTCTGTATATACATATCCTTTAGGAAATATATATATATAAAAATTTGATTAATGTATTGTATTAATTAATGTCTCTAAAATCCCACACTGTCCAGGTTAGATAGTAAAAAACTCAGTGACTTCCATCTTATTGTATCCAAGCTTCATTTTTGTTTATTTGATGAATTTGTTAAGAATTGAAGTTTTTGTACCAGTCCCCATATCAAAAATTTGGATCGATAAACGGCCCCATATCTGACTGAGCTACTGCCACTCTGCTGACATCGTTTTCCTTTTTGTGCTTTTTTCATTCTATTGTAGAAACACATGATTTAATTTAACACAGTCTTTTAGTAGGCAATAATTTTTGAGAACTTGGGGTGGAGCAACAAGCTGAGTACAGTTTGTACAATTGTGAAAAGTCCCATTCTCAGTGTTTTCCTTGAAAAGTGGATCATGGACGTTAAGATTGATACCAATATAAAACTGCCATATTGCCCACGACTAGATCAACACGATTATCTCTAAAGCACAAATATGATGCCTCTACTATTGAAAACAGTGACAGATCTTGGATAAACTTGACCAAGTTGTGTTGAAAATCTTGTTATGCTTTATGCTCTTAGGGTTGAGGCCAAGCCCCCCACCCGCCCCCGACCCACCCTCCTGGTTTCAGTTAGGCAGAAATGCCTGCATTTGATTAGGGCTTCAATGTCAATAATGCCTGTTTTGAAAAACACCCTCAGAGGGCCATCAAACAAGGACGAAAAAAAAAAAAAGAAAGGGCAAGTGGGCGAGAGGGAAACAGCAAGAGAAAGATTTGAAAGCAAGAAGAAGCATAATAAGGTCTTATGACTTGACATTCATGTGCAGTCCACATGTTGCTGTGCTGCGTTTGCTTGCCCCTCAGCGTGACATGACAGCACCACTTGAACTGCTAAAAACACAATCCTCTGATGGCTACAACCATGGAAACAAGAGGAGGCCGTGAAAAACGATAAGATGAGGGAGAAAGGAGCTTAGAGACGGATATCGTAGGCAGAAGAAGAAACTTTCTCTCACTGCTCGTTCTTCAACTGCAGCTGTGGTTTGGCACACTTATTAATATTGACTATGGGGGCGAGTAAATGTCTGTATGTGTATGGAAGATAAAAACTCTTCCTCCTAGTTCTCCGCTCTGCAGACGGGTCTTTGGTGGACAGATTGAAATCTCTCTTGCACTACAATCACAACTATTTTCCTACAAAAAGTCAATTTTAAGATAGCTTGGACAACTTTTGAAGATTAATTACTGTGTCATGCATTTGTTTAAGCCCAGCCCTCGCAGTAATTTTTTCCTTTCTCAAATACCAATCATTTGGTGGTTTCAGATGGGAGGGTTTGTTGTTCTTTATCACACATGATAGAAAATTAAATAGATTTGAATTCTAATAGCTCTGACAGATGATAATGAAAGGAATTTATTATGCTCCAGCATTCCACAGAAAAACAACCAATCTATTGATCTAACACATAATTGGTAGCTCAAATTGAGAGCTCGGCAATTAAAATAATTACTAGTGTTTCAAAAGTCTATTGTCTGACAAAGAGCCATGGCCTGAAACGTCACATGTGATAATAATCTTTATTAAGTGAGTGATGGAGCTACTTTTGGCGTGCAAACCTGTTTTTGGTCTTTCTTATATCACTTTTTCATCTTGCACCCAGTACTACTTTTTTTTTTTGGGATGTGCGTGCTGTTTTTTCATACTGCTTTCATTTCACAAATCTAACCTTGTTAGTTCACATCCCCACATGGACATTAAACATGCTGCATTGCTTTGTGATATTTTGATTCTTTCCTGGTGCTGCTTTGCAGCGATGCAAACGGCCAATCACGGCCCACCCTGAAGCGAAGCAGCTCCTTGTTTGTGAGATTTGGAGTGAAATTTAGTGATGGTTGAATGCTTCGCAGCTGATATGCATTGCAAACCACTTGTCAAGTATCTACATGCCGGGTTGTGCTGCAGCAGAATGCACTTGGCACTCGAGTCTGCCAACAGTAGGGTAAACCAAGCAGCTGAGCAGTTGCTCTAAATCAGCTGAGTGGCAAATATGGAACTATGTGTTTATATGGGGGTTGAATGTTTGAGTATATGATGTTGTATTTAAGTGTCTAATATGTACGTGTGAACACACATACTGTGTGTACACAAGAGACATCACTTCTCTTATCAGGGTTGTCTAAATTAATCCCATCACGAGTGTGTCTATATTCGTGCCAAAAGAGAAAATCCTTTACAAGGTCTGCTTTGAGAAGCATATAGAGGTGTGTTTATCTGAAGACTATGGGTGGTCCTGTTTCTTTCATTCAATCTGAAAAATAAATACCCCTTTTGTCCCTGAATGAAAAATAATATGATACTGACCATCAAACAATGAGTTAAATATTATATATCTTAAGCTAAACCTTATTAGTACTTTGTGATGTTACTGATGTTCCTCCGTGAATTGACATGTTAGATCCATATTTACATCCATGCATGTTTATCCATGTATTGCTTCTTCATGGTTTGGAGGATGACATAAAAAAGTAAATGCAGTGCAGGAAAGATTTTAACCTCTGCTTCAAGCTCAGCACACATCCTGACAGGCGTTCACCCTAAAAAGAAACATCTGCAAACATACAGCACTCTTTACCAAACCCGCAACCTCCAAATAATCTTGTGGCTGGCTTTGATTTTTTTTTTTTTTTTATCTCCAACTGAAAAGAGAAAAAAAATGCAAGGAGCCAAATACCAGCCCTGTTGCCAGTCCACATCTCTGCCCCATGAGAATCACTCTTGATGCAACTGATTGGGCATGAGATTTAACACCAGGGTTTACGGGATTGTGTTTACTCCAAGGAGTAATCCACAATGGTTTTAGGTCTGGGCAGCTCTTACGTTTAAGTTTGAAACACAAGGTGATTCAGTGATTTACAAACAAACACTTTTTGTGACACTTAAGTGAGTCAGTTATTTCCTTTATGGTATTAATTTAAGCCTTCATCCATAATTCATAGCTGTAATGAAAATAGTATATGAAAGACAGAAGAAAAACCTGGCGACAGAAAAAAAAAAAAAAAAAAAGTCAGGATCAAGGAAAGCCTGTTGTTACTGCGAGAAAGAACATACATGTTTCCAACAGCACTAATAAAAGCACTGTGCTCACATGAAAATTAGTTACTCTCTCCTATGTCACATTAAAATGGGCTATAAAAGGATTAAAAAAGCATACAGGATCTTGTGGTGATAGTAAATGTTTGCCACGAGAAGCTTGGAAACCTGCAAAATTTATTATGGGATCAAATGCAACAAACTTTCCCAAAGTGGTTGGGTCTTTCTCAGCAGTCGCGAAAAAAGTGGCTCCATTTCACAGCAATGAGCATGAAATATGGCAGAGAAAACTCCTGGCCTTTAATGCATATACACATAGGCGTACACACACACACACACACACACACACACACACAAGCAAAGGCGGGAAGGATAGGGCTGTAACACCCCATGTCTCCCCCAATAACATACCAAATCCATCAATGTGCCCCAGCATCCAGCACTGAAGGCTGTCACCGCTGGAGGCACAGAGGCTTTAATACACACAACCAGAGCAAATTAAGGCTTTGTGGATTAAGACACATATTGTGTGCCAGTCATATCATGGGTCTGCCCTATAATTATAATATATAATCCCATTGTGGTCAACGATCCATTAATACAGACATTTCCAACCCCTGCCTTTCTGGGGAATAAACTAATTTAGAAGGAACATGGAAATTTGAACTAATCTTATTTATTTTTTTATTTTTTATATGTTCCAAATGTGAACTTTTCACAGAATTACACAGGAATCCTTACGAAATACGAAATAAAATGCAGTTTTACAAACGCCACAAAGCTCCATTGCAAAAAAAATATAGCAGGAGACGAGTATGAAAATAAAAAAAAATAATATATAAATTGCGAGATACATACCAAATCATTTAGTTACATAATCTCTGCAAACCAAAAACACTAGAAATGTAAATTACTATAATGCAAATGTCCAAGCACAAGCATTGAGGTATTTTGTGTCTGGAAGAACATACCACACTACACAGCAGCAGTGGACTGTAAAATAAACTGTTAACAAGCAGGGGGGGGGGCCTCCCTGTGTTTTCATAACCATCAAATCAATTAAAAGAATGTTGATCTTACATAATCAAAACCAAATGAGATTACTAAAAGTCAGTTCACTTCCTGGAATTAGGTTGAGCTTGGCTGGTCAAACCACTGGCCATAGATCTGCAGTGTGATGGGATCCAATAAGCAGTAAGATGGCAAAGATGGGAGGATGGTCCTCTGCTGTGGTCTCTTTGGTCGGGTTGCCTGGGTGGGGGGTTAGGGATTGAGGGGGGTGGCAGGAAAAGGCAGAGCGACCTTCGCTATATACTACCAGCAGTGTCTGCTTCACTTCCCTTGTTCATCTTATCACGTTCCCGTCTCTCCTTTGTTTCCCCCTGGATTCGCTGTGGTGTAACACTGCCCTGAGTGATTTTCCCTCAATAAACATTGACAAACTAGCCACAAGGGGGGGGCTGGTGATGGTCACAGACACGCCCAGAAATTCTTAAATGTTATGCTGCGAGACTATCTCATAAAAAGTTTACACTCCTTATGGTGTACAACTGTGAGGACAAATGCAGACAAAAAAAAAAAAAAAATTGTGAGGAGGAGACGGAGAGACAGACAGATAAGCACGAATTTCGATGGTGACATTTGTGTTACTCTGCTTAGTCTTATTTCTGTTAAGTGAAAAGTGAACTTGAGTTTTTTAAAATACAAAAGTAAAATATGCCACGAATTTTGATAAAAATCAAAAATCAGGCCAAAATATTTCAGAGTCTTCTTTATCACCGAATAACCTTCAAATCAGTCGATATCTCCTTCTTTAATGTTCCGCTAGCAGCATGGAGATGGAGACCTGAAACAACCAGTCCAAGGGATTCTCCTGCAGCGATCCAGCAGAAATGAGAATTGACTTCATTATAATCAGTTCTTGTTACCACACCTCATGCTAACATCGACGGTTTACAGCTGCTCTGTTGTTTATTCTGTAAAAGGAAAAAAGTTCGACAGCTGTGTGTGGGGTAAAATCCTACAATAAATATGTCAGCAGATGCGAGATTTTAACTTATTGTTGCTGTTTGGAAGATCACTGCATTTATTCGGGCTGCTGGTAGAATAAACAAGGATTTGCCTTAACTTCTCCCTCTGTCATCCTTATCCAAGCGCAGAAATGGTGTTTATAAACAACTACGCTGCACCAGCAGAGGCATTTAGTTGGAGACGATCAAAGGTTTTAATGAATAAAGCTGCACATTTATGAAAAGCAGTCGATTCACAGGGCGGTGGTCGGAGCAGATGTCACACCACAGACTGAAGGTATCCATAGTTCCGTCTGTAATGGGTTTAAAAAACAAAAAGGGACTTCAACGTTGGGAAAATAATGCTAAATTTAACTCGTCGTTGAACCCATACGTACTGCTATTCTGTGTGGCTTTATCGTTTACTGTCGCTTTCTACTCCTTCTCTTTGTTTGGTGGACCAGGACACTTGCAGGGTTAGTACACTGCTCTGCTATGACATCTGCTGTACCTGTGATGCCGTTGAAAAACAAAGACACATTTTTAGACTTTTCACATCCTTGCCAGTTCTCGTGACTGCCCTTATGGGATTGTGATAACATCTCCTACGAAACATATTTGCTGTTACAGTGTAAGTGTATATAAGTGTGATTTCTAAGAGACAGGCTTCTCCTTATTAGACCACAGCTCTGATCATCATCATCATCATCATCATCAGAAATACGCAAATACACACACACAGACACAGACACAGACACACACACACACACACACACACACACACACACACACACACAAACACACAGAGGATGTCTGTCTCCTGGGAGCTGATCAGCCCGATGTCCATCAACAAACCTCTATTCACACTAACTGCTGTGAGCAAGCACGTAAAAACATGCAAAAGAGGGATTCCTGCACCCTAGCACAAACACACACACACACACACACACACACACACACACAGCATCTGACCTGTCTGCCTGTCAGCGCAGCAAAAGGCCCCTTTGTCCTTTGATAACCCTTGTCCAGCCTCCTCTCCAGGAGGCTGTCTCTGTAACAAGTCTTGCCTGTGGCAGGAGCCCTGAGCCGGGGGCAGAGAGCAGAACAATGCCCTCTCTCCTGGTGGAGAACCGTTCACACAGGGACCTTTAATGAAATCTGTGTCTCACCAGCTTTTCCCAACCCCGAACACCCCCGACCCCCTTCCTCCTCCTTTTTCTTTTCTTCACATCCTCATCCTGGTAGTACATTTCCTCCTGGTGAGATTTGTGTTTCATCGAGGAATTCATTCATTTGTGCAAGCACACCTCGAGCTATATAAACTTCACAGCCAAAAAAAAAGATAAAACCATAGCAAGATGTCCCTGACGACACTTCTTTTTCAAACCCTGGGAATAATGAACAATATGCCCTCTTTCCTGCCTACACATAATCGAGAACAAGACATTAAACAAGCTTTTGGCCTAAAGCAGTGAGAGGGCTTTAAATCATATGGCCTTCTGGATTTAAGTAAGACAAATTTCCTGAGCCAAAACGCAGCAAGAAAAGAAAAAGAAAAAGAAAAAAGAAAAAAAAAAAAACGCCAAGAAATGCAGAAATCAAAAAAGACAGGCAGGAAAGAGAAGGAAGAAAAGCAGAGACAGTGAGGATAAGGAAAAGCTGACCTCTGTTTTGTGTGAGATGGACTTTGAGGAGTGAGAAGTGGCGGGACCATAAAAATCCTTTCTTCAGTTTCCATCTGCTGTGGAAATGCGTCTCTACCAGTCACCGCAACAAACATCCAACCCTATGAATCACATTTCTCAACTTTCGCCGTGCACTTTATCCTTTTAATTTTCTCTACTCGCAGTCAAAATGAACGATAACTCTGCGTGGGTTTTTTTTTTTTTTTTTTACAATACACCATGTATTTGTGTGCATTTCACAAGAGAAACAAAGAGTAAAGTGTTGTCCAAAAGGAGACCGACAGCTTTTAATTAACAAATAGTTGTCATTATCAAACACTGAACTCAACATTCCCACTCGTTTTATTATTTTCCCCCATTAAAGTTGATTTGACAGTGCTTATATTCTCACTGATGGCAAACAGCCTCTTGTTCACTGTCACTTACCCTGAAATTGAATATCTCCATGTCGTCCTCTGTCTTTTAGTTTTTCAAATTGATATGAACTTGCCTTTGTCCTGAAAACTTGTGTCGGTGACGGAGACCTTTATATGTTTAATGTCCCTGTCAACACTTTAAAAGAGTTGCCGGTGTTGTGAAAAATGAGCCAGAGTGTAGGCGTAGCGGAGGGAGGTGATTTCCCTCGAGCCGCTCGTAATTGCTTCAAGCTTGGACCAGACAGGACAAAACCAGGAGGCCTGGTGCAGGAAGTTGGACAGGAAATGGTTTGGATTCAGACGGATAGGCAACATGCTGGTTTCTCCTGGAAGCGGAGTGGGTATATGTATCATGACTTTGCCATCTGGGGTTTGATATATTTATTTTAAAGTAAACATGATTGGAAAGTAGACAGAGTAGCACTTCTCTTTGTCCAGGTCTTATCAGATGCTATATTCACCAAATCACTTTTTAAAAGTGGTCCGATTTTGCCTGCCCTTCTTTTTTTTCCTAGGTCATGATAAGTCTAGGTCCATGTTCCTTTAGCTCCCAGTGGTCTGGTTCCTATCTGGGGGGAGGGGGGGGGGTCAAACTGATGCTGCGGCCCTCTCCAGCATTCGTACAGAGGCTTTGAAGATCTGCTTTAAATCAAAAGGCTCAGACCCGCTCTGTCTCTTCTCATGCTTGGATTGAAAACATAACTGCCCATGCACGCTTCCCAGCCCAACAATCTAACTGCCTGACAGCAAATTCATAACCTTTATGTGCCCATTCGTGCCCAATAAAAAAATTTAAGGGTATTCTAAAAAAAAAAAGAAAAAGAAAAAGAAAAGATACAACTGCCAAGTTCTAGTTTTCAGATATCTCAGGATCAGAAACAGGGACATGATTTAAGATTCTCAGCACAGTCTACTAAATTTGAACAAGGAATTATCATTAAATGGATTCACTGAAAATGTCTGATCTCATCTAAAATCATCCATCCAGCCAGAAACAAAGAGACTGGGGTAGGCATTTCTTTCAATATAAATGGCCCTTGAGGGTGAAAATGGCATTACTCACTCCCCTTAGGACTGAAAAGACAAGTGATCATTGGGCCATAGAGAATGAGAAAAGCTGATCTAAAGGACTTCACCTCTCAAACAGTACAGCTGTCTCATTAACTCCAAATGCCTTGATAACTGAGCAGAGACCAGTTGGACCACCAGCGAAAAAGAGAACACCCTAAAGCCATAGAGAGAAAGCAGGTGAAAGTTAGAGAGAGAAAGTACTGAATGGGAAGAGGATTTTTTTTTCCCCATTTCTGCCCAAAACCCCGAGACCTTCCTTTTGCCATCTTTCGTCTCCTCCCTCTCTCCCTCGCGTTCCACATTTCTCTTTTCTTCCAGCTAGGATTAGCTCAGCAGGACACCGACATTCCTTCTCTACTGGTAGTCTTTGTCTTGACATTCCCACTCCTCCCAGTGTCCTCTGAAGCACTGCGTCCAACCATGAAGACCGACTGTTCCATAAACTGGCAACAGGTTCTCTCCTTCACCCCCGCCATCAAACGTAACCCATTTTATCTATGATATGATCTCACTACCATATCAAACCATATATAATGCACTGATGGATTGCTGGTTGGTCAAAGTGGCTGGTGGCTCAATACTACCAACATTTAGACAAGGTCACGCCTGCAGAGCTGCAGCCTTGTTCAATTCAGACTTGAGGTTGGGGGTGTCCTGCAGCGACTTTGATCTGGAGTTAGTTTTGCCATCTCTAATGCCTGTTGTGAGATTTTGTGTGAGGGTGAGGTAACTGATACACTGTGCACAGTGCAGCTTTCCTCCATTTGTGACTGACTGCTGTGCCCCATCGGGGGAGGCCTGCATATTGTTGCAGTCATTCACTAAATCTATTACTCTTAGCCGTCATGTTTTCAAAATTTAGATGACATGAACCTATTTTAACAGACCCCCCCCCCCCCCCCCGCCCCCGTTCTGAAGCCCCCTGACCTCTGAACTGAAAACCAAAAAAAAAAACAAACCCAAAACATCCATTCCAACAAATGCCATACAATTTGAACATGAAATAAAAGAATTTACTGTTGCATATTTCCATCTGACATTTGGGCCTCTCTACATTTTGGCTGCAAGTCTAATTATCAAATGTTTGCTTTGTTCACTTGGCAAAATGCCTTTCTGATTTAGCCAAACTTTAAAGGCAGACAGATTTGCACAAGAAAACTGTTTACTGGGGCCATCTGCTTTTTCTCGTGTATAGCATGCAGCTATGTTTTCCAGAAAATGTTCGCATGATCAAGCTCCTGTAACCATTAGCTACCTAACGTTGACTTATATTCTAAATATGACCTGTTACAGACTGTCACAATCCAACAGCAACAGACTGTTTGAAAGACTTAAGTTTTAAGGTTTTTCTTTTGTTCAACAGAAGCTAACTAGGTTATTGGAGTCAGCATAGCTGGGGCTCGCTTTGGATTCATATATCGTGATTGTATCTGTACAAGAAATATCATGCAAACGGTTATTAAAAGCTATAGTGAGGTTGAAACTACCAAGGATTTACAAGAGCAAGGAGAATATGGATATCATAGGTATAACTGCTCTCAAGGCAGAAGCTGCATTAAAACAACATTACAGATGTCAGCCATGATTAACAAGCCATTTGGATATAGCTGCACCATGCATATAAATACACATACACACATTCACACACACACACACACACACACACACACACACACACACACACAGAAACCTGAAACCTGAAAAGCACATGTTGTATAACAAAGTCTGGAGATGGTGGGATTTGGTTTTTCTGATCTACGCTCATGTCTGTGCATTCACACTACTTGACCTTGGCACATAAAAACAAGTAGACAAGAGAGGACAACAGGGAGGAAATGAGAGAGAAAAAAAAGCAGCTACGGGGAGATAAGATAGTAAAAGACAGACATACTGAAGCAAAAGGTATGGTATAGCACGGTGATGGTAAAAGGTAACCTGAGAGGGAGCAGAGATGAGTAGGAGACAGATGAGAGAGAAAAAAAAAAGTGTGTTCTGGCCTTGGGCCTTGACCTATCACAGTTTAATCCTTTCACCTGGTCTCAAAAACTGTGCGCGCACACGCACACATACACAGACAGGATATAAAACACACAAAGACCTATGGTGTGGACAAAGATAAGTACTGGTGCACTGCTGTTTCAGATAAAAGTCCAGCCCCCTTAGCTCTTTGTGTTGAATACTATAGAGGTTAATAGTTTTATTAAGACCATGATTCTTCCATAGGGCTTTACGTCTTAATCTCCATGGTGATTTGACCTGCCGCAGTATGAACACATGAGTCTCAGTGTGTGTGTATATATATTTATATATATATATATATGTGTGTGTGTGTGTGTGTGTGTGTGTTAATTACACAGAATTGTTCATATGCTGCCCAGGTCTCAAAAAGGTCCTGTGTGTGTGTGTGTGTGTGTGTGCGCTCGAGCACATTGCTCTCAAGCTTAGTTTACACAAGAAGGTCATTTTAATCAGGTGAATACCAGGCGGCCTAATCTGCAGGTCTTTGCCTGAGCATAAACAGAGGATATCCCCGGGCTCAGCCAGGATCACATACCTGCAGTCATGGAAAAGTCATTTCTGGAACTGACCAGAGCAAATCAAATAACCTCCTGCCCCCTGAGTCCTTTTCTCTGCCTCCATCTCTTCATCACAGCCACCTCTGGTGCCTGCTTTCGCCATCCGGTCTCACTTGCACTTCATCTTTAACTTTCACTCTCTGCCTCACTCAACACTTTCCCCTGCTCCATGTAGCATTATTTTTCTGACAGCCAACTCACTGACCCACTAGACCAAAGTGTCAAATCCAGACAAGCGTACAGAAATAAAACACATCCAATCATATGAGCATTTACACATGTCGAGCGTGCATTCTGCGACTTTGATACACTGCCAACGCACTGTCTCCTCCTATTTTAGGCAGTTTATGTCAAATTTCTCACACACATTGGAGGTCAGCCCAAAACCTTCCTCATCTTTGGTCACAATCTGTTTACAAGAGCAAACATGTGGCCTACCAATACACGTTGGAGGGTGAAGGGTCACCGCTGACGTCTTTGGCTCCCCGTGCCAATCAAACCATATGAGGTTGGGTGATATTTCATATAGAATGTGGTTATTAAATCGTTCTACAGTGTAACTGGCGATGTTTCAGACAGGTTTGCAGGTGTTTTCACAAGATAAAGTGTATTAAATAGAACATTGCAGACATGAAACCCAGAGGCATTCACTGTTCACTCGACTCAGCATGCAAATGTCATCAGGATATCTGATTCTTGTCTTCACAGTGCGTACAGGAAAACATAAGATCAAAACTCGGCCAAAACTTAAATCCCAGTTGACATCTAGTCCAATTTTATGAAGCTCTGTGATATATGCTATTTATATATATTGCCCCGCCTCAGGGATGAGGTGGATTTAGTTCTTATAGATACAAAACAACCCTTACCCTGAAAATTGGAACATAATTTATTGCTTGTTCAACAAACAAAAATGTTTTTGATGAAAAAAGCAGGACGAAGAGCAAATTATTGTTGGCCATTTCTAATGCACACAGAAATTTGTAAATAATCTCCCTCTCCATCTGCCTCTTCTGTAACTACTGCTTTCTGGCATGTTGCCTCTCTTCCTGTGGGTGATAACCCAGATAAGGTCTTTCCCATTATCACCAATGGGCACCAGTTAGGGTAGTGTAGCAACCATGAAGTGGCGACCTTGTTATCACTGTCTTATTTGGGTTTAGATAACCATTTCGCCTTAAGTGCATGCGTGCATGTGTGTGTCAAGACAGAGAGGGAGGGCCAAAATACACAAGCCTTAACTTCGATACAAAAGCAAAGAAAAAAACAAAACAAACGAAATTATCATTATAGTGAGAATGTTACGAGTCATTGCAATTTATTATAAAGACATTGATAACTGCGCTTTCTTTCCGACAAATTTGGGACAAGCAGTAAACAGCTATCAATATCGAGGTTGGACACTGATGTTAAACCACTAGAACTGTTTTAATAATGTCAACACAATAGCATTGATACAGCAACATCGACATGTGCCAACAGTGGGTGCTGCTTCCATCAACCACAAGAGACTTTACATTCTTCTCTGACTAGTGTGGTAAAATATTTGCGGTCGCTTCTATTTTGGGTCTCCCTCTTATCCAGTTGTGTTTATGAGCGCTGCTCTCTTCTGGAAAGGACTGGAGAGTGTGAAGACTCCGTCCTCGAGTAAGTAGCTCATTGACTGAACTTTCACTCAATGTGTGTTTAACTGTGTGTCTATACTTGTAAGACATTAAAAAGGCAAATCCCACCATTACAAAAGTATGTGGAATGGGCCTGGTTCTAGACAGCTTCTAACGTGAGGGGTGGGGGAGTGGGAGATGTTGGATCATCACTTACAACAAGTGCTAGTAAGAGTGTTATTTTTGACTGTAGGCTATAATGACGATAGATCCATGTTTTTATCTAAAGCTAAAGTAAGCCACATTAATTCATGCATAACCTTAATCTGAATTTTTTATTGTTTGGCAACACCATAAGTACCGGAACTGATTTTTTTATTAAGTATCAAGGACGTTTCATGTTCGGTTCAGCCCCAATAAACTTGTGAGCAGCTCAGGAGGTTTAAGGATGGAGACCTGTGAACCCCTCACAGTGCCAGATGCCTGGGCTAAACATCAGTGCTCACTAAACTGCAGGACCAGACTTTTACTCTGATTATTTGGTCAGATTAATCAGAGTTCATTTGGCCCAAAGTCTGTAACCCGTTTTACGCAACACAGAGACAGGGAAAGACATCCAAACAAGAATGAACCACAAGAGCAACTCTTTAATTAAGTCACTATTGTAAAAACAAAACAAAAAAAAAAGAAAAAGAAAGGGGCGAGTGAAAGTGAACCAGGGGTGGTTGTGGGTATGGCTGTGTGTTGGGGCTTGATGATCTCAGTGAGAGTCTGAGTCTGGTGGTGTTATATGTGGTGATTTAGATAATCGGACCAAAAACTGCTCGATGTCTTTCTTCCAGATGTTTCACTGAAGTTGCTCGAGGACACAACAAGGACTACCATCACCACAGGACTAGAATTCATAGCATTTCACAGACTAAACTATGACACACGCCATGTTTTGGCAGCCGCCAAGATGCACACTTGTCTGTCAGACCCATTTCCAAGCGTTCCAGTCATGCTAAATGGGAACGCACACATCCTTCACACAATAGAGGCTCTGTGTGTCATACTTGGAGTGGAGTGGGGGGGGGGTGAAAGCTATGATGTCTGCTATTAAAACTCTGTCTCTACAGTGACGATACTATAGTTCTTATAGTGACAACTGTACTTAACAGCTGTTTATTTACCAGTATTTATCATCAAACTTCATTTCTTTACTCACCACCTCCAGCAATTATGTCACTCCTTTATTCTTCTCATTTGAAAACACAGCAACGGCTGAAGCTCCTGGCAAAACTGGTAACTTTACAATTGTTAATGTAAATGTTGGCTTTGTGTGCTATAGCGTAACTTACACATACACACGCCATGAAATTAAATTACAGTGGAACAAAAGAAATCCGTGGTTTTCCATAAATGCATACATTAGCAATGCGATGAATGAAGTCTGGGATATTGTATGTGACGGACTAAGTAAGAGCAAGAGAAGGGGATCTTAATCAAGAATAACTGCCTAGACTATACATATTAACCTATGAAAATGTAACAGCGACTTGCCAAAAATGAGCACCACTGGAAGAGACGCTTCCCACATGAAATTTAAAAAGGGCAAGATGTTTAATCACAGACTAATTTAATTTCATTTAACCAAATTACAAAATGACATCAATCAGGCGCTCTCTCTTTTTTCCAGCAATCAAAACTGGATTTGCGTACTATCGTGCTGTAGTGCCGAGCTGGAGCTTAGTAACCCCTGGAACACGATGAAAGAGCGCGATTTTTATGTCAATCTAATCTAAATTAATTTGCCAGCTGGGCCAGACATAGTGGAGCAGTGGGAGAAGCTGTCTATCTGCTGAAAGCAACCGAAGTTTTATACATTTCAAACCACACAGCCAGGTGGTCCTGCAGCAATGGGGAAAAACACACAGATGAGACGGTGGAAGGGATCCTGGGATGAAAGCAAAAGGGTGCAATTTGGAAGGATAGATTAGATGAGACGGATAAGGTGGTCGGACGAGGTTTAACAAAAGAAGGTAACAGAGAAAGAGGGAAATGACTAACAAGTGTCTGTTCTTGGGCTAGATTGCAGTACTCTCAGAGGACCTGTGTTGGTGGAGGGAACCAGAGCATAGGGGAGGTGGGGGGTTGTAAGGTTTGTCATGGAACACCTGCCTCCACTTAACCCCTCTCCCTCTCTTTCTGCTTGAGCTGCCTCTTTCAGCCATCACCGCTGCTTCCAAACCCACCACCCCTTTCTGCCTCAGCATTCATGCACAGAGTATCCTACAGGCTCACAGGCCCAAAGCTTCTGTTTTTCCCCAAACACGGGAGGTCTCCATATTCTGGGATCTTTCTGGGCAAACACCTAGAAGGCAGTGGGCCGAGCTTTTTTTTTTTTAAACCACGCCCGCGATGAGAAGCAATATTAACGCTGACTCACATCGACCTCTTAGATTGAGAAAGAAATTACGGTTACAACCTATACAACTGTGGATCATACTTAATGCTGCGAAAATAATAATGCACTCACATAAAAGTCTAAACCTTAATAGGTCAGCAGAAGGAGAAACAATGACGTTTCTAAAGTAAAATCAAAAATGGCAATAAACGGGACAAAAACAGCTGCTGATTTATTTTCTGGGGACTGATCCAGTATCAAGTATTTGCGTCACCTTTACACACATAAGTATATGACGTCATCATTCACAAACACTTAATTTGCAATTCCTAATTTTTAAAGTGATGACAGAAACTGACTATTTTCCCAATTTCACACAATATAGCCACCATAGAACAACATATGACTGTTGGTTATACCAATTACAGGCCTTGTGTTAGGTCAGGAGTTATTCCCCTGACATTAAAGAGGACACGGGGGTCCCCCTATTCAGACCGACTGCATACTTCAACTCCCCTTCTCTCCTCTTTTCAATCCATTTTCCATGCCTCATAAAGGATTTGCCACTCGCTTCCCAACTTTCTCTCCCTTCTCTCTTTCACTCATCTTTGTTCTCCCCCCACCCCTTCATTTAGTCCTTTTCCTCTCACTCATTCTCTTCACCTCTTCAACTCAGTACCTCATAAACCCTCCTTCCTCCATCTGCTGGAGTTCAGTGTGACTCACAGTCACCAAAAGTATATCAACACAATCAGACCTAGATTACCACATTTAGATGTTTCCTTTTTTTTAACCAATCTCCCTCTCTCTTTCCCATTCTTGTCTGGCTGTTGCCCCTTTTCCACATGCCTCCTTTTACCCTTTGCTGGCCTCTCTCCTTTTCTTTCCATTCATGGATGGTAACTAAAGATAGAGCTGGAAACACGGCCATTAGCCCCATATCTGTAGAGCCGGTCTGCAAGTCATATCCCACTGTTTCTGTTTGTATTAACTATAGTGGATACGTTGTAGATGAGTCTCTGCGAGACACACACACACACACACACACACGCACACACATTCATAAACACAACATGAGCTGGAGGGTTCACTGGCCCTCAACGGTGTGTTATACAGCAGCTCATCCCAAAGGGAGACTCCATTAAAAAAGGGAACACGAAAATGCCTTGAGTCTGGCACTACAGCAGCTTTTATGTTCTGTGAATCTCTCTCTCTCTCTTCACTTTAAAACACCAAAGTCAAAGATACACCAAGAAAATAGTTGACGTGTGGACTGACGTTAGTGAAATCCAGGGGCACTATATTAATAACTGTTTAAAATAGGCATAACTTTCCTGCACAGCTTTATTATTGGAAGCAAATTTGAGGTAACAAGTAAATTAAATGAATCAGTTGAAACTTACGTCAGAGTTTTAGAAGTGTTAGAACACAAATATATTTAAGGAGTACATCAAAAACTAATGATATACATATATATAAAGAAAGGAAATAGGCCTGACACAGTTAGTCCTATAACTTCATTTAGCATTCAGCTGAAAAAAAAAAAAAAAAAAAAAAATAGAGGTGGTTGAGTAATGTCTTAACATCTAAGGCTTTTGGAGGCAAGTCCCAGGGAAGGTCTAACTGAAAGCTTGGTGGGCCAGTGGCACTGACAGATTCAGGCTGAGTCAGATTTTGAGGAAGTCTACCGATTTGCATGGGCTACTTTATAGATCCCAGTAGAGACATTTTCTTTTCATTTTCCCCCCCACCCTGCAGGGATATCAGAGTGTAGGGTCAGTTAATGAAGAGGTCTTAGAGCGCTGGCAGGCGTTCACTGTCTTGTTTAGAGACACTTGAGGGTCGTGGGTGTTCACCAACACAAGCTCTTGAACTCCAGTCCTGTGGTCAAACAGGGGCTTTCCTACTTGCTACAGTACACCACCAGGACAAATGATCTAAGCTACTTGTACACGATTCAGTTTTAACTCATAACAGGCGGCGCAAAGGCAAAAAAATATTATTTCTAGCAGTAAAGTACAGCAGATCTGTAGCATCTGTGTAAAGAATGGAGGAATATCAGGACTAAATTAGAATTAGTAAAAAATGGAAAAACTTTACTTGGTGGAGATTTGTTTGATCTGCAGAACATAAAACCAAGCAACAACAGATTGTAGAGGCCAATTTTGGCTGTAACATTTAACTGAAAAAGACGACAAGGATCAAAAAGGGTAGTTTCCTTCTTTAAAAAAAACGATGAATGTGTTTACAAATAAATATTCAATGGGAGACTGCACTTGAGATCTTCATCAAATTCCTTTTACTTTCATATGACAAAGTTTTGCTCTTGGATATAAAGAACATTAGCCGAGGGATAGAAACTGACTTGCACTGGCTTGAACATAATAAGATAAGTGTAATAAGGTGTTAATAAATCCTTGAAGTCTTGTTTAGGTCTCATAATGAGATTACATGCTTGATATATTGGCTGACTGTCAATAACTTGAATACATGAACGTTACATATCGGTGTACCTGTAAATCACCAGCATGGGATCACACTGTTGTTTAAATCTCGTCTTACTTTCCTTGTAACAGTAACTGTTGTGTGTCAGCAACACTGTTTCCTTGTTTATTCAGTACCCACTTCTGTGAGACCTGGAAATCCTGAAATGACGGGTTAAGAGCGAAAGGCGGTAATCCGACTAAATCTCAGCTGTGAGGCTTGTTTTCCCTGTACATGGTGCCCAAACTTACATGTACTCCCCAGCTAAGACAACAGCTTTCCTGTTGGGGCAAGAAAAAGAGTAGAAGAGGATGAGAAAGGAAATTACAAAAAAGTTACATCAATCCGGTAAGTCAACAAGCGGAGGAAGGCTGTCGGGATATTAATGATAGAAAGAGTATGAAAAACATTGCAGCGACTGCAGCAATGAGGATAATGGAAAAGAGAACGGCAAGACTATAGCAACCAATCCAGGCTGTAAGCAGCCTGACAGGTTAAGAGGTGCAGATAGGCGCTGATGGGGCCTCCCGTCTCTGGATGTCAGTGCTAAATGGCAAGGTCCAGATCGCGGACAGAAAACTGATAGTGTATCATGGTGCTGTTAGTGGGGATAGGGGGCAGAGGTACTTGTGAAATCTCCATTCAGTATAAAGCGTGCACGATACTAGAAGCAATGACTGCGATGTGGAATAAGAGAGGATTAAAACAACTTGTAACACTGTCTCAGATCCAAGCCAGACTCCTGCCATTCTGTCTCGTCATTCAAGGTCATTATATTCACAACGTAAAACACAAATGGACTTATACATTACTGTTAGTGTTTGATCTATAGCTGGCAACTATTCCGTTTTGTTTGCTTGGCACTTCGAGTCTTTACCCTTGTTGATTTTTTTCTCCCCTTTCCTTCCGCTCCAGTTTTTTTTTTTTCCCCTCTCAGCACAAACTTCTGTGTTTCTAGCTGTGTCATATAGTTTACGATTTACTGATAGAGCAGTCAGGCAGAGGTTTGGAAGATCACTTGAGACAAAAGCTGCTTTTCAGCTCTCGGGACTGATATCTCCCAGCTCTGCTCCCTTCAGATAGCCGAAATATGCTGGCTGGAAGTTTGAGGTGAGGGGTGGGAGGAGTGGATGTTTTGCCTGTGGCCTCCTCCTTCCCACAGCGGCCGAGGTGAAAATTATTTTACCATATGAGGAGGCTGAGGGTTGCTCCTGCTATGCATGTAGCCCTGCTGAACATTTCTTTTTGTCTTGTCTTAATCAGAAATCTGAGGTTAAGCTAGGACGTAAATACAGAATACCCTACTTCAGAATAAAGTTGCAGGTCATATGCATGTTTTCATGCTTGTGCACCCTTAATTGGGCCAAAAAAAAAAAAAAAAAAAAAAAAAAAAAAAAGGCAGGCATATTCTGATTGTGGTTTTAAAAGTGAAAAATGAAAACACAGCAGGCTGCTTGTGTCAATATGTCGGCATGTTTTGTGGAGAACAACGTGAAAGAGGGAGAGCTCTGAGCACCAAAAAGTGTAAGAGGGAAAACACGGAACTCAAGCGTCTCTGCACCAGGTGAGTTTTCCTGAGGGCAGCTGGGAGTATTTTTCCCCTCATTTAGCAGGTCATGAAAAAAACCACAAGCTGCCAGATGTGACACAGGGCATGCACCCTTCTGACACACTGTAAACAGACACACGCACGCCTACGCAAAACAAAACTCTTACACACAGAGGGAACTCGTTCTAAAACTAATATGAAAGTGCGTGTTGTGCTGATTTACTGTATTCCTACATAAGTCAGAGGCAGATCTCTATCCGTCTCCATCTCATTAAAATGAATGTCAGATGAAATAAACGGAGGGTGAAGACATCAAAGAGGCCTGTCGGGAGCTGAATAAATCTGGGTTTAAACCTGCTACAAACCCATTTACATTAAGGACTTGACCATGAACTCAATGTAGAATCCAAAAATAACTTTTTTTGGAAGATGAAAAGTTTGAAATATGTACTTTTGTTGCATTCCTGTTGCTGTATGGAACTATTCTGTTCTTGAAAGGATATTAACCTTAATTGTTATTGGCAAGCAAGTCTTCTTGCAGTGCACTCAAGTCTGTCAGGAAATGGCAAGTTAGCTACACAATACTTGCACACTTGAAATAATTACACACTGTCCGCAAAAGTACACTGGCCACACAGTGTACCTATGGCTCATGGTTGACCTACATTCCCCTTTGTTATCCCACACATACTGCCACTGCGTAAAACTGCTGGTTGCTAATTGCTTTCACATTACAGAGCAGCCGGGTGATCTTGGTGGCTTTCCAAGACCACCAACACTGGGACATGGGGTGTGCACATTTGCAAATGCACACCACCAATCACAATTTGGCTGCATTACTCCCATAAGGGCAGGCCAACAGCAAACATGTATGCTTTTATCTGCTATGAAACCCAGGTTTCTTGGCTATTATCTGCATCCCTCTTCACTACTGCTTTCACCAAAGTTGGATTACTGTAGAGCCAGAAAAACCAATGCAACCTGCTTTAAAAAAAAAAAAAAAAAGAAAAGAAAAGAAAAAAGAAATCATGGTTGTCACACAAAGTCAGGTGGCTTCAGTACATTTTTACTAAACTATAAATCTGTTACCATCCACACAAATGTTATGAAGGAACGTCTGCACGCTCGCACATACAAACAGAAGCAAATATCAAGATAATGTCCACGTCTGCTTGGGGCTATCATGGGTTGAAGTTAGGTCAGCCAGCTGGCTGAAGTTTAATGAAGTTTAAATTAAAGAGTAAATTGGCTAACAAAGCACAGGGTGCACAGTGAGGACAGTGTGCTGTCTGGTTGTGAACACACAACAAGAATGAGTCAGTACATTACTTGCTCCAGGATATAACTAAAATAACTTGAATACAAACACCTTTTCATAACAATCTGCTTTAGACGAGCTTTTCAGATGATGAATAAAGAGCGAACAAGAGTCCCAAGACAGGGCAGGGGGAAAGAAAAGTGGAAGAGAAAGAAAGCTGTGATGAACTCTTGTCGTTCCAAATTCTACCAAGTTCTTGCCGTGAGCTGACGGTAGTCCAAACAATTGACTGGTGCCAGCAGGGGAAACTGCGGACCGGCTCCATTATTGTTTGAACTCCCACTCAAATGGTCATGAATCGCAGCCATAGTGATGTTCCCCCTCTGAATTATCAGTACTGGTCCATTTCGAATCAGTGCTTCAGCAGAGCATGTCAGGAATAATAAGCCACAATACCTTTAGTCTGGATCTTTTTCCCAATTCTTCTCCCATGTCATTGCAGCAGGACCCTTCAGACAGCATACATTAACATGGAAGGGCCCCTGCCTTTCTCAAAACATCGTTACACAATGCATGCAACAGTATAAACAGTTGTTCATTTCAATGAAATGCTCAATAAATATTCCGTTTAAGTGCAGCGGGACTGTGGCTGAACGTCTGGAAAAATGCTGAAGTGGTGCCATCTCTCCTTTGCTCCAATTATGGTTGTAATGACATGACAGGTTTTATGTTCTACTAAAGATTACTGTGGGACAGTGATTTGTTGGGAGCCCCTTTTCTTCTGAAGAAACTGTTGTCTGCATGTACTGCTCAGCATTTCCCAATTTAATTCTGATAATGTTCCCATATTTCAAGCAGAAGTGTTGATGTGAGTTGAACTTCTATTTTTACAGTGTACTTAGTCTCAGACTCTAAACCCCACATATGACAGCTGGATGAAATAGTAAGAGAGAGACAGAGGGCCTGGGAGGTAATGAGCTCTTGCGGGCAAAGCTTAGCACTACTAAAGCAGCCACGCAGAGGTTAAACAAACAGGCAGTAGGATCACGCGGGTCTAAGCCTCTTATATAGGCCCCTCTGAGGAGAAGATCATTGACTTCTGATGATGGGATGAAGGTCAGGAGCTGTCAAAGATAAAGGGGCCACCAGTTCTTGAATAGTGAGAGTCTCCCTCACTCTTCCATGGTGGCTGTTTATTTCCTTCTCCGTGTGTTTTTCCATGAGTTAAAAGTCTCCGATTCTTGGTTCATATGGCTAGATAAGAGTTCATTTAAACCTGCTGTCAGTCAAACGCCATTATGAAAATATTTTCTCATCTCAGTATCTTTCTTGGCTTTCTCGGCTTTCTCGGCTTTCTCGGCTTTCGTCGTGCAGAACCAGGCCAATTCCAGTCCTCTCTTACATCCTCACACTATCAATCTTTTCATCCCTTTCTTTAAAAAAAACAAAAAACACATCATTGGACTTCGTTTACTCTGTGAACCTCTTCCCTTCTCCCTTCCCAGCTCCCCCCCTCTCCTGCTGTGAGTCGCAGGGCAACGCGGTTTCATTTCCTGCCCTGCTGAAATCAATGCTCTCTGAGAGAAGCTGGGGGGGGTAGCGAGGAGAGAGTCAGAGAACGACAGACACAGATATATAGAAAGGCAAGGAAACAAGAGTGAAGTGTGAAGGGACTGTTGGTGTGCATGACACAACCACACCAGTGACTAAACTACACTCGCCATCTTTTTTTTTTCCTTTTTGTTCAAATCATAGAGAAAGATTCAGCAGCTAGTTAGAGCAGGATTCGACCTCCCACAGGATAAATGTATGAAATTCCTGCTTAAGAGCATCCCACCTTATGAGACTCCTTTCAGCTGACAGAAGAGTTCTTCACATGAGCTAAACTCTGACTGAATAAGAAGGACACAAAGGTGAAGAAGATAGCCGAACAGTAAAACAAAGACGGATTCCTGCAATATGAATATTCTATACCACATTATCATTTCTGCAGATTTCACCCTGAATCCTCACAGTCGCCAAGACGCACACAACTCCCTCTGCAATCCCATGAGCCTCTGGTTAAACCATCTGGACAGTCAGTAATGCAGAACGACAGCCTCCGTCCTTCCATCCTGCTATTCTTTTCACTCCTTTGTTTCCATTTAAAACAGATTCACAATCTGGAGAGTTTGGCTAAGTTGGGGTCAATAACTTTGCCTTGAAAGAAGCTGCCGTATGGCAACGCAATCAAGCCAAAATGGATATAAGAGGCCACCACTGTGCGGTTATGGTAACAGACTGAAGAAAGCTTTGAGGGTTTGCCAAAGCTCTTTAGTGCTAAGCATACCATCATCTGCACACTGCATACCGCCAACTAAAATTTCTGGAACAAAAAAAAAAAAAAAAAAGAGCTTCATCTAGAATATAAAAAAGCTACTGCAGGAAGCAAAGTAATCTCAATTTGACCCAAAATCTAACTTTGTCATTGGAGATTCTTTCCAGTTCCATATCACAAGGCCTGGTTCAGAAGACAATGCTTGACCACTTCTAATGCCACACATGA
The DNA here is from genome assembly GCA_034769265.1 of Remorina albescens. Classification (NCBI taxonomy): domain Eukaryota; kingdom Metazoa; phylum Chordata; class Actinopteri; order Carangiformes; family Echeneidae; genus Remorina; species Remorina albescens. The sequence continues at coordinate 9,088,412 of CM068489.1, forward strand.
AATTATTTTGGCCGTTGGTGCAGAGTTAGACAGATGGCTAGCCAGCAGTGGTTTGCAAGATGAGCGTATAACTAACAGTACTTCAGAATTACAGCCAGTCAGACCTTTAACTCCAGATTCCTTGGTCAGCGTGGTCACAAAGGCTTAGAATGGATAGAAAGGGAATTTCCATTTAAGTCAAAATTCGTATGGCCTTTGATGCCTTTTTCTATTCATGCTAAGTCACTGGTTTATTTACGGTTCCTGGTTTTTCTCGCAAATTTTGCTCCCGAATATTATCATGACAATGTACTGGCATGGAGGATGTTCAATGTGAGACCGTTTAACAGCGACTTGTAGCAAAACTTCTGCGCTGGCTGGTTCTGTCTGCAGGGTAAAAGGCAGTAGTGCTTATTGTGAAGTGAGTCACTAGATCATGGCAGAACCTCTTGAGTCTTTTGTGTGGGAATCAAGTGGCTGGTTAAACACTAGCTGCTGGGCAATAGAGGGTTTGCTTATAGAACAATGTGACAAAGCCTTTAAACAAACAAGTCCATGTCCACTCTTGTGGTGATAAACTTAACCTCCTGAGACCCAAGCTTTTGTTTGATATGCATGTTGGTGGGACTTGTTGGCCATGTTGATTGTAGACTGATCATTGCAATGTGCTCGCAGGTCTAAGTTAACCAAATTAAGTGTAATGTTGAAGACAACCCAAAATGTAATGTCCTCATATGGGGATGCAGGGTTTTAGGAGGTTAAAAGCACAATTGATGACCATGTCTGCAATGAGCCACCTAAATTAAAAGTTCCCTCCAATTTTTGGCCCTCCCCAAAATTTCTGAAGTTTCAATTCCTGAATAACCAATCACAGAATACGCTGATGTACTGTATATTTATGTTTATCCTGTGACTAATTTTAATGTATTACAGTCATGTTGCAATGGTTGCAGTGTGACAGCATAGAAAATACAGTTCAAGTTAGGGTTAGGGTTAACCCCTAAGCCATTGTAAATTCATTAATTCATTCATTAAATTTAAATTTGGGATTTTTGTTGGATTAGATGTTTGTTTTTTTATTTGAGAAATAACATAGGGAGAGACTAAAAAAACAAAACAAAAACTGAATAAAGTAAACGGGCAAAAGGATCATGAAAATCTCATTTAAAAGTTAAATATTCCAATGGAATAGAATAGGAATAGACAAACCCCTTTGAATAACATACATTCAGTGCAAACAGAAAACCATTTCTCTGATGGTCAGCAACACGAGGGCAATGATAAATTCAAGATCTATTACAACACTGAAAGCAGATATTCAAGAGCAGGATACAAACAGCCTTTTTGATAAAACAACATAATCTGGATACGGATGCAGCCCAAATAAAAAAAATATTTTGATTAGGTTATAATATAGTATATATAATAATAAAACAAGAAACGATGGCCTTAATCAAAAGTCCCCGAGGTTCTAGGCTCATTACACATCTCAACTCAGCATTCCCAGCTGAAAACAATGAAGGGGAAAAAGGCTTAGTCGTTTCCCATCTTATTACTTCAGCAGATCCACAAATCTGTTTGGTGGCCAAAGCAGACTTGTTAAAGTGGCAGCTTGAAAATAAAACCCATTTAGAGGAGCTAATCTTCAAAAGACAGAATTCCTCAACTTCAGTTTGTAACAGATTGTAATTACAAAGCAATAAAACACAACTTGAGACACTTCTGTCTGAATGTGAGACAAAAAGGTGAATAACTAAATGACAGGGAAGCCCACAATACACACACTGCATATTTATGTATTTTCATTCAAGTGCACAGACTCAGAGGGGAAGTACAGAACGAATTTGCACTAAACACAAATAATTAGATGCTCCATTAGAATTCCCCGCACTCTGTTGTTTAATAAAGCCAGTGATGTTTGAAAGCTACACTTTACACATTACACAGTGCAATAGGGGAAATGTGCTGTTTACATCATTTGTGTGTGTTGGAGGTATAAAAACACAAACGGAGACAGAAACAAAGACAAAGAAAGATATGAATGATGAAGTTGCCAAGAATCATTTTGGAAACCCACAACTGTGAAAAAAAAAAAAGACATGTATGTGTGATGATGTTCTATTAATAACACCAGGGTTATAAGTTTGTATAAATATCTCAGTGGAACTGATGGTCCAATGACTTTGCAGCATAACCACATTATCATGCGGGCAGAAGAGAGAATGTGGAGCCACAAAGACATATCTGAGCTGATACTGAGGAAGCCAAACCCTGATTAAACTTGATCCCCATATACTTCCCTCTCATAATCATGACATTACTGAAAGGAATGAATGGACTAAAAGTATGAAGTAAGTGTTTCTACGTCAGCTTACATCACGAAAGACATATGCTGCTCAAACTGAGAATGTCAAATACTGACAAATCGTTGCCAAGGGATAGTATGAGTCGCTGAAGAGAGCAGGAGCTGGTAAGGACCCAACATGCTCTCAGTTATTGTTGAGTAAACATATACAGTGCAGCCAAAAGCAGCATGTCAGTCAAGCAGGCCAGAAGGGCGAAGTGGAGGAGCCACTCAACAGCCAGAATGTACTGCAGACACAGACAGGGAAAGGGACCACGTCTGTGTGTGTGTGTATAAGCAACCAACTACAGCCAAGACACAACCCCCCGCCAAAAAAAAAAAACAGGGCTAGTGCCAGCATTCGTCTTGTGCCCGTTTTGATGTCATGCTGATAGAGGTGATGGAAGGGTTGACTTTAGGGGTTGAAGACTCTGCATTTAAAATCACACTTTGAAGGAGAAGTAAGCAGATTTAATAAAAAATAAATAAAAATACACATATATTCAAAAACAGCCAATACTTGACTAGTTCTTCAGACCTTACAATTTTCCATCTACCATACACAAGTTGATTTCATTGGTGTTCGATAATTGGACTTTACCCGCTCAAATAAAAGTGTTTTGTCCAAAAATACTTAAAGATAATTGAGAAAATAATGAAAATTCTGCAAACATGTAAAAGAAAAAGTTCCAATTTTATACTAACCGTTGATAAAATGAAATAAAATCCTGCCCTGACTAATAAACTTCACATATTTTCTGGAAAATAAATTGTAATATTTTTAGCAGACAAGAGCATAAAGTTGGAGGTATCTAATACCTTGGAGGGACTGTGGTGTTGCACAAAGACTTAATTGTGGCCGGACGGAGATCTGCCTGTCTGCTTGCGTTGGGAGTTTCTAAAGTCATTAATGCTACGCAAACGGGGTTTAAAAAGATTTACTCTGACACATATACGGGAATTGAAAAATCCATGTTTCATCCTAGCTCCTATTAAATGAAATGTAGCATGATCTCCGCACATTTAGCAGGAGGAAAGCTAGACATGAAGGGCGCTAGCAAAGCAGTAATTTGATAAAACTGCAATGATGATTGGTCTCAATGAAAGTTAAGACTCCTTTAAGCCAGCGAGATTCCCTCCAGTACTCAACATTAAACTGTGCCAAGTCCATATGGGAAATTGATATGCATTATGTGTGGCTTATTCCATTAGACTCATTAAAGTGTCACTTTGTCATCAGCACGCTCTTACACTTACAGCTTGCCGTACAACTGCAGCAAAGGACTCATTGTGTTGTGTTTATAATGTACAGCAGAGAACATTTTTTATGTGGCAGGCGTAATTTGTCTTCCAGACAGCAGTCAAAAGACATCAACATAGAAAATATTGAATAAAAGGTATGGAAGGCTATTTAAATCATAGTTGAACATATATAGTAAAGGCCAATTGAAGGAAAAGGGCAAATGCAATTTTAGTCTATTACTGTACCATACACTTGTAAAACAAGTTTATATGACTTTACTGCACCTATTTTTACAGTCAGTCAAGTCTCTTCCTCTGTTAAAATCATTGAGGTGCCACACTGGGATCTACACACAGTCCTCTCAACTGCATCGCTAAAACCCAACCAGTGTTTTTTGTTCCTTTTCTTAATCCACCGCTGCATTTCACTGAACCCTGTAGAGGGTTTTTTTTCCTCCCTCTAACAGACTGGCCTCCTGTGCAGACAGTAAATTGCAGGAAAAAGGTTTTCACGCTTGGCTACAGCTTGTAGTGGCAGAAACTTTATCAAACATCTCCAACGTGGATCAGAGTGAACTGTGTTTAGCTTTCGATTAAACACTGCCTCTCCGAGGAACTCCGACCGCTAGAAAACAAGCGTGTTCCTCAGAGTCCGATTTGTGGGAATAAGAGCGTTTTCCTGCCAATGTTACGCAAACGCAGGGAAATTTGCACTTCTTACCATTCACAGAAAAAGCTTTAGCCCGGCTTGGCATAAACTGAATCTACAAACGAGAACCTAAATTGGGCTACTTGCAGAATTCCTCTGTCAAGCACGCATTGACAACGTATTATCCTACATTCCAGCCAGCAACTCAATAGAAAACAACTGTAGCGCTTACTGGCCCTGCACATCATAATCATTCATTCATCCTCAACTGCTTATCCGTTTCCGGGTCGGAGGGGTGCTGGAGCCAATCCCAGCTCACACTGGGCGAGGGCAGGGTACACCCTGGACAGGTCACCAGTCCATCACAGGGCCAACACACAGAGACAGACAGACACCAACAACCACTCACACTCACATTCAGACCTACGGACAATTTAGAGTCACCAGTTAACCCAAACATGATGTCTTTGGACGGTGGGAGGAAACCGGAGTACCCGGAGGAAACCCACGCAGGCACGGGGAGAACATACAAACTCCACACAGAACGGCCCCAGGCCCAGGAACCAAACCCACAACCTTCTTATTGTGGGGCAACAGCGCTAACCACTATGTCGCTGTGCTTCCCTCATCATAATCATAATTTTGGTGAATTCTTCAGTCATCAATCGGGTAACCCTGGCTCTCAAAGAATAATTAAAACGTGAGAACAAAAAAAAAATCTTTAAGCAGAAAAAAGCACTGAAAATAATTTAAGGCAAATGGCCCACTTGTTTTGCATCAGTGAAACAATTAATGCATAATATTTGCAAAGCATTTTGTCCTATGGCAACACTGAGGCACACTGAGCCTTGGCAAATACATTTGATTAATAATGAATGGGAAGAAGTTACCAGCTAAAGCATAACATGGTTTACACATTATAATGATTTTAAATGGGTGACATGTGACAGAGTCAAGGCGTTTGATTTATGGCTGTGTGCTGATTAAATTAATGTCTACAAACTTTGTTGCCATTTCACATACTAAAAGTGGAGTCGAACTCTTGGGGGAAGAAAAAAAAAAAAAAAAAAAGAATCAACCCCCTCGTCCCAGAAAAAGACCATACATCTGTTTCACACATACTGTTCCTGCCACATTTGTCTCTGTCTCTGTCAGGGATGCACACCACTTGATGGCTGAGTTGGTATAGCGTGAACTGCGCAGAGTGGGAGTTAATTCTGAACACAGTAGAATTACTTATCTGAAAGAGATGTACATCTCAAACTAAGATCTCCCAGAACATCTGGATAAAATACCAATAAACTGAATAGAATTACAGGTAAAAGAGAAATTATAGAAAAACTGCAACAACGAAGCAGAGTAACTAGAACTAACTAGAAATTGCCTGAGGGGGTGCTGATAAGCACAAATTTAATAAAGATATATATGAAAAGTTTGACCGTGGATTTTGACATTTCTTTTACTTCCTTGGAAATTGCTCACTTAACATGAGCCTTATAAAATGCTAGGAGACATATAACAGTACAGATAGACATCTCAGTAGCAGGGAGAGCAGGACAAGCTCCTACACACTCAGTCTGTCAGATGGAAGATTTTTTTTTTTTTTCCCCCCCAGAGGTGAAGTGCCTTTAGTGTCAACAGTGTGTCCTGGTGAGGCAGTTCCACCCAACATGATTTACGGCCTTCCTGAATGTTACTAAAAGGTTAAATGCAACTCTAAACAAATTTCACATTTTGCAGAGGAACTTTTATGTTCAGAGGTGAATGTCCCACATACAGAAGCATTAACACAGTTTATATAATAAGAAAACATTGTTGTCAAATTTTATGAACATGTCACAGACTATAACTTTGCTCAAGAGCAAAGATTAATAGATGGACTGACAGTGACAATGTTAAAAAAAAAACAAAAAAAAAACCAAAACATAAACGCCGCACCTTGAGCATCTTGTATTTAAATAAAAAGTGAATTTACATTTTGCAAAACGTGGGTTCAATTTCAGGTTGATTGATTAAGATTAAACCCAACTGTCACATTCCTGCTAGGGGAAAAAAAAGTGGGCCATGTCAAACTACCCCTGTTTTTTTTTTTTTTTTTTTTCCAATTGTGTGTATAAATGCATGAAAAAGACCTCCAAAAGCTCATGATCTGTTCTGCACAGTCCCATCCTTGTTTAGATAGGCCTCTGGAGGGCTGATAGTCATACCTGGACTGCTTTTGGCAAAGGGAACACAAGTACCAACGTCTGATGTAATTTCCTGCCTTGACCTGATCTCTAACTTTCATCAAACTCCTTTTTGTTTGAGCATGGAAATTTTGCTTTTTATTAGGTATTTAAGTGTCAACTTAATGTGTGATTTGGACTGGATTTACTGAGAACATTAATCACAGTGCTGGGTGTTGTGAGCAGTTGGGAGTGTACAAACATGTTTTTAAATCTGCCATGTAAATGAAATTTCCTTGCTGTAGGCAGGGGGAAGTCCCAATTGTTCCTTTAAGTACTGCCATTTGAACCACAGTGACAGTCCGCTGTCGTCTGACCTCCTTCTGGAAGCTTAATGACTGACAATTAAATGAGAGAGCAGTAAGCAATGACAGCAGCCCTTCTGAGTTTCTTCCTTGTCACATTTACTCAGTCATAACTGCCACACGGCCATTTTAAATCCACTGATCACAGGGTGCTACACCCTTCCCCTCACATGTGATTTCAGTTGAACCGATCTGTTGTTTCCATCTGACCATTCCCATTACAGCAAGGCGGAAGAGAGACAAGATTCAAAGTGTCATCATCAACAAACATATCCCGGAGTGACGTCATTTGCTGCATAGGAAGCCAAGTTTGTGGATGCAGCTGAAGAGCAAAGTATCTAGATGGTGATAATTTTCTTGTCCACAGCTGCTAACACTTAACTCAAGTTTGATGATAGTATGTCGGCATTAAAATTATCATTTTGGTCACCTGCAGATTCCCCCCAACAAACACAGACTGAAGCTTCTCAGAGGTTTTAGCAGTTCCGTTCAAGGCAACTCTGTTTTATTTCCTGACTTGAGCACATGAAATGTAATTTCCAGGAGATTATTTTCTCTATAGGCTTTGTGACTAACATGACACGTGAGTCAGAGTTGCCTCTGACCTTTGACATGAAGAGGTCCACTGCATTTGGAAAAAGATGCATTAATTTCTAAATATGAAGTAGCTCCAGAAACTGGGGCTTACCACGTCGCCACTCCACATGCGGTTCTAAAACTCCATTTGAAAAAGTTATACTCAACTCTTCCAAGTTAAGTCATGTGGATTAACATTCCTCGCTGCCTCGGAGCAAGGAAGAGATGCTGGAAGATAGAGAAAGGAAAGTGACTGAAAAATGGAAAGGCCACAGCAAAGTGCTTTACGTTGAACACAGCATTTACTGTACACCTACATTGTAAATAACCATCAAAACCATTTAAGGAGGACAGAGATAATCCAAACAAACCCCAGAAAATCTCCGTAGCCAATTTATCACTATCCATCTGGGATGGGGGAAATTGTTTTATACTTACTATACACTTGAAAGCCAGAGGACACAAAAAAAAAAAATCTCAAGCGCTCTCCACAAGCGGTTTCATAAACAATCCAAATTTTTTTCAAACTGGATTCAATCATACTTGTATTAGTCACCACATATACCACCAGGCAACTCTTTTCTTTAAGATATGATTACCACACACTGGGACAAGTTAGAGGTCGTGGAAATGGAGTTCCTGAGATTGTTGAATAATCAGGAAAAAAAACTAACTCAAGCTCTTTCCTCACAACCACAATGTACACACAAATGAAAAAACAAAAAGGAGATTACAACAGAGCGTTCTATTGGTTTTTTTTTCTTCTTATAATTAAATCATCATCCAACAGTTTCCAATGAGCACTGACTCATTGACATCAATCAAAGCTTAATGTTAAACGCAGCAGCTGTTTACCTTCACAATAGCATGTTATGTGTCCCTTATCTTTAAATTGGCCTGGATTATTGGTGGTTGTGTTGAAGGAGCACAATGGCTCTCCAGCTGACAGGTTAAGAGCCCCCTTATTGTCTGCCAGTGGAGTCAAGTCTCTCCCCGTGCAGAGGCTTCAGGGCCACAATGGGACGATCATCTAAAAACTGGGGAGCATTTACATGTGAGAGGAGACTGAATGACGGCAAACAGCTCGGCTTTGCATCGGTAGAACAACAATTTGAGGACGCTTGTGAGATGCTCTCAGTGCCCCCCCCAAAAGAAAACAAAGATACACAACCCTCCAAAACCACGCCGGATGATTTCAAGTCGTCTGATTAAAAGTCACACTGGATCCGCAGGCCTCAGGTACACGCTACACATACACACAGATTACGTAATTGGATTCACGCGTGTCTAAAATGGTCCTCAGAGTTGGTCAGAGCCAGCAGAGGATCGGAGGTGATCGGGGGGAAGGACAGGAGGGATATTTGGGACTCACCGGACGCGCCTAAGTCCAGGACGCTTTGGAGAAGCAGGGCGATCCAGAGAGCGCAGGATGGACATCTCCAGAGACGCTGAGCCGCCGCTGCCCGAGTTGGATACATTCCTCCTGTTCTGTGTTAAACCCCTTGTCCGATTTTTTTTCACATCCACTGAAGCAACGATTTGATTTCAATCACATCCAAAGCAAACACACACACACACAAATAATAAAAATAATAATAAAAAAATCCTACGGCTTGTAAACACAGTAAGTTGTGTTTCCGCCGCTTTGTCTCAAAGCGCACCTAGAGATTGTCTCTGTGGTTTAAAAAAATAAAATAAAATGGGAGCGTCTGGAGGAAAGTTGTCTCCGACTGTCCTGGTTTGTCTCTTCCCTCCTCTCTGGAGCCCTTCTCACTTTCCCCCACTCCGTCTCTCTCTCCAACTGAGCCGCGCTCCTTCACTGTCCGGATTTAGTGAGGAGAGCTGTGCCCGCAGGAGCCACATGGCTCCCATCAGCCCAGTGTCGCCACCATGTGTTCATTACCGGGACTATCAGAGGACATCCGCTGACGGTTCAATCCCAGAAATGTAGAGTTCAGCTGGATCCAAAGTGTGCATGACCCAGAACTCAGGAGTTCTTCGAGAACAAGACGAAGGATGTTTAATGAGAGACAAAATAGATCTTGCGGAGACACTTGCTGCAAGGTCAAGACTGAACCTCGGCTCTCCACATGGATCAATCATGAATAAATCAGCAACAAGAAGTGAAGCCCTGACAGAAATGGAAATTTGGACATATTGATGGCCGAAACGCAAAAGAACCTATCTGCAGGATTTTCTGATTGGTGGATTACACTATGGATGATGAGAACGAGGAAGGCTGCTCAAAATCAGTCCATCTGCTTCAAAAAAAAAAAAAAAAGTGCATATTTCAGATAGAAGCTTTTGCTCTTCAGCCATCTAAGTGAACTCCATTTGCAGAGAGGGTTATGAGTGAACAGTCACTAAATGGACATTATGGTGAGATTGTTAGACTTAAACTGAAAGATGATTTAGTGATCTGCAGCTGATCACTTCTGACAATCAAAATGAATAAAGCGTCCCTCCATTAGCACGAGTGCAAAAAAACAAAACAAAGCATGCAAAGCATTTGTTTTTGGGAGGTTGTTGACACTTAAACCAGACCAAAGGCCGTATATTCTAACACTTAAACTCAAACTCAAAATGTGACAAAACCTAAAGAAAGCTCCTCAGTTCCCTGTTGAGGTAAAGGAACTTAAAGTAGCCCCTTTCTCCGGTGCATGAGTTAAAACATACAGCAGCCTGTTTAAAAGTCAGGAAATATCCTGTCATTAAATAAATAAATAAAACACACCGGAGAATAAGATCATGAAACTGGGAATACAGTAAGGCATTTGTCTTGATAGTGCTTTAGGTATTTCTGGAAATATTAATGTAAAAACTTAAGATTTCTGCAGTAATGGCAGGGAATCCACTACATACTGTGCTCTTGTAAAAATATACTTTTAATTTATTTATTTTAATTTTTTTTTTTTTTTTGAAAAGGACTGTCAGGATATCGTGACAGACGACCAGTTCAGAATCTGATTTGTTGAACCATTGTTATATCAGTATGTTGTACCAGGTTACAGTACGACCCAACACAACCCGCCTTCTGGGCTACTGCACACATTCTCTACTCTACTAAAATACAGTCCAGTGATGAGGATTAACGAGCAGATGTTAACCAATCAGAATTTATCTTTCTGGATCATTTGGTAATGATACATCTGGCGCTAATAAGATGAACCAAATCCAAATGTTTAATTCAGTGAATGTTTTTTTATTTCCATCCATGCACTGCAGGTACAAAGACAAAGACAGATGAATGGAGAAAGGAGAATAAGGTTTCCTGTGCCTTGAACAATCAGACACACGCACACACACACACACACACATTTACACAATTATTCATTCCAGAGCCTTACAGTATTATTAACCCACCTCACCTTCTCCTCTACCACTCCACACCTTGTTTCATTTTACTCTGCTCACTTCTGGCTTTTCACACATGCTTTGTCTCTGCATGTGTGTGTGCACACACAGCGCACTTTGAAAGACTAATACTGGCATTTTGGGGGCAGGAAAAGAATGGTAGCAATTTTGCATCTCCGGTTCTCCCACATTGTGACCTGCCCTGCTCATTAAGGGGAAATATCATCTCTCTCAAGTATGTTTTGATTTAACTGTTAAAGGAGTGAAGAAATAGTATGCATGAATAATGCTTTAGACCACATTAATTGTGGTGTGTGTGTGCTGCGTTGTTCACACGTGTCACGGCTACATCTCTGATATCCCTGCTGCTCATCAGACCCGAGGGTCCAGGACTTTGGCGATGACTACCCCCTGGGAGGTGCTAATCAAAAATCTTTCCTTCCTTCTCCTCTGTACACATGCAGAGTCATCCCTGGAGACATACTGGCAGATTCTGCAGACTGGAGAGTACACTGTCCAAGCTTGCAGTGAACCATTAGACAGTACAATGGAAAGTTGCGGTCAAGTGTGAGATGGGAGGAGCGCTTCAAATTTCCAAACTTTCATTCACCGGCTGTCTGCTCTTATTTACTGCACTCGGTTTAACCTTGTGAATACTATACGTTGACACATTTTTACACTGTCCCTGGCCTACCGTTACTTGAGTGGTTGAGGCAATTAAGAATATGGTGATTATGAGGGTTGGGGGATGCAAGGCAGCAGTTTGCAACAGCTGCCAAAAAGCTCAGATCAAAAGATGGATTGTGGTCAATTCTAGCAATTCAACGTGAAAATAGAAACTGAAGCTCATTTGTTAATGACGATTGAGTGTCCACTCTCAATTTAATATGTTGGATAACATTCTTTAAAAAGTGGGACTTTTATTTAATTCATTTCTTATTAATTTAATGAAATTATTCTTTACTTAATTGAATTGTCAGCATAATGGGCTGAACTCTGAAATATGTTCACTTTTTTATTGTACGACTTCAAGTGGATCGCGGTTTCATTTGGACTGCATAAAAAAAAGTGTTTGTTTGCTTGTGCATATCTGCACATGTGTGTGTGATTTCATGTGAGATTTTAATGAACACAACAGGGGCCATTTGTGCTGCAGTGATATCACACTGAGAGAAAATTGAAACAAAATAACTGTCAAAGCGGACGAAATTAGGCATGGCTGATTACAGTTTGCGGGAACGTGTGAGGCGATGTACGACATATCAGCTCCTTCTGAGGCATCCTTTTTTAATTTAGTATTTAAACAGCCATATCAATTTCACTTAAGCTGCATTCACATGGTTTTCATTGTAATGAGGAGCCTCAGAGGAGTGAAAGAGGTGTCGGGGCTGGAAGACACTTCAAGGCTGATCAAGTCTTGAGATCATTTCATCCTTTAGCTGCTGATGCCCATCAACTTCATTTTGCTTATAGTCTGACATGATTATTAAAAATTGCAACCATGCATGGTAAAAGTCATTTAACTTTACTGGATCGGGGTTCTGAAAAACTCTTTGAAGATCTCCCAGGTTTTCTGCACTGGCCACAGCACAGTGACAGGGGGTCTCTTTGTTACAAAGTCGGCAATAATGTCTGAGTTAATAAAACAGACAGAAGGGCGAGGGTAATGGTGGCATAAAAAAAACCCAAAACATCTTCTCAGTATTTTTCTGTCCCTCTCCGAAGCTTTTTTTCTTTCTCTTGTCCTTCACATCATCAGACTCCAAGTTCTGATTTTCCTTGCACCCCTGTGAAAATGTGCTAGCACTTTACGCATTCTTCAATCAGCGGATAACTCAAGGCAGTTTCTGTGCAAGTTCAGGCATCATTAAATGGCTGACAGATATTATTGAGTTCGCTGCATCCTCTGCATCCACCTCCCCATGTCCAATGCCTGTCCATTTCTGTGAAAATCATAGTTTAACTCAGTGGAATGTGCAGCAGTCTTGCTAATATACAACAAATGCAGGATGGAGGGAACTTTTCCATGCCAATGATTTATTTTGACTATATTTAAAATAAAGCAAAAACATCCATAGGATACTAGATTTTAGGCAGTAGAACAGTAATTGCCTGGAGTTGAACATGTGCAACACACAATATAGTAGTCTGATTGTGTAGATTTTCCTTCTTTTGTTTTTATTATGTTTAGGGCTTTGTTGCTGTTAAAGGTTACATCAGGCTAAAAGAGGACAGAATCACAATGCGCAATTGCTTGCAATATAAAATAGATTTTAATGTGCTGAAAATTTATTGCTGAGTTTAAAGCTTTTCTTTATCCAACTGAAATCTAGTCTCTCTCAGAATCACACACTTCAAGGGTTGGTGGGCAATAGAAGTGGGGAGTCTCATGGTTTGCTTTCTTGTTCGCTGAGAGTGGTCCATGGACACAATCCAGCCTCTATTGCACACTGCTCAGTTCAGCTGGTCAGAAATGTTCCAGCTCATCTTGTGCCGTTTCTGAACAGTTTTATAGCCTCACACATCATCCTGTACACTTTCCACTTTCCAGTTTTGTGGTTCCAGACCCACAAAACTGAGAGCGTAAAGATGGTGATGACTCATGTGGAATGTTTTTGAGATTGTTTGAGACCATGTTACCGTCACACACACACCCCGTCAAAGTTTGTTTACATGTATCGGATTAGTTTGAGGTGCTACTTTGTTTTGACAGTCTAGGTAAAGTCCGTCTGCACTTAAACTTTAGCATTACATCATTCAAATAAAAAAAAAAATAACACATGGAAAGTATAAAAACCAACAGACTCCATAATTTTAAATTGAGTGACATTTGCTTTTATTGGTTGTAGGATTTCTGATTTTTTGTGCTGAGCAGTACAACAGCTGTGTATAGTTTGCTTTAGCTTTATTCTGTTTTAAACCAACCTACCTGTCTATACTCTAAATGGAAGTGAATTGTGCTTTTACATTTTGTAATTCCTTATTTAAGGGATAGCATAAACTGTAAAGAAAAGCATGATTATCTTCATTAAGCCTCTAAGATTTGTCTGCATAATAAATAACTGTGATAATGATGTGCATGTGAAAAAATCTGCGAAGGAATGGAACTGGATTTGACTGTGTTTTGTAGTCAAGCTGTCACTGTCTAATCAAACATGCATAAATGTCTTCTAAACATGTGGGATAATGATTAAAATAAATATAGGTATGTGGTTTAGTCATCCAGATGACCATTTCTTGCTCACGAAACAATATTAAGAAACTTTGTCTTTACATAAAATTAATTTAACATAGCATCATTAACAAGGACAGGTGAAAATTAAGCATTTAGCTCCCGTCAGTTTCAGAAGAGTTTCAAATTTAAATACCATCAACAGCAATCCAGGAAATGTATGGAAATGTTTCCCTGTAACTGAAGGGGTGTGTTTGAAATGTTTTCCAAAGGATCCGGTTTCTCTAAAAGTATGAAAATTGACATATCCATTACCTAGTTCAGACACTGCCTGGTGTGAAGGTGATATTTAATGGTACAACTGCAGTTGTAGGGTAATGATATGATAGGTGAACTGCTTTAACTGATATTCATACCTAATTTCACTGTTTACACGGGGCAAAGTTACCTTATCATGCGTCTGCATTCCTGGATGTGGCACCAGAAAAAAAGCTTTAGCTTTAAAGACGCTAGTATGACCACGTTAGTATGGTCAGCTAGAATTTAGCTAACCATTTACAGCATTAACTGCAAAGACACCAAGGTAATGGCAGTGGTTCATATTTTAAGAAAACCTTTGATGGTAGAGTGAATAAGTGGAGCTAACCTGAAGCAGTTGAATATTCTGGCCTGCCAACTTTCAGCTACAGCATAAGTAGGTGGTTGGACTTGTCTTTCTTCAAACTTCACTCCTTCCCCACAAGGTGGTGAGAGTTGATGAGAACATCTGGCAGTTGGGACAGTTGAAAATAATTTTATAGTTTCTCCTTAAATATGACTTTTAGTTGTTTTATAAAAAGTATTTTTCTTTGTCATTTGAAAGCAAGGAGAGAGTTGTGTATCACAGGGGGAAAAAAGCACTTTATGGAAAATACACGTCTCCCTCAACCCCTTAAAACGGTTGTTTCCAAGTTCTCATTTAGTTTCGAATATTTACGCTGGTATGTGGGGCATATTGAACCAAAAATGATTTAAGGTCAGCATTTCAACACTGAAAACATGACCCAAACACAATATTGACTAATGTAGAAATGTTAAACTTTATTTTCTTATTTCTTTTGTATTCATTCTGGTTTTTTACTTTTTTGTGTATCACAAGGACTGTGATACATGTGTAAAGCCCGGGTGGATGGTTGTATATTAGCCATACTGGGCAGCTGTGACTCTGGATACTGTTATTCTACTTTGTTTTGTTTGGGCTCTTCACAGTTAACTGTGGGCTGAAATCCTTTGCCTTAGCCCGAGCCATTTCAGTTGAATTTTTGTTTTTGGCCATTTATTTGATTCATCTTGTTTCTAATGTGCAGCTACATCTCTAACCATTTTGCATGAGTAAAATGGTTTTGTTTAGTTTATTTTGTTGTCATTTTGAAGGCTTTATTATGACATTACAGTTTGGTGCAGTCCCCGTTAGCACATTACGTATCTATCAGTTAGTTCAGATATTGCTCTGGAATGAATTGTGTTAGAGCCACTTAGGCACAAATTAATATTTGGTATTCATGTTGTTAATTACATACTGTATATGCTCTGGCAGTATTTAAGTTCACGTTGCAGTTTGTTTTTGGTGTTTGGAAGCAGTGACATGCATTGCGTTTGTTGTTTTGCGACGGTGATTTGGGCTTTGGGGCAATTTGCCACACATGTGCCAAAAAGTAACCAAGCGTGCAGCAAGCCAGGTTGAGGAATCTGCCTAAGTGTGGATGAAAATGAGTTTTTGACCGTGTATAACTGTGTATATCGTGTGGAGTCACACTGGTATTGGACCAGGTCTTTTTTGTTTTTTATTTCTGCAAATAAAGCAACATTCAACGTTTTCCCTGCCTCATGTGGACTTGTGAGTAACAATTTGGGTTTAACAAGCAAAGTGGATTTTAATTGAAACGAGTCACGAGTCAGAACTAACAAAACAGTGCATTTTAAGTGGCCTTCGCTAGGACTTGGACTTTGGTAAAAAACAGCCACCACAAATTGTATTATTATTATTATTATTATTTCTTTTTGGCAGTTATGGTGTTTTGTTTGCTTCAGTGTTACCCCAGTATCTGCATTTATCCCTCATTGTCTTTTCAGAAGCTGAATTAGAGGGGTTGGTATCTAGGTGATATCTTCTTTCCTGTGTCCTACTGTATGTGTATCTTGTTACCTCTAACCTTAGCCCTAATTATTCTGGTGTGTTTAAAGGCTCCTTTTCTCGTGTCTTGTTTTTGTTAATGGGTGAAACAGTGATAATGGATGGCATTACAACTCTTTCTTTGGCCTGAATGCCATTTGAGGTTATTGGTATAACCCTGTAGAAGTATTATTTTTTTGGGTGGCAGAATTGGACTGACTGCACCAGTTACTGTGCAGCAGCTGAAGCACCAACTAAAATACTACCTGATGGAGAGTCACAACTCACAAGGCAGTCATTTTTGTTTCTTCCCGCTCTACTTCTGCAAAGAGCATAAACACATAGTGAGTCAGAAAACACATGAAATACCTGCTGCTCCTTTTAAAAAAGAAAGTGAACTGTTTTATAGGGAGTGACATGTTGGAGACGCTAACTAAATTAAAGAAAAAAAGAAAACAAAACAGAGGGACAGAAATTATGCCCAAAAGAAGGAAGATTCCTTCATAGCCATGATGGTACATCTTGTCTAAAGAGTTGATGGCACACATTAACATTAACATTGTTTGTTACAACTTCAGTTTTAGCTTATTTCTGACTTTAGCCTGTACAATAATCCTTTTTTTAATCACTGTAGGAGCTGTTGCACTGATCATCATGCATACTCAGCCATAATCAGTAACTGATCTAAACAGTGACTCCCATGTCAGAACCTGCCACATAGCTAGAACCTTTATTTTTTTCAAACTCTGTGTACTTTTCATGCCATTCTTCTGTTTAATAACATCCTAAGAAACTCCAGCACTCCACTTTTGTGAGTCCTCCATGCAGAATATTTGCTGATTATTATTTGGCAGTTTCATTTTGTATCCAAAAATTTTGTTTTGACTATGGAATTTCTGAATCACCATTTATATTCCCACTCAATCCCGCCATCCAGAGCTCTTTGAATTTCACTGAAATCATCGTAATTCATCCTTCACTCCCGCATGACTCCATCTGAAGTTAATGAAATACTGCATTTGTTACCAAAATATTCAGCTAAATAATTTTTAATAATTTGTTTTTCCTGCAATGTTCAAAAAACAATAGGATTAGGGGAAAGGGGGCAATTGCCCACAGCCCACAACAACAATGTTGTATGACAGTTAACATAATTCACCATCCTCCACCATCCTGGCTGCATGGTCTCACAGTCTGTCACATTGTAAAATAGTCAACGAAGTTTTACACTGATGAAATTAAATGGGAAATGAATCATTCATTTTGGTAGAGATAGGATAAAATAATTTAATGCAGTTGTGTGCAATGCAAGCGTCACTTCTAACTGTATCACTTGAGACAGACAAGTGTGCAGTGTGAAGGATATGAACCATAAGAACCGGCGGAGTGAAGCCCATTTGGATGGTGCGGGGCCACAGTGTGTGCTTGCTTAAGTCCTTTTTGAGAAGTCAAAGAAAGATGTCTTTGTCCACCACGTCACCCTCATCTTGCGAGCGAGCACTGAACAGGTCACTCTAAAAACAGACGGCTCCATGCCAGCTCCAGAGAAAGCCATTTGGACATCTAATAGCTATGGACCAGGCCGGCTTAATGCAAGCCTTATTGTGATTACCTGATGTAATGACAGCCAATCCAAATACGGCCTGTAAGCTATTACGGGCTGAGCAAGAGGAACACATTATGCATTTCACGATGTTAGCCTGACGAGGTCTGAACAATGCAGCATGAAAATGTTTCCACCCTGTTATTGTGATCCCTAAGGTAAGGGATAGGAACTGTTTTGCGCAGTTTCATATCCCAAATTACACAAACTGTACCTTTGAAGGCTGGCAACAGGCCGTAAAAAGGCCTGTCTGCAATCTTAATGTAAACACAGATAAAAGGATTAGAAACATTTACTAAGCGATCATTAACTGATGATGCCATTTGAAATGTGTCTTCAACGCTTGTGCCAGTAAATAGCCGGAAATGTAAAATAGCTTGACAGTCAACTGTAAGATAATTTCATCATGCATCAAACGCTTTAGATATCTGAGAAAATAAAACTTGATTGACCAATTAGTTCCAGCTTGGGAACTTATGCTATTTTGCCACGTGTTTTGGGGGAATTACTGCAAACAGGTAGAGCGTATTGTACCGGTCAGAATGAATGATGCCGACATATGTGACAGAAATTGGCAGAAAATGTGTCATCTGTGAATGAGGCCAATTTTCCATTTCGAGTTCAGAGTGAAACACAGAGCTCACACTTGATTTTCCGCCCTGACTCCTTTTCAGTATATTGTCACCGATTCAAATCCAGATATGAGAATTGTGTGAGAAAAACTTGACACCAATCCAGGACCTGTAGAGTCTCAAACAGTCTAAGTTGGTGCCTCAAACTTTATCCACTCCTCTTCTTTGTGATAAACTAGACCTCAAAGTCTTTCCAAAAAAACCCCAAAACATCTAATACATTTATTTTTAGATATAGCTTATGGGATCCCCTGACCTGTTGAGACTTTATAGAACTTATCTTATTACAAGAGAACCTGAGACGGGATGAAAGTATTTATCAGCTAGCCTAAGGGATGTCTTCAGGGCTTTGACTTTTTTGAACTGCTTTACTCTCCTGGAAGCCGGTCCCATCGGTTGGCTCGTTCACTGCAGGACAGGATCTTTGCATTTACGTAGAATCATTTCCCGGCTGAAACAAAACTATTATTAATACCGCTTCACACACACTCCTGTTTCAGTCTCTCCTGTGAACGCTCAGTTTTCTAAATCCAGGTCTGCTAAAGCAATTGCAGCTGGCCCCAGCACTTTGTTAAACACCAGCTGGTTTCTTGAAGGAAATGTACAGTATTTTTAAATATGTATGAGTATTGTATGTTGGTGTGCAGGCACATACATGCATACGTATTAAATGCATTAAATAATGTGCAACCAAAAAAAACCCACAAAAACAGATTTAAAAACAACCATAGTTCTTATTTTATGTAAGTTTTTTTTATTATTATCATTAGTGGATATGTTAGCTTTCAAGGTTCAGCTGCTTCATGGCTCACTTTAAGGGTTGTTTTGGTGGTTTTGGAAGACAGAGAGAAGGGAGGGCATCAGATTAGTGAGGAAAAGTGGGAGGAGAGGAGTGAAGTTGCCCCAAATTGTTTATCTATGCTCCATTTGGCAGTTTCTCTCCATGTACTGTAATGATATAGTTCAGGGATGGAGCTGGACAATACCATGGTTGAACAGAAATTAGACGAGGTACACTCGATTTCATCTTTTCAGCCTATAAATTTAGTTCACTTATTACTAATGCCTTAACTTTTTTTTTTTAAAAAAGGGTTTTAATGAAACAGCACAGTAATACTTGCTAGAAGAAGACAGTGGGTAATACTGAGTTTAAGATAAATCAAGAGCACCTCGTGAAATTTCTGGTATTCAACCAAGATGTTGACTTTCAGTTTTTCTTTTAAGAGGGCCAGGAAGGAAGCCAAGACAGCATTTAAGGGCAGCTTCACCCCCAAGAAGAGTGGAGGAAGGCAGTGTGAAGGCAGTGTGGCAGAGGAATCATGTGATTACAGTTGGGCCGCTGCGTCCAGTCCTCTCATGGAGCTGGGAGACCTTCAGGGCAATGTCCACCAGGGGGGCCAACATGACCTAGACAAATACACAGTATATTGTGACGTCCCATTCATGTCATCCCATCCTCATACATCTTCCAAAACATGCTTCTTATAAGCACGTTTTGCCTGCAGTTAATAAAGATGGGCTACTTATTTTGTGTTGAGTAATCAAAATTAACATATTCTTCATAAAAACATCACTCCAGAGAAGAAACTAAATCTAAGTGATGTGATGTGAATCTGAGTTTCAAAACTACGAGCACAAAAAATAAACTATGCTGACCTGGGCTGGTCAGAGATCCACCAGAATGAAGTCATTTTCTGGTCGTGATTTTTTACCAGGGTGTGTGAGCCAAAGATGAGCAAAACAGAGTGAAATCAGAAAACTATTTCTTCTGGCTGAGATGTAAAGAGCTTCCTCCTCTCTAAACCTGTCCTTATCAGAATGCAACTCTCTATGTGTTTAAATCAAACTTAGCCTAAGTCAGCCAACTGAACCATTAACCCACTGTACATTTATCTGTCAAGTTAAGATTCTGAAGCAATATGTTTCTGCTTATCTATTCACTCATAACGCATAAGCACTGAAGAGGATAAAGGTTTGAGTAGAATCTTTATTCTCAATTTTTTGGACTTGTCTCGCTTTCTTGTTCTACATCACTTCCCTGTCCACACCAGTCAAAACGACTTTATGAAGTGTCTGGTTGGAACTCTCAATCTTGATTTTTCCCTGATGCTTTTCATAGTGGCCCTGATAAGCTGCCATAAGTCAAGACTTGGCCAAACACCCTCATCATTTCCCATGTTGAAAACAACCTCTGGAACTCGTTTTTGGAGAGCTCCACCCAATGCGAGCCGTCTTGCATATTACAGATCATTTCATCCAGCACGAAGAACTGGGGCCCATGCCTTTAAGGCATGGCAATAATAAAGTGAGTCGCCCTTTGACCAGCTCTGTGGAAATTGAACTGTTGGGTATCTTTTTTTCTTGTCCTGTGATTTTTGACATATGAAAATGTTCAAGAAGCAAAAAACGGTTCCTTGTACCATGAACAATTATTTTCCTATTTGATGACTTCATTGTCTACCTCCTTTTTCTCCCCGGATCTATCTGGCTGAAATTACTCCTTATTGTGCTGACCTGTGGGTCCTGGTAAATCTTCTGGGGGTCCTTCTCATAGCTGTCTATGTAAAGTCTGACAGTTGCCCCCGCGCTGCCTGTACCGCTGAGACGGAAAATAATCCTAGAACCATCGGAGAAGATGATTCTGAGGCCCTGAGAAGGTGAAAGAAAGACAGAGGAGAAATGATGATAAATGGAGATGCACAGTAACAGGAAAACATGTGGAGGTAAAATGTATGAGGTGCAGTAAGTCAGTAAGTTGCATTCTCCAACATGGTGGAAGTAATTCATTGGTCATTAACTGTAATAATGACACAATTTTTTTTATGTATTCAGTGAATTATTACATTATATCAACTATTTGCGCTCTTTAAGATTATGTTCAAGTTCAAATTATTAACAGCTGACTGCAGTAACGGGACAGCAAAAAAACACTTTCACCTTAAAAATGGATTAGAGCTGATAATAAAAGAAAACCTAAGAGGGCAGCGATGAATATGTGATGATATCCGCTTTCTCAGCCACTTGCCTACCTGATTTTTGGACACACTTCCATCAACAGGGTCTGTATAGGCAAAGTTGTCAGCAACAGCTACTTCATAGGTCTTATCACCAGAGGAGAACTTCTTTCCTTTGAAGGATGGGTCGAACATTGCTGTCTCCAGGTCTTTGATCATCTTGTTGGCAGCATCAGAATCAACCTCCTCATAGTCGTATCTGCAATAAAAAGTTGAAACGAGGTTGCCGCGAAAAATATGATCTGCTAAAAAACTGGTTTTAGAAAATTTTTGATCACGACATAATCGCTTCAAGTTTACATCACATTGTTGAGTAAAGTATAGGGCTTCTGTTAGGGTTTCCCATTCCAGCCTATATGATCAGGGTTAATGGGTTATATTGACCAGTTGACCAAAATGAGGCCTGTAGTTACAACTGCAGGATAGAATTGCTTATAGATTCTTTGATTTCTTCATTTAATAATTGCTCCAATAAATTTTCTTCTCTCTTTGTAAAGCAATCCAGCACTTGACATAACTTGCAAAGAAAGAATAGAAAAAGATAAGGAAAATGTAACTGTGCCAGACCAAGAACTACGATGAACATCTTTTCAAATAATCTAGATGTTTTGAACCCTGTTTGCTGATGCATAGAGCAGGTTAAGATATCTTCATTGAGAAACACTGAAACAATGTTAATGTGCACTCACTTCCTTATCTACATTGTATCCTGTTAGGACTCAGTTGTGACACAACAGTAACACAATAAATTCTTTCTGTTAAATTATACTGCATTATACTACCTGCCTAAACACTGGCAACTGAGCTCACATGAATCGACTGTCTCTAGGATTTCATGTCCTGTTCTCTCTTATTTGCCACCAGATGGCAGCAGATTATAACTTGACCAGCCTACAGTACATCCTTGTATCCCCCCGTAGATGTTTCAACAAACCAAGGCACAAGACAGGCAGATCTTAAAAAACACTCTTTACTTTGGCAATGTGAAACTGTTCTCTTTTGGAACTCAAGCCAATCTGTCATAAGCCATTTTACATGGATTGGTACTGACCTGGTGAAGAAGTTCCTGCCAAACTTCTGCCAGTGATCTTTCATGATGTCCTCCACACTCTGTTTCCTGGTGGCTAAGATTGACAACCATGCAAGCACTGCCCATAGGCCGTCCTTCTCACGAATATGATCAGAGCCTGGTTGGTTAGCAGAGAGAGAAGAAGAAGGGCGGTGAGTGAGTGATTATGGGAGGGGCACTTTGTTTTGGCTACACAAATCTGATTATTTTTACTTACCAGTGCCGAAGCTCTCCTCTCCACACAGTGAGAGTTTGCCAGCATCCATCAGGTTCCCAAAGAACTTCCACCCAGTTGGAGTCTCAAACAGCTGCATCTTAAGATTTTTAGCCACACTGGAACAGATATGCGCACACAATAAACCACACGATGAAAATGTATACGAAAATAAATAGAGTCCAAGATGTTTTCAGTTTATCCAGGAGGGAAAACTTAGCCATCGTGTTAAACGGTATTTACTTGTCCAGGGCTCCACTGGTTGGCATACTACGGGCCAGTCCTTTGACGCCAGTCTTCTGGAAGTAAGGGATGCTGGTAATGTTGGCAGCAATGACAGCTACTGAGTCTGAGGGGTTCACAAAGAAGCCATGTTTACCCAGCACCATGTTACGGTCCTACAGAGGGAGCAAAATGAGTGGGGTCAGCAATAACAAAGCACTGATCTGATTTTGTTTTGTTTGCTTTCCAAGAATTATTATCCTGAACTGGGTTTGTTCAGTAAGTTTATTGGTCTTTTCAGAGGTTTTCTAAAAGAGGCTCCGACAGATGCTGAAATCCAAGTGATTTTTTTGTCTTTAGAACGTAAAAATTCAAAACAAAAACCCCTATACTTCAAATACTTCCATTTTACAATACCATTATAAATTACAAAGATGACCAATATTCTTATTAGCCAAGATTGTTCCATAAAAAAAAAAAAATTTGCACAATATATGAGAAAAGCTAGAGGAAAACAGCTGACTAAAAACATTTACTGTCCTTATTAAAGGTTGTGCCAAAGTCAAAATGAGTTCAATTCAGCCTCAGCCAAGATACTGGCCCATTATTACTCTGGTCTATTAAAAAGAAAAAAGAAAAGAAAAAATCTCAATAAAACAGAGTTTATTAAATTAATTTTATGCGAGTTGGCATCATCAATCGAAATTCAGTTAAAAAAAATTTCACAACTATGCTCTCAACTCTCTCCAATATACTATCTGATTTAACAGCTTTAATGTCGCCCTCCCTAGGGGGAAAGTTGACTTACACCATCACCATCAAAAGCAGCTCCAAAGTCATACTCTCCTCCTTTCATGGTTTTGACCAGGTCAGCAGCGTAGGTCAGGTTAGGATCGGGGTGGTGGCCCCCAAAGTCCTCCTGAGGGACACAATTAACTGCAGAGTTGGCAGGAGAACCCAGTTCTTCACAGACTATCTTCTTCACATACGGTCCAACCACTAGAGGGAGAAAGTGTGTCGATAATAGGAGCCATCAGACCTTGCTACAGAGATAAGGGAACTGGAAACTACTTTAAGTATAAACTTCAAAACTCCATTACATAGTGATGCATTCGCACCACAAAACTCTTTTTGTGCTGTTTCATACCTCCATGCATAGCATCCAGTCTGACATTAATGTGTTTGTCTCCAGATAAAAGCGCTTTCAGTGCAGCAAAGTCAAAGATACCCCTCAGCATCTCAGCATAGGCCTCCACGGAGTCCACTATCTCCACTGAGAGAAAAAGTGAAAGCAGTAGATAGTAAGGGTAGGATAGGGTAGTACTCATTACTTCAGATGACTTGATTATAATAAAATGACACATTCCGCGTCACTCTTAGTAAATTGCCATAAACACGAATAGCCTACGCTCTCATTTGAGGGTAGGTATTTTGTGTCAGTGTACCTGTGACAGGCTTGAAAGTTTCCACATCAAAGGTCTGCTTGCCAATCTTGGACAGATCCACCTTCAGCTCTGGGCAGATATGATATTCTTGTAGGCCTTTGCTGATCTCAAATATTTTGTTTGTGATGCCCTCTGGGGCAGGTCCTGGGGAAAGAGAAAGTAGGAAGAACGATAATAAGGAATTATATTATTACCAATGTAGCAAGTGCAGCTTGCACTGACCAGCATTCTTGATTACAACCACAGACAAATCTCTTTACTGCATCCAGCGCACCATAAATTATGGGGGGGCCTATTAGAGGTCCTGGAAAAATGGGAATATAATCTTGTTTCCACTCACCCCCACTAGAGATGTTGTATTTAATGCCAAAATCTCCATTGGGGCCCCCTGGGTTGTGACTGGCTGTGAGGATGATGCCACCAACTGCCTTTATCTTGCGGATCACACAGGAGACTGCTGGGGTGGACATGATGCCATTTTGACCAATCACCAGATGATTAATCTGCAGGCAGGAACATATGTGTACATGCATGGATTAATGCACCCATGAACTGACTAAAAGACTAAAAAGGGGGAGATAAAATATAGAGGTTAATTATAAAACTGTGACACTTTTGAAGGGTGAGTTTGGGTAAACTACATGTACAAGCACTGTAACCATGTTATTATAAACAATACAGTACTGTGCAGTAGGTTTTAGGCACAGACAGGAACTTGACTGGTCTAGAACTAATTCTGCTGCATTGTGTGACGACTTCAAACATTCAGCCAGTGTCATGACGAACTATCTTCAGCAACAAGAACAAGTCCTGCAACAGATCAACAGGTCCCAAAGGAGCACTGATCTCAACACGATGGAGTCAGTCTAGTATCACATGAAGAGATAGAAAACACTAAGGGAGTCTAAATCTGTGCCAGGAAACTAAATGGCGGCAAATTCTCTGTGATGCATGGGCCAACCTAACTGTTAAGTACCTTGAAAAATATGCATTAGTATATTTGGGAAAAGTGTTGGTCAAACCAAAAACTGACTTAGTTAGGATCATTTTCTGTTTACTACACTGAATATTTAGTTTACTGATCCGTGCTTAAGTGTTTAATTCCTGTACATTTACTGTAGAGTTTATACTGTTACTCTTGAGGTTCTTCATATCACTCCCGGTGAAGTAACTGTCTCTTTGAACACGCACTAGCTTGTTTTGTGTAAATGCAGGAGCAGCAATGCCTCTGTGCAACACTGGCAAATTTCCCACTGCTCTGTTTCAACAGAAACCCCTGATAAACCTGCAGCTTTGTCCAAATTTAACCTACGAGTGAATGACCTTGAATCTACCATTAGCTGCTTTGCAGTAACTACAGCATTGGCATCTCATGAGAAAGGTCACAGACTCAGTCTAGGCAGCAGCCATGATGTCCTGTCCAAATGAAAAAAAAAAAAAAGAAAGAAAAAAAAAGAAAAAATTCCTTTTTGTTTTCGATTTTGTTAGTGAGTGGTGTAGTTTAAATAAGAGCACTGGTTGAGTAATATTAAAAAATGTAAAATAAGACACAAAAGGAAGGTGTTGCGCTGTTCATTCATTCTCCTATCGGTGTTGCAGGCACATGCACAGCAGCGTGACTGGCTGTGTCGTCGCCACGCCCCCTTTCGACTCCCCTAAAGTCGCTGCCGGCTGCACCATCAGATTGAAGGCGACCAGTGCCATCTCACCACAGTCATTGTGAAACAGGCTTCCTTTTACAACATTACAGCCCACATCTGCACATTTTTAAAAACTGTGCATGACCAACACCCGAGATTACTTTGAAATCAAGAAGAGGGGGGGTCCTATGTGTTTTTGTTTGTTATATAGGAGCGAAGACGCTGTCGTGTCAGGATGTAAATGTCAAAGGTAAATGACGGAAGTGACCTCCTTCATGCACTTTATCCAAAAGATCATCGCGGTCAGCCTGGCACCGGAGACGGCTGAGGAAAATCCACACAGGTGTCGATGGCAACTATCATTTAAACGTAACGTCAGGAGACGGCTGACGGCTGTGGGCCTGATTTGAATAACAAAGATGGAATCCGGGCTGATGGCTATTAACCAATCATAATAAATACAGACGGGAACGCGATGCATGCACAGACATGCATTTCTCTGTTATTCCGTACTTGCAAGCGCTGTGCGTCGTTTGCTAATGTTGGTTAGCTGAATGAGATGGAAAGCATTACTTCAGAGCACTGCATCACTTAGTGTTACATTTTTGACTTAAAACCCCCAAATAACTTTGAACCACACATGTATACAATGTTGCAGTGTTGTGTCGCACAGAAACGAAGTAATTTCACCGTTGCATTGACTAGTTATGTGTCTCCTGCCGGCTTCCGTTGACGCAATGGTTACTTTAGACACATATATATGTCTAGATATAACACGAAGGACATCAGAGGACAGCTGAGCGCTCAGCTAGATTGACGATCAGCATCTGACTGACGGTTATCACTAGGAGTCAGTTGGATGAGAGAGAGAGAGAGAGAAGGGGGGTGTTTTAGCTAACTTAGCTAGCTACACAGAGACAGTGGACAGACTGTCTCTGTCCTCTCTACTGACCCCGTTGGCAGCAGCGATTTGGACGATCAGCTGAATGGCGTCTTTCATGAAAAACCTCCCATCTCCTCCCACCACCAGGGTGGCCGCCTGGCGCTCGGCGGGGTCGATGACAGAAATAATGCTCTGGATGAAGTTTTCCGCGTAGTGCTGATTCTGCTGGAACACGTTCACCCTCTTCCTCAGGCCGCTCGTCCCGGGCTTCTGATCCCCGTACGGCTTAGTCTTCACTGTGGTTATTTTCACCATTTTCACGATCCCCCCCCCGACACCCTCAGAGTGAGCGCACCTATCCGCTGCCCGGTGTGATCCGCCGTCCGTGGTCCCGACAGGAAGGCGACTGCAGTGCCCGAGCAGATTCACGTACACAGCGGACGACTACCCTCCCACCCCCCTGTTATAGATCCGCCTTCTCGGTTTAAAGGGCAAGCAGAAGCCTTGTGTCATGTCTTCACAGCCACAACATTTGCTGCTTCTTAGGTGTTGCAACAAATCCATGAAATTAAATGAATAATAATAATAATAATAATTTAATAAGATAAATACATCACATATTTTCAGTGATCAGTCATAGCGAGGATTACACAGCTCCAGAAGTTTTGAGCCTCCCCTCTCCTTGCAACCTATCGCCTAATAATAGTTAAAAAAGTAAGCTTCTTCCTGACAGTTTTTTACCTGTTTATGCTGAAGAAGTGTCAGAAAATTTGATGTGAGAAAAGGGATGGGAGAGTTCCCCTGGGCTTGCATCAAACATAAGATATTCGGATCTCATGCGTATGCTTTTCTGAAAATATGATTTAATAATAGCCCCATACATGAACACAAAGAAAAATACAAAAGACAGCAATTCCAAGCTCCTGTTGTAGAAATGCAGGTGAGGTATTGGAGGTATTTTCCAGGAAACACCCATTTTAATTCATACTGCTGCAGACCTTTGTAACTTTAAGGTCGACACATACACAGGGGTCAATAACTGCAAGGATATTTGTGCAAACCTTTACACCATGTACAATACAATCTCTAAATTTATTAAATAATGAATTCACTTATACATTAAATACATATAACTTACACTTAAACATACTGAAAGAAATATATTGTAACATGACTCTATTTGAGAGGCAGGCTGAATTTCGCAGTGATGATTGAGACATTTTCCACTTAAGGCAACTTCAGTTTGCCTCTTGCACCACAGTGTGTTTGGTCATCATGAGCAGAACAAAGTTTAAAGTCAGAACTGCCAACAGTTGGGCATGTGACCAAGTGTTGAGGCTGTTGTTTAAGCAAGGTATGGATCTGCACACAGCATGTACGTGTATATGGTTTTATCGCTCTATAGCCTAAAAGGGAAGGAAATTGCCGAGTACTTGGCAAGTAGTATAAATGTATGCTCTTTACTATTAATATGTAGCATTAGTTAAATCTACGGTATTTGCAGGTGATACTATTAATTCAGTGAAAAATTCATTCTGTTGAAAATGTAATAATTTTTTTAAACATTGATATAAAATATGTAACATAAATCAGTGAATTAAAAGGTCTACAACGAAATGACATTCATTTGAAAACCAAAATATGGTGAATTTAAATTACAGTGCAGAATGAAAGTCTTGGAAAGTAGATGTTAAAATTGACTCTCAACTCAGGTACACTGGGCAGTCAAGTGTTACTAAACCTCTGTATTGGGAGAGGAAGAGCGGACATTAAATACATCTCAAATGCCATGTGACATTTAGGTAACTGGCTCTACTGTTTCAGCAGAGAAAGTCAAAGGGCAAATAATGACCAGAAAGATATAAATAGGAAGTCAAGACTCTTCTCAGTTGAAAAGGCCAAGGGCAAATAAAGTATAGACCCGAGACAGAATATATTTCATTGCCAGGCCCAAATCCCTGAAGCTACTGTATGACTGTATGTCATATGACCAACAGGACAGCACTGAAATGGTAGTGAAACTAGCATCTGTTGCCTGAATGGTTAAGACACCTTCACTTTTTATTAGTGTTTGTCATTCTGTTAATAGTATCCACAACATGTTGCAGTGTTTTCACTTGCAAGAAATCCAAATTTCTCCTGGGAACACGACTGATCAGAAGGTCTTAAAGCTGCCGTGACACATCATTTAGAAAGAATCTGCTTTTGTCTTATGCATTTCCTGAAGAAACACAACACTAAGACTACCGAGAAAAAATGTATAATCAAAATAAATCTACAGTCCAGAATATAATTAAATAACAGTACAGACCCAGATACACGAGAAGACGTTTGGTAATTACCCTTTGATCCCTTGTATATTGAAAATATTTATTAATTTAAGGTTTTTTGAAGCGATCTACATTAAGCAAACATATCACATATACAGGGCAGCACAGCAGCAAAGGGGTTAGCACTGTTGCCCCACAATAAGAAGGTCACGGGTTTGGTTCCCGGCCTGGGGCCTTTCTGTGTGGAGTTTGCATGTTCTCCCTGTGTCTGTGTGGGTTTCCTCTGGAAGAATGGAGCTGGTACTCCAATCATCCTCCAAGAAGAAGCATCCTCTTATATAACTCTGATGGAACAATGAACGACAGATATTTCCGCTCATCCAACAACCCACAACATTCATATAAACTTTCATTTATACAGTGTGGCTAATAAAGTAGAAAAATAATGATTCCTTTGTCAGACACACACCCAGTTTTTGCTATTTTAAGTCCTTTGAGAAATTACAGGCAGCACGGCAGCGTAGTGGTTAGCGCTGTTGCCCCAGAATAAGAAGTTTCACAGGTTCGGTTCCTAGGCCTGGGGCCTTTCTGTGTGGAGTTTGCATGTTCTCCCTGTGCTGAGCTGGGATTGGTTCCAGAACCCCCCGTGACCCGGAAACGGATAAGCGGTAGAAGATGGATGAATGAATGAATCACATATACAAAGGCACAAAAGCAACAGTACTAAACCTTATCACCTGTATCTTATGATTATTGTGACCTCCTCCACCCATCAGTATTTGACACTTCTGATGGACGAAACCTATGATCTTTAGGTGCATCTGATAAAGTAGTCTCCAGAGGCAGGGTCTCAGCTTCTGGTGTTGCCACAAAACACAAAGCTAAGCTTTTCAGCTATAAAAGTTGTGATGATTAAGCAGTGTTCCTTTTTTCGAGATTTGTTGGTTGGAGTATAACTATTATCCTTCAATATCCCATTTGAATAGGATATGGAATAGAAATAATTATACATTAATTGATCATATTTTTTGCCTATTGCTTTTTTGCAGTGCTGGTCCCCTTGGCAGCTACCTCTCCTTTGAATGTTTGCACCCTGTGCCTTTCTGGCAACAATAGCACAGTTTAGCATTAAAAGTATACCTTCAAGTGCAGGTAAGTATGGTCTCCACACAGTTATAGGTCCAGTCCTGTTTCTCATTGATGGGCAGCACATGTTGGCACACCTGGGACATAAGGCACATCTTTTTGTATTAACAATAATTTATATTCTATAATCTAAATAATAATCTCATACCAATTCACCATCATATGCATTCTAGATTTCTATTAGATCAACAGGGTAATTATAAATTTGACAGTAGAAGAGTGGAAATAATTACAGTTCCAAGATGAGCATATGTTATGATAATAATAACAATGATAATCATCAAGAAATTTCTCAAGGAAAAACTTCATACCATCTTGGTCCGGGCTGGCACCTCTACAGCAAACACACTCATGCCTCTGCTGGTGCTGCAATTCCTGCTTTGCTCATTGCTTACGTGTATAGTCACTTTCAGGTTGG
Organism: Remorina albescens; assembly: GCA_034769265.1. NCBI lineage: Eukaryota > Metazoa > Chordata > Actinopteri > Carangiformes > Echeneidae > Remorina > Remorina albescens. The sequence goes on from CM068489.1 coordinate 9,118,966, forward strand.
TCTGCAACACAAAGAGTCTAGATGAACTAATGAAGAGAGGTCTATTCATTCTAATTTGTGGTGAAAAATGTCTTTTCTATATAGACCATTTAGAAGACAGTACTACATCTGAGACAACTCATCTCCACAGATGCTGGAGCTATTGTAGTTGGATTGTAGAATTTGTAAATATAAAACAAGTATGTAACACCCTCATCATAGCCAGGTAAACGGTTTTCCTGTGAAGTTGTTCTTTTGTATCACCAGGTCATTCTTTTAGCATGGTTCCTGTTGCTATGAGAATGGATACCACTGTTGAATATCAATTACAAATGGGGTGAATGGTTGCTTGCAACCACAGCCTGTAGCAGCGGTACTGCATTAAGAAAGAATGTCTAGGCAGCTGTCTTGGCAACAGTTTTACTTATGAATATAGTTAAACTCATTGTGCAGTAAATCTTCACAGACAATTATATTTATCCTGTTAACCTGTTGCATGACAACTAAATGATCACAGTCAACAGGGAACATTGGGACTGTATGACTGTCACATTCTAGTTATCATTATTTTGATATACAACTCTTTGCAGAGCTAAATAATAATTTAAAAAAAAGTGTCCTGCCTTGTTGGCAATCAGGGAAGAGATCCTGTGCTCTCCTCTGTAGGTGTAGATGAAAACATTGTCTTGTCCCCTTAGGGCTTTGGCCCCTGTTGCTGCTGTGATGGACTTCTGGAGTGCCTGGTTGAGAAGTTTGGGCCCAGCCTCCATACTGAGGGGCTGGATTGAAAGCTGAGTGCCTTCACAGTGCACATCTATCTGGAAAGGACAAGCCTAAGAGAGTGAAAGGAAGGGATATTCATTTAATTGGTCAATAGGACCTGGTGAGTTATTGAGAGTCTAGAAGCGTTTTTGTCCTGCTATGTGTGTGTGTGTGCATAATAATAAAATGGGAGACTAAAGCATATAAATCAATATGTGTGACCGCAGTAATCCAGTAGTTATATCAGCATAAAAAGGAGAAAATACGAGAGAAATATGTATAAAATTGTCATAAATATGTATTGTTGTATAGAACAACTTATTATGTGGTAGGTATTAGTCTTAAATTCAAGCATATGAGGGTAACATCAAGTGATATTGTTTTGAGTGAAATTAAATGTGCGGACATACCTCAACTAGCTCCAGCATGCGGTTGTAGCCCATGGCTTCCAGGGTGACCCACAGGTCTGCAGGGTCTCCATCTTTCTCGGTCGCCTCCATCAGGTTCAGTTCCATAAAACCCTGCTGTGTCAGTTGGTTCTTCCGCATATCAAAGTTTTCTTCGCCCCCCATAAAAAAACATGCTGTTAATACTAATCATTAATTGCCACTGGCATTCCTATGTGCCAGCTAACTACTGAAAATTATCACCTTTGCAGACAGCCCAGGCATCCTTGTCACATTTCTCTCCACTGGTCCTCAGCTCAAAGAAATTGTACTCTTCCAGACTGAGCAAGCCATTTCCATCAAGGTCTACAACCTCAAAGATGTCAGACAGCACCTCCCTGTGGCACAAAAATAGCAACACAGAGAAATTTGATGCAAGACATAATCAACTTCTTCCATTCTTTCTCTTCCCTAAGTTTGCGTTGCTCTCACCATTATACGACCAAAAAAACCAAGCAAAATTGTCAAGTTTTTTGTCCAGTATACACAAGGACATCAAAGCACAGATTTTACTAATATGCTTCTCTTTTCAAGATAAAGGTACTCTTTTAATGATGTGTAGTGTTCATTCAGTCATTTTCTACCGCTTATTGCGGGTGGTGCTGGAGCCAATCCCAGCTCACACTGGGTGAGAGTGGGGTACACCCTGGACAGGTCACCAGTCCATCACAGGGCCAACACACAGAAACAGACACAGAAGAACAACCACTCACACTCACACTCACACTCAGACCTACGGACAATTTAGAGCCACGAGTTAACCTAAACATGATGTCTTTGGATGGTGGGAGGACACCGCAGTACCCGGAAACCCACGCAGGCACGGGGAGAACATGAAAACTCCACACAGAAAGGTCCCTCTTGTTGTGGGGCAACAGCGCTAACCACTATGCCGCCGTGCTGCCCAGTGTGCTGTGTGTTGATTAAAGTCGTAGATACATATTTTATGTATATACATTATTACACTAAGCATTAATCTACAATTTCAGTATCTTTTTTTCTTTAACGAAAAATGGTGATAATAGCTCAGAGTAGAATTCAATGGGTGAAAAAGCTTTGTGTGTTGTTGTTTTTTATATAAATATTTTGGTGATAAATGAAACAGGTACACACATACATGTTTATACAGACACACACAAACAAACCTGAAGTCCTTGGTAAGGTCGAGTTCTCCAGTGTCAGTCCTGTAGACAAGCTCCGCAGATTTATCAGGTAGGCTCTTTTTGCTTCTTTTCCTTAGTCTGCAGCCGCTGGAGAATGGAAGCAAGTAGTAAGTTCCAGCCTTCAGTTCTCCTTTCCAAAAATACATCTGTAGGAATAGGAGAGTCTCAAAGTTAAAAATACACAGCATATTCTGAAAATTTCATCAAGCATCTGATCCAAAAAAGTTATCACATAAACTCTGTCAAGTATCAAGGGTTAAAAAACACTAGATATGAACAAATGACAAAGTACATGTGCAGCTGTCAATATTCACAGAAATACCTCTTTATCTTTTGACTCAGTGAAATGTACCACAGTTGTGTCTTCTTTGGTATCACCAGCTGACACGATAAAGAGAGCTGTATCCACTGTCATCCAAGATGAACATTTATCTGAAAGTTGACACAGTATACCAGGAATATTTAAACTAAGTAAATCAAGTTTAGTGCCAGGGCTTTTTAGTGGGTTGTGCTATTTAACCTTTTCATGATCAGAACATGAGCAAAAAAACATGAATGAAAGCGAGTGTAGGAAAAAATGTAAAGAAGTGGATAACTACATTTTTTTTTGTAATGAATTATTGTCTACTGAGTTGGAACACAATTTAGCACTTTTCCTAAAAAACCTGGCCTGCTGTCACACAATGTAAAATACAGCAGAGGCCAATAAAGAAAGTCAGTCTTCTGCGAGGACTTTCTGTTTATGATTCATGATCAGAACATTACTGAGGCAATACTTTATGTTACAATGTCACAAAAAGCCCCTTTAAAACTGTGCAATGACACTATGTGCTACTACAAGTGAAGTGGTGCATTAAATAGTCCAGATGGCAATTAAAAGAAGGGATCTACTGATATGAGAAATGCAGAGCTAAAACTAATACATTTCCACTAGCTCCGGAGGCGCAGTTATTTTCCTGAACCTCATTTTTAACCTATGGACAGTAAGGTTATCAGTCATGTGTAATTAAAAAGGTGTGAGTACCAGGTCTGTGGCTGAGGCTGAGTGGTTGGATTTTTAGGTAGATGCTGGTTGTGTTGGGGACATGGAGCTGGTACTGCAGAGAGCTGATACTCCCATCATCCTCCAAGAAGAAGCATCCTCTTATATAACTCTGATGCCAGTCCTGGAACAATGAACGACAGATATTTATGCTCATCCAACAACCCACAACATTCATATAAACTTTCATTTATACAGTGTGGCTAATAAAGTAGAAAAATAATGATTCCTTTGTCAGACACACACCCAGTTTTTGCTATTTTAAGTCCTTTGAGAAATTATAGGCAGCACGGCGGTTCCCGGGCCTGGGGCCTTTCTGTGAGGAGTTTGCATGTTCTCCCTGTGCTTGCGTGGATTCACTCTGGGTACTCCGGTTTCCTCCCACCGTCCAAAGACATCATGTTTAGGTTAATTGGTGACTCTAAAATTGCCCGCAGTGAGTGTGAGTGGTTGTTTGTCTCTGTGTGTCTCTGTGTGTTGGCCCTGTGATGGACTGGTGACCTGTCCAGGGTGTACCTCGCCCTCACCCAATGTGAGCTGGGATTGGCTCCATCTGCCCCCGCGTTCAGGAAACGGATTAGCGGTAAAAGTTGAATGAATGAATGAGAAATCACATGCAGTAATTCATGTTATGTGTAACCTAATATACTTGATGATGTGCAGTCCCTGTTTAGATACTGACACAATCCCAACAAATGGTTTTGCCTGACAAGAAAATGCATTTCTTCATTCAACAGAAACCAAAACTAATTTGCAGTTCCTATTAAACGTGGGATTGATCTTGGGACAGTAGCGTATATTCTGGCATGAAAAAGTGAATTAAGCAGTCAATCACAACATTGAGGTTGCTCACTTGATTAACAGAAACTGCCATTGTGATAATTATCAGTCCAACCTTCAGGGGGCATATTTATTATTTCACAGTTTATCTCAACCCAGCAGTGTGTAAACACTTGTTATTCTCATGCTGCTCCAGAGGAGGGCAGAAGTGTTACACAGTGTTTTCTACTGCAGGCTGAAGTAAATCTCCCTTTGGTACCTGATATGGCAAATTGGAGTCCATTTAACTTTGATAAATACAGCCTTTTCAATCTTGGGCCAGCGGTCATTCAAAACTATCAAGAGGCTACTTTGGCAATATTTATGAATCCTAATATTTCTCTCATTTTGAAATCCTGTTGTTCCTTTATCTGGCAGCACAACTGAAATGAGACAATAATTTGAAATTGAACAGGAACATCAAAACAAGGAAGTTTTCCTTCCACTCATTGGAGACACATTAAATGAAAACACAGTTGATGTGGACACACAGTAAGAGGACATTGAGGGCCACGCAAGTCTGGAACAGGCTATATATCCTTTTAGTGGACAAATAAATCACCAAGTTAAACAAAGAAAGTACCATAAAGACAGGGCATGTCACTCCTTTAGAGAAAAAACCATTTCCTCAAAGTATTTATCTTGGGCTGTGAGAGGCATAAAAGATCAAATCATAACACTTCAGTGGTTTGTCCAGACAATATTAAATGAGGGAAATTGCCATGGGCACCCGTCTACTGCTTAAAGACATCAGAATTAATGACCCCATAGAGAGAGGGTCAGGCTGCAGACTAATAGAGGCGCTGTCACCTGCTCTGGCCACAGGTCTGATTTACTGCTGCACAGAGGGTCACATACACCAAACTGGCCACAAACACACACAACCACAGTTACACACACACACACACACACACACACACACAAAACCACACACATTTAACTTCTAAATTCTTATTTAAGAATTCTAACCTATACATAAATACTGAGAATAAGGAAGAACAATTCATTACTACCCAGCTTTATATTCATTAAGACATATTTACATCTTGCAAGATAAGACACACAGATGCACACACGGACTCAGAGCACTACATAAACACAGCCTTCCCTCCATCCAAACCCTCCAGTTATCAGCCTGTGGCAATATAGCAGCCAATATAGCGAGCAGCACTTCTATTGGAGGTAATCTCTGGACACACATTCTTTTACCTCAATAATGTCTGGCTCTTTCCAATCTCAACATGATGCTCAGACCTGAGCGATGGAGCAGGGGGCTGTTATTTTTATTTATTTATTTATTTACTTTTCCCCCCCTTGCTGTAAAGCAAACCAGGCGAGGTTAAGCCAAAAAGAGTGAAAACAAAGAGCGAGGGATCAATACGGTGTATATCTGTCCACCCAGAGCTAAATTCGCCCGTCAAAAACACTGGACGGCAGTGACACTGGGAGAGCAGCTGGGTGCTTGTTATCTTGGGGTCTCCAACATGGACTCATGTGTGCAAGATTTCCAGGCTTTGTAACTAATGGTACAAATGCTTTAATCTAAGATTCGTTTAACATTTTGCTAATATAAGACAAAAATATTGTGTAATATATTTTAATTTTGAAGATTTTTATATTCCAGTAGTTCAGCTTTTTTTCCTGCTCTTGCAATATCAGCATCAATGAAAATGAGGGTCACTGCTCAATGTTTCTTTGAGAAATAAAGGTTGATGGTGATGAAGATCAGGATGTAATTACATTAGAGACATAATCATTTTAAACTCAAGTTGAGACAGCCTTTAAAGAGCAATCTGTCATGTAGTCAAAAATAATGTGGCGGTCATCAGTTCATTTAATGGTGATTTTATTACACCATTCCTTTTGTTTTAATCTGTGTGGCGTGTTTTCTTATTAATGTTTGTATTCATATTAAAACCTACATCTGGATGGATACTGGAATCTATTTTAGACTGTAATTGCTATCACTGTGGCAGACGAGCATGTTATTAAAGTGTCCCTTCTAAAATAAATACAGAACAAAAAGAAAAATTTATCATAATTAGTTTATGAATTTGTATGTTATCGCCAAAAACCTATTTTGTGAGGTCACATGGACCTTGACATTTGACCTAATTAATTAATTCTTCAGTCTAAATTTAATGTTTGTGACAAATTTAAAGACATTCCGTCATGTGGTCACTGATATATAAAATCCACAGTAGGCTGTGAGATCATCATGGCCTCCTGCTGCTAGGGCAGAGGCATAAAAATCTGTTAAAACATTATGAGTGTAGTAAATCAAATTCCTATAGTTTACCTGTAAGCCTGAAGGTTCTGGTATCTTGCTGCCCTTAGAGCTGTTGGATGTCATAGTGATTGAGTTTGACAGAGATGACCGCCTGCTGCGAGCGGAGGAAGGACGAGAGGACGAACGGCTTTCTGAAACAAACACATATCAGACACCAAGATGAGAAATGAAAAAGACTAGTACACATGCTTAAAATACATGTACAAAATTATCATCAATAAATATCATCACTAATACAAAACAGAGAGGTTGACTGACTGACTGATTAAGTACAACCCACCCCTGTCAAAACAGTAAACACACTTTCAAAAGAGAGATGAGGTGCACAACATAATTGACATGGTAATCTGTCTTCTCAGAAGTCCAGTCCCAGATTTAAATGAAGATGGCTATTTTGCACGAGTGTTCTAAAAAAAGCATCATTTTAATTAATTATGGAGACATTTAAAATCAAAAATGGCATAACAGAATCTTCTCAGATCTATTATTTTGTACAACTTTTTCCTTGAAAACTAATTGAAGCCAGAAAACATCAATTCACTAATGAGAGGTCTGATTGTTTCAAAGCCCAGGAAATCAAGTAATGTGATAGGTTTACAAGCAAATTACTGTAGCAGAGAATAAATAGACCCATGCATGGATCCATTTTGTATTGATGAGAGCATTTTAATCTAGACAACCAAGTTGAAGCTGATTCGTAAAAATGGGCAAAGATGCAGTTAAATGTACCCTGACAAACACTTCAGTGTGAGTTTATAATGAATGTTTGAGTATTGTTTCAAGACTCATGGTCCCCCTTGTGCTAAATCAACCAATTATCAGTGAAACATCATGACAGCCCATCAATTGGTCTGTCAGATACAAAACACCAAATATATAATTTAATCACATCAATTATTTGAAAATTGGCCAAATTAGCCATGTCACATACAGTTGTAGTATATTTCTCAGGAAAGTACTAGTTTATACTGACAAATGTAACACCAAATGAGCAGTCAAAACAGTTTTTGAGGTCCAAGAATAACCCATTCAACATGTGTGATCACGTAGCCTCACATGTCAGCTCCTTGTTAAAATGTAACAGGTATAAATCAATACCTGGGAGAGGCACAATAATGTGATAATCCCGACTACTGTGTGGGAGCTCATTTGTTTTTGCAGTGTTGGTCGACTGGGTCCTCCTCTCTACCGCCATCTAATCCCTCATCATCTCCCCAGTGAGAAGTGGTAGAATCCTCCAAATCAATAGCATGAACATGGACTGACCATTTAAATCAACCCCATCTATCTTCCCACTGTGGGCCTGTTCTTGGCTCCCTCATTCAGAATTCTGTGTTCCTTTGCCTCAAAATGCTGGTTTAAAAGTGAGAAAGGTAGGTTTTTTAAAGCTATCTTCAGCTGGCTGAGAGTAGTAGCGGGTACTTGCAGCAGGAATGGAACCCAGTGTTTGCTTGTTTAGACAACAAAAACACATATTTTTGGCAAGTGGTTGTTCTAAAGCCAAAGCTGAAAGTGGCATCTTTTAACGGTGTAGACAGCGCTTTTGTCAATTTTTTAATGGCAGAAATTATTACCCAAATCACAACACTCCACAGTCTCCTCCCTCTGAATAAGCTGCCTCTAATTGTCTACCTATTGTGATGTATGGACTGTCTTAATGAGGTGATTTGTCATAGAAGGAGTGAAAAATCGATCAATAACAGAGCTATTACTTATTCATCAAAACTAATCCGTGAAGCATATTGGGGCAATCTGTGCGCATGTTTGGGAAGACTTGAGTATACCTTCAACAAATCTAAGATAGGGTGCTACGTCGTCTGCTACCGTGGAAAGCTCTGGAATTATACACCAGCGTAAATATATCTGCTCACTGAACACAGCATTGACATAAACTGATGTTTAAAACATTTTCTGGGAAAATAAATGTACCTTTCTTAAGTGTTGCATCAGATGCATCTGGAGGGTGAGGCTGGGTTGATGCCACTTGTGCTGCCGCTGCTGCTGGTGACACAGAGCTTTTTGGAGGGCTGTATGACTGGCTGCCAAAGTTCTGTCTCTTCAGCTTAGCATCAGCTTCCAGCCTCTCCAAAGCAGCCACCTGACATTGGTCTACTGTAGACACAAGCAATCTGCAGAACTGACAGCAGCAGGAAACCACAAGTTAGGGGTTGATACACAAGCACAGTTTTGAGATAGTGAGAGGGTAAGAAATGCTTGGATGTACGTAAGCACATGACACTAAATCATTTAAATGCTTAACTGATGTTTTTTTTGCAGTTCATTGATTCAACAATATGGTTGGGAAATTTAGTTCCTTTGGCTATTATTGCTATAAATTCAGCATTTCAAAACATGTTCTACTCATTGCTTGGGATAATACCCATTGTTCTAAGGCTTCGTTGCATTCATTACCTTGAGCTGATCAACCACCAAGTATAGTACAATAGAAATCACTTCATACTTGCCCAAACTTACTTCTGCATAGTCCAGTTTGCCATCTCGGTTGATGTCAGCTAGTGAGAAAATAGTGCTCATCTCCTCAAGGGTCATTTTGTCTCCTTGCTGGAAGATTCAATATATTTTCTATGTTGTTATGCCAAACATATGTTATATTTAATTCATGAAAAACAGAAAAAAAGAAATATTTATATTTTGTTTGAGCATGAGCCAAAAGGGGATTGTAATCTATTTATGTTTAAGCAGATTACATCTGTAACATGTTATTGACAAGTTTGATTGTACAACATAACTCACTTTACTCACAATATTGAATTGTTGTGAAAACCAAAATATTTACTCAATTCCTTAACATTTGTTGCCTATTTGTCTAATAAAAATGTACAAAACTACTCACAGTAGTAAGGGCCTTCACCAGTTCACTGTGTGAGATGTAGCCATCACCATTCACATCCATCTTTTTGAAAGCTCTCATCAGCTCTGTTTCCTCAGTTTTCTTCTCACATTTGAGAATCTCACAGAAGTCATCAAAGTTCAGTTTAGATGTTCTTGGGGTCCAGTATTTATTGAGAGTAGCATATGATGGATTTCTTCCTGCTTGCTGGAGAACTGAATGGGATAAATTGAGACCTGGCTGACTATGGAAGTCGTGAAGACAGTGAACAAACAACTCTAGCACAACCCTAGTATTTTATTTAGGCTTTCAATGTTATGTATGATATCAAAAATCTAGAATTCTCTACAATATGATTATTTTTTGCACAATGGGTCAACATTTGAACCATTGATTAGAATAAAACAAAGGCTTTACATCTTCAGTTTGCCCCTGTCTCAGACTGTGTTGTGTATATTCTGTTTCAGCTCATTGTCCATCCTCTTCTGCACATTTTGCCAAAATTTACTCATACATTTGTGATATTTTTGATAACTGGATTAATCACAAAGTCACTTTACAAAAGAGATTAATGTTAATCAGCATAGGCATGGGTTTATCATGATGATCCACGGGCAGGTCAGTGACGGTTTGAGGGTTTCAAGAGAACTTCCACCCAAACAACCACAATGTCCTCATCCAAATACATCCTGAACATGGAAGGTAGGGTTCCCAACCATCAACTGAAAAACAGAATCGTCCCATATTTAGAAACAAATATCCCGTATTGAGCTTAAAAGGGACGCTCTTTGTCCCGTATTTCCGTGAGGATCAGTCTGTAAAACATGACCTTGCAATCGGATTGGCCAGCCCTGCCAATAAGGTGTCACTTATTTATTTTTCAGGGAGTTGGCAACAATAATGGAAGCTCAGAAATTTCACACTCTAAGATTTGACTTTTGGCATCAACACGTGATGTCACCAGATTGTACATTAGGCAGAGTTGCCCATAAACACTGAATTCATGCTAGCAGCAAGCCAAATTTAAGGGATCGTTGAGATGTATATATATATATATATATATATATATTTATTTATTTATTTTTTTTAAATACCGGAAGCGGTTCATTTTGTTGCGATAGAGGGACCCCATATCTTAGATATCACGCTGCACGACTGTTTGAAGACACGTGACCAAGTAACCAAGCTAATATTACATGTTGAAAAACGGCATTGAAAAAAGAATAAAACAAATATGTATTTTCCCTTGAATTACAAGCTGACAGTTCATTTGCGAGTAGAGTAGATGAGTAGATTTAAATTGGCTTACCACGACATAACTGCTGCTTCGAAGAGATGTTTGCCAAACTAGATCTGAAAACAGCGAGGTAAGCAGCTCTACACTGCATGTAGAAAGCCTCCTCCTCCTCATCGGAAGGACTGGGTGACTCCTGAAACGACATCTTCGGGAGATAAGCTCGACCAGGTTACCGTTAGCTAGCTCTCTCAAGCTTAGAAACATGAAGATGCCAGATATGGCGGCTAAACTAGGCTAATAACTATTGTTTTTAATCTTTAACAGGCTGCAGGTATCAACTGGAAGCTTGCAAAATACATTTTACTGCCCTGCATTGTAGCTAGCGGTGCCATTCGTCGATAGCCGTTGCTAGGTGCAGCCTGTTGCTAAGTAAACAGAAACTCATCGGTGTTCCCCAAACACGACTCGGAGGGAACAAACAACAATTCAAATATTACCGTTGCAGCCAAAAACTGTCATTTAAGTCCATTTTTGGCGTTTATTTTAACATCACCAAGACAAAGACCGAGCTCAGAACTCTGATAGGTATATGTTTTTTGAGTTTTCCCAGCCATTTGTTTTGTAAACACACAATATCGGAACGTTACACGACCAGTCGTGTTCTATACGAACTATTTGAGGGTAACAACGAGCCAGTTTCAAACATTTGGACCAAACTTTTACCGACGCCGACCGAAAAGCGAAAATGCCGTGAGTTTTGTTCACACTTCCTTTTCATTTTACCACATCGACTGCTTAACTTAGATATAAAGTCACTTAATTAGACTTGAAGTTATTTAGTTAAGAAACATATTTATATTTTAGCGAGGTTGCTAAACTAGCCTTATTATCTGATTGATGTCCGTCAATCTGTTGACATTGTTAACGTTGTTACGCTCTAATATTGACAAAATACCCCCTACCATTTTTTATGTATTATGTTTTTTTTTTCATTCATTTAATTAGTTTCATTTCTGTATTTAACTTGTGTTGTTGTGACGCCCTTAAAACTGAAGATTATTAAAGACTACCATCAACTATCATTTTAAGTTAATTGTTGGGTGATTATGTTGTCACTGCATTACTAATATAAAAAAGCCAATGAAGATTATGATTAACAAGAAAAATGTCTCAAAACATCCAATTAAATCATGATAATCAGTGATGTTTAATTTCTTAATTAACAGTGCGAGAAGACCTCTGGAGATGGAAAATACCCGCAGGGTAAGTGAACAAATAACTCTTATATCAGATGTACATCCAGAGTAATTTATTTATTGATCATCCTTATGCAGCATATTGCTTTGTGTCTTTTTCATTTTTCTTCTTTAACAATAGTTTTACATTTTTGTGTACGCCTATGTTAACATGTTCTTTGTGTTGCCATCACATTTACAGTCAATTTTGCATTCTAACTGTTCTGATTAGCACCAACCTTCCAAAATACCAGTGCCTGCAAAGTACCACACAACTCAGGCTGACCCTGCACGTTCTGAAGCAGGTTTGTTGGCAAATGCCTTGACAGATCTTCAAAGAGATACCCATGCGTAAAATCTCACAAAAGATGCCCACGGCCTGATGTGCTTTGCTCTCCAAACAATCTGTGATGAGACTTCAAAATTAAAGACAACAGTTCATGAACTGCTGGGAGTTTATCATCTTGTTCTGGATCATCTGATTTCTTGAAGACCTACAGTATATGTATGACTGTGAGGGAGGACATTACATTTGTGCTCAATGACCTTAATCTGTATAAAATAAAAGAAGATTTAAGAGATACTATAGACTTAATATTGAAAGTTGAGGATCTCATGTAGTTGCTCTCCTTCCAATATGACTCCACTAATGTACAGTCAGCTGCCAACTCTATTCTTGGAAATGACACATCTGAGCATATTCTGCAACTGCAATTTGGAAAATAAAGGCAAGGATGTTGTGTTCCATGAAAAAGACATTCTTTAGGACTATTAGGGGTATGGCTGTTTAATTCAAGTCATAGTGTAAAATGTAACCCTTATGTTGTAGGATTATGTGCAAATAACTATATTGTGTGGTGCTTCATCAACAGGCACACCCAAAATCACTAAACATGAAGAAAAAGTCCTGCAGACAGAGTTGGAAAAGTAAGTACTTGAGTGACAAATTCAGCATTTATTTTGTTTTGTGCAATTTATATTTATCTGCCACATATTTTTTGTTAGGGCTTTTTTTCCCCATCACTGTTAACTACCAAAAAAGTGGGGAAAAGTGGAACACAGAATTAAGGGCTTACAGTGAACTCCCTTTTATGAGTTGCTATATTTCAATTGCCACACTTTCCTGATGGTCATAATGACATAGCAGAATTTAATGACAGGAGACATGAAATGACGGGGATCCATCACTGGCCAAATTATCAGTGATTTACATAGCACTAAAAATAGTTGTATAAGAGTCACTTAACACAAGAACCATTTCCTTAGCCCAGGCAGACATTTGGTGTCTGGCCCATCCATCAAGACAAGCATTAGTTTTTAATTTTATAGTGCTGTCACTAATACATTACATTAATTCAGTTTACATTCATTCATTTACATTCATAAGACTCACTTGGTAATGTCGTATTCGGGTCTGGGGGCACAGCAGTGTTTTGATTTACTATAGATTTCTACATAAATTTTATTGCATTTGGGGCAAAAAGCAAAACACCAAAGGGCTGGACAACAAACAAACATAATTCCAAACCAATAAAACACTAACAAGATAATAAAGCTGAAGAAACGCACTCCTCCAAATGAATTAAAACAATGGACTTGTGCATTTATGCACTGAAATAATAAAACATTTAGCTGCAAGACTGATAGTGTATCAATTTCCTAAATAGTTGACACACCTTGTGGCATTAAACTATGAGGAGAAATGCAGACAAAAAAAGAAGGAAAGAAAGAAATGCACAAGTGAATCAATAAACAAATAACTGGTTCAAAGAAAATAGTTATACACAGCTCTCTAGACGAGAGAAATTAGCTGTTTTTAAATAAATGCAACATAAATTTGGAACACTTATATATGTGTAATATATCATATTTTTTAATTTTATGTTTAATTCACTGTCGAAACATAGTCTGGAGACCTCTGGAAATGTGATTGTGGTATTTTCACTTTCTTCATTTTTTTTTCTTTTTTTTTGACCAGATTGCACTTCTTCCGATCAAAACTAGAACAATCATCAGATGCGTTCACCAGCGCCAGGAAAGAGCTGGAGAAAATACTGGTCAGAAGCTTTTTCTTTGGTCTTAAATCGTTAGAATATACAGAAATGTCTTTCTCTCCACAATATCGTCAAATTGAGAGATAGTTGCTTTTTTTCCTAAACTGAATATCGTCTTCTGGCATGGCTGTTTAATCTTTCTTCATTTATCTTTTTTCACAATTTCCTCTGTTGTGCTGTTTTCTCTGGGTTTTGGGTTTTTGTGGTTTCCCTTCAATCCTTTTGATACTATATTTCAATTAGTCAGCAGAGGGCAGCAGTGAACAAGGAAGTGTCCCCCCTGGATCCTATGCTGACCTGAGGACTGAGCTAAAGAGACACAGAGAACTGAGTAAGTACAAAGTGACCTCTATTGATAAATACAGTTTTGTCAGAAGGTCAGATAAAAACTAAGGTTGAAAGTTTTCACTTATCAAACTGCATGAAAACAGAGTAAACATTCATATACTGTTCCTATCTGTTCAAGGCATCAAAAAGAAAGCATAATTTTGCATTTGGCTGCATTTTTGCTGCACTTCTTTAAAAAAAAAACAACAACAAACAAAAAACACATATGCCTTTTTTTTTCAGCATCCCAAGTGGCATCATCTTTAAAAGGGGGGAAAAACCCTGCAATCACAAGCAAGGTAATTTATTTAGTAATTCATTCATCCATCCATCCATCCATCCATCCATCTTCTACCGCTTTTCCATTTCCGGAACACAGGGGTGCTGGAGCCAATTCCAGCTCACATTGGGCGAGTGCGGGGTACACCCTGGATAGGTCTCCAGTCCATCACAGGGCCGACACACAGAGACACACAGAGACCAACAACCACTCACACTCAGACCTACGGACAATTTAGAGTCACCAATTGACCTAAACATGATGTCTTTGGATGGTGGGAGGAAACTGGAGTGCCAATACGCAAGCACTGGGAGAAACCATCCAAACTCTGCACAGAATGGTCCCAGGCCCAGGAATGGAACCCGTGACCTTTTTATTGTAGGGCAACAGTGCTAACCACTATGCTGCCACGCTGCCCTGATCTAGTAATAAATAAGACAAAACAAATACAGTGCAATAATAAGCAATCATTACTGGTTTACATTCATGTAATTTTATCTATTACACCATACAGATAAACTCACCTATTCACATTCCTGCAATTTTATCACATTGATCACTGAGAAGTTTTATGGCCACATGCGAAAGGGGAACTGAGGGTGGAACAATATCACAAGATTTATTGAAGATTAAAACTGCCACACATGTTTGAAGATATAAAAAGTTATGCCCCTGTTTGAGTCAACTGACCAAGCAACTCCACTCAAGTCTGAAAGCCCGTATCCCCATGTTTTACCAATATCACAATTGTTTTTTTGTCACGCTGTTTTTCAATGAGAGCCCTCATCAAATTGTGCTGACTGTGGCCTTCTGTATCTGTAAGTCTGTAAAGGACCAAAAGAAAACATGTCATGTGTCATTTTTGTTGTGTTGATTAAAATGGGAGAAGGAAAAACAAAAGTAGTCACAAGGGTGTTTGATACCCAAGGAGATCATCATTCATTACTACCTCACAATTTGATTTGTTTCTTCCTACATCTTCTTTGCTATTTAACGTTAACAGGATCAATGGATGCTTTGAGTCACTCACAATTGTGTGCTCAGCGACCTTTGGAGAAAAACAACATTTTGTTATGGTTACACAAACAAGTCAATGAGTGGATTTCCTAGGGAAAGAATTAATTTAATTATTTTAGGGACATGTTATGCCTGCAGCAGAGCAATTCTTGTGATCCAATCACACAATGGCGAATTGTGGAAAATGAATAGGGGCTACTGTCAGGAAGCGAGCTTGTTTTCCGATAAGGTTGTTAAAAATTATTTTAATTAGTTCCAGTAAGGGAGCTGAACATACATGGAGCACTGTGGATCCACACCCCAGGAATGTCACATTTCTGTCACATGGTGGATCCACGAAATGTATCAGTTTTGCATAAACCTCCTTACAACAACAGACTTCACAATGTCAAGGCAGATAGCTGTGGGAGAGAACTGGCCCTCTGTGTGCACTGAGACACATTTTAAGAAAACAAACTGTTATTCAAAGCTGCTGAAGAGTTCTGGCCCTATATCTGCTGGGAGTGTGAAATCCTGGCAGATGATGTTGATGCTATCTTGAAGCATGATTCTGCTGTAGTAAAAAATGTTTGTTTAGGTGCGCTGCTATGGCCCTCAGGCTTCGGGTCTATGTGGTGAATGCAACGGAGGGTGATTTAAAAAAAAAAAAAAGGCAATGGAAAAGGCTAATTCTTTATGTAAGATAGGCTCTAAGATTATATGTGCTGGTTGTTCTTGTAGCTGGAGATTGTTGGTGGGGATAGGATTTTATATATCAATATGTACATCTAGGTAATGATTAAGAAGTCGAAATATACTGAAAAAATGTTTTGTCACACTATTGACTGCTTAACTGAGTATATATTATTCTATAGTTGCTATGAATAGAATTCTGCTGGTTTCAGGGTATACAGTAACTACTGCTGAATATATATTTGATAAATTTTCTCCCCATGCCAGTATATAGTAAGAACTGATTCATAAATATAGTTAAATATGGTTATCTATTTTCCAAACATAGATCTAATACACAGCGGATCCAAGGTCAAAATTCAGCCTCTTACTGTACTTTATGGCAAACTGAGGACCTCCTGTATCACATTTTCTGCAGTCTGAACAAGGCTGAGCTTTTGAAGGATGTACTGGTCCCACAGCATGACTTCAGAATGACTGTATACTGTAAAAACACTGAGTCATGCTGGCACTATTTTGAGTCTCGTTCAAATCAGTTTGCACAAGTAGTGAAAGCACTATTTGAGTTACTGTATGATTTTGCACTGATTTGCATCACCCCCCCCCCCACAAGCTCATGTATTGTGCAAAGCAATATCTGTCTTAGCTTTACTAAAATTGGCTGCTATTGAGTTTAGGTGTGTTTCAATATTTCTAAATGGAACTTTTCACTTTATTGCTTTAAGAAGTTATCACCTTTAACACTTCAAATCTTTAAGTATTGTATATTGTTTGTATGTACAGTTATGGTAATTTTGAACAAAAAAGCAGTTTCACAGCAGGGAGAGTCCCTTTTAAATGTTCAGACTTTTGAAGGTCTTTTGGGAGAGGGGGGGTCGGGGTCGGGGTCGGGGTCAGGGTCTTAGGTACCAAGCAAAGCATCTGACACTTTGACCTCCTGAAGAGGCCGCTAAAATCCTTGAGGGCCTTTCCTCGTATGTCTTTTTCCCTCTTTGCTTTCTTCCTCCCTCACCTTTTTCCTGCCTTGTCATCTCCATCTCCACTTTATGCTGTGATAGTTAAAAGTGCTTCTTTCTCAGAGTATGAGTGTGGTATTAAGAAGCGCTTACGACTGTCCTTTAAGGTTAACAAAAGTTTCAGTAAGCAGTCTAAAGAAGTCACTTTTGGTGAGCAATCAGGCTTGGGGCAAGCATAAATCCTCTGGGCATAGTCGTGGCATTACAGATACCCATGGTGCCTGTATGTGCTGATGACTACAAAATTGAAAAAGAAAGGCCCTAATAATTCTGGGGCAAGTTTCCCTCAGCTGTAGGTATTGATTATTTGTGTGTGGTGAGAGATTTGGAAAATTCAATTAAAGGAGTTGTGCAAAGGATTCATAAATTCAGCCCCTCCAACCCGTATCGAGACATGGTTATGTTCTAAATCAATGCTACACTTCACAATATATTTTCTTAGGAACATAAAAATAAATAACATTTAAACAGTTCTGCTTACTACAGAAACAAATTTTATTTTCTCTGAAGCTTTTTAGCAACAGCCAAGTACTGTCTTTTGCACATCTTCAGAGTGGTGACGTATTTTTATTGCAGTTTTCCCCATAAGAAAATCCTATATAATATGAATTTTGAAATGACGAAATGAGGGGAAAGGGGACGGCTCAGCAGTGTAAAAATTGATCAGGCCATAGATGGGACCATGTAGGGGAAGATTTGTATGTCAGCAGTAATGGGCTGTATTAAAAAGAAGATTCCTTAAGATGTCATAAAAGTGATGGGGCCATGTCGCAGGTTGTGGGCTGCTGGCCCAGGCAGCTCCCGGAGTCTGGCACATCAATCGTAGGAAGCCTCACAGACAGGTGCCACCTACCCACTAGGAGTTTTATGCTTTCTGATTGACCACACAGTTGCAATTAAAGGGGGGAGTTGTATATTAGGCTGTATTGGTCCAACTGAAGAAGGTGGCCTTCGATCGACAACGCAGGTTGCAGAGTATGCAGTCTTTTCAGACGTGATTTCTGATTTACTGAATGTCATCGCATTTCATATACTTCCAGGTTTCCTTGGAATATTCACAAATAATAAGTAGTTTTTAATAACAAAATATAGCTGAGGGTTGGGGAAAGCACCCAGAGATTCTTGACATGGTTAGTTTATTTATCCTAAGAAGCCTTTCTTTGTGTAAGTACTTAGATATACATAAAAGCTTGACTTAAAGTTTCGTCATTTGTCTTTTCAGGTCCTGTAAAGATGGGCAGCTCATATGAATTTCTCAAGTCCATTTTGTGCTGAGGTAAGACAGTCTATTTCATTATCATAATATTTGAATTTGAATTCATTGCATACTAAGTTAGAAGACTGCCAGAAAGCCATATGTTTACATCTTGGTTTATCAAAAGATACCCATGATTTATTGAAATATGCCTCCTGTTAGCTCTGTTCTTTGTGAATATTCAATCTTGACAGCGACTGTGGTGTGTGTAATATTACCGGGTGCCAGTGGGGTTACAATCATGTTTTCCTCTCCCATATTCCCCAGGTTTTTGTTAGCGGGGGGATCTCAGTTGTTGACAGCTAATGGAATTGCTCTTCACTTCTTTTGCGTATGATCCCATGGAGATAAGGCATGAGATGAATGTAGAATCTGTGCTGTCAGTTGTGAGGCTGACATGTCTCGGAAGCCGTCATTCATTTGTTCGAAAAGTGTGTGAAACGGTAGGAGGGAATCCACTGACATGTTAGACCCTGTCTACCCTCCAGAGCCCCTGCCTCTGGCAGCTGACAAATGTTGATTCTACATTAACCACAATGCTGCAACGCTGTGCAAATAATGTTCTTTCATATGGCAACCCTCATCCCCTGTATGGCTAAAACTATGCAATCCTCCCCACCTGTGCAGTTTAACACCTTTGAAAAGTAAAGGTGGGGGTGCAAAGTGCCTTATACAACACAGTGGTCTCTTTATTTGGCAGCGCCTGGGAAGGCCGAGGCCTCTCACTGCCCGAGCTGACTTAAGCAACAGCTGGTGTTCACAGTAACATTTCCTATTTCTGCCTAAGGTGGATCGTGTAACTCTCACTTTATCACCCTTAGAGGCCATGTGAAGGACAAAGCAAGTAAGCTCATAAACAAAACTAATGTTTTGATATAATCCCTCCAGAAGGATGATGGAACGATCCATGGTGATTTTTAATACCCACATCCACATCCTAACAATACCAATGGTTTCCAAAACTATAGGTTTGGATCTAAAACACCAGAGTAGTAACGTATATTAGCTCTGTGGTCCTGTGGAAATGTTATTGTTTATCATTAGAGTTTTAGCTCTAACGGTGCCGTATCTGCCTACTGAGCCTACATGTAGTCTGAGATGTAGAGCCACTGAAAGTGTTCATGTGCGCTACGGACAACTGGTCAGAGACAAGGTGGTGACAGAGGTCTTATTTTCACTGTGGCACTGCGGCTTGGAAAATGCTTACTCCCTGGTGTTGAATTATTTAACTAGGTAATTACTGTAATTATATAACTAGTCTTTATTAAACAACAGCATTATCAGTTCCTTTTTAAAAACATTTAATCAGAATACAATTTGTGAATCCATTTATGACCTTTGATCTGCAAACTGCTACAAACTACTGCTTTGTTTCAAATCAGTTTCAACGGAGCAGTTTTTACACAACCAGAAAAAGCAGTTTGACTTCTTTTATTTATTTTTATATTTAGTGGCTCCATTATTAGATTGGGATAGGCAATTTGATGTTACATGTAAATGTTTATTATACTAATTTATCTGATTGATCGAAATTGATGTCAAATATTTAGTTTTTAAACTTCAACAAATAAACATTATTTCCCTAATAAGAACATAAATTATAGTTCTGAATGTTATTTTTCTATGTTACACTTGAGCTGTGTTTGTTGTTATTTGCATTTAGTCATTGGATAATGTACATTTTCCACATGTCATTTGCAAATGATTTGTTCTATGTTATTTAAACATGTGATAGAAAAGAGCAAAGCAGCACTCTCCACACTACCTCTAACTGGCCCCCTGTGTTCATTTCCCCTTGCAGGACCAGTTAACTCAGATCTTAGGCTCCTATTTGTCCCTATGGCCCATTAGTGGCTACTGGCCTCAGATGCACAGGCAACCCTCAGTGACCTGATAACATTTATAGTTGTAATGGATTTTTTTTACGCCTGTCATTAACTTGCTCAGAAATTGGAGAAAGAAATTGCTTGTACCTTTTTCTGTGGTATTTCAACTTTATAGCATTATGTTCAGATATGTCACCTTCCATCGTCTCTTTTTAAGGCCTCTCCTGTCACTGGTTTAGTTTTAAATGTGCAGGTCTTTTGTACGGGACCCCTGTAGTATCCAGGACTTGTAATTAATATTTAATGATGTTGAGTAAAAGCTTAGAAAGATATAATTTCTATCCAATTATTAGCTCTGTCTTTGCTACACTGTTAAGGGGTGATTTAGAAGACTACTTAGTTAATGTAGATAGTTTATATGAAGCTGCTCCAAATCAAACCATTTAACAGCGTGCCAATAAAATTGATTTTGACTATAGATCACTGAATTTTTATTTATTTTCACAAAAACTAACTTTGTACAAAATAACTTCAATTATGGACAAAAAAATATAAAATATACAGTAGAAAACTGTAGGAAAAAAGAAAAAAAACAAACAAACAAAATGGTTCACATGGATGGACAATAAAAAACCGTTAATAGAAGACCTGAGTATAGTCCAAGCAGAGAAGGTGCTGTGGGTGGACAAAATAACATGAACACATCACAATATCATTAAATCTAAAACCACCACAATGACTCTTAACATTACCACAAAATTAAATCCGACACAGTCTTGTTCCTATTATTGTGGCCATCTTCTGTAGCTTGCACTTACAGCACTGAGCTATCTGAACTCAGTGGTTCTAGTTCGCTCGTCACTTGCAATGTCCCCAAAACAGCCCAGCTGTAGTCTACAGACTCTCCATGGTCCAAGCACAAATAATTAAAGTAAGGAAGTATAGTTCAACTGAACTAATTTGTTTGGAGAATATGATTAACATATTATTCATTTTATGATTTCACAAAATCAGTTGGACCAAACTGGAAAGATGGCAGCAGAGTTTCAGTTGATGGTTCAGCTCCTCGCAATAAACATTTTATTGAAAATAAATTTCCTAACCAACAAGATGCCTTAATAAGCACTCCTATTTCCAGTTGGTACACATTAGCACAAGTGAAAGGCTTTGTGCTGTGTATGTTGGAAGAGGGAATATAACCTACAGGGCAACAGTGGCTTTCCTTGTGTAAAATTCATTCAAAACTTTTTGGTAAGGTGACATTCAGTTGTTCTTCTTCTGGCTCTTTTTGCTCGGTGGGCTGCTGAACTGAACAACATTGAAATATATAAATGTTCCCAAAAAGTGCAGGAAAGCAGTGGCAGACACCAACACCTGAAACAAGTCAGGTAGATGTGGTGGCGGGACCAGAACTACACTCACAATGCTCAAACCAGCCATGGCTGCAACACTGACGTAGAACTGTAACAGAGAGAGAGAGAGAGAGAGAGAGAGAGACAGGCCATCTGGTTCAAATAAGAACGGATCAACATCATGTCAAATGAATTCACAGTAAAATGCATGCAAAGTTCTTCTTGAGAGTTAAAATAAACTATGCCTTGATTCTACTTCATCGCGTTTTCCAGACCTTTCAACTGAATCTTCCAGTTTTCATCTGTGGATGGGAGTTTGCTAGGTTATCATCTTGTGGTCTCACTGTGCAACATCAGTCACAATACAACATGTGCTCATACAGCTGTATGCAAAGTTTGGGCACCCGCTAAACAGGTTGTTTTTTTGTTTTTTGTTTTTTTTCAAGCTGAAGATAAGTAAATACAATCACTGCATCAAACAGTGCATCAAAAATAAATCTTTTTTATTTATTTATTTATTTATTTTTTAGGTATAAATTGTACTGACCCCTTTTTTTTAATGAAACGTGATTGCGGCATGTGCAGTACTTAAGCCCCTTCCACTTGTGAAACACTCTTCGTTAACTTCATCATTTAATTAAAGCCTAAATCATCGGGCTTTAGCTGACTAATTAGAACTCATATGGAAGAATGGACTCTGGATGCAGATATCATGCAGTCAGATGAGACGATGAAACCAAAGATGCTGGCTTTCAAAACAGGACAGTGGCGTAGTAGTCAAGACAAGACCTACTATCTCAGATCTGCAAGGGGAGTGAGGGCTCAAATACTCACGTCTGCTCCAGAAAGCATGTGAAAACCACTAATTTCTGTCTTTGTTTCCTGAGTTTCCGTATTCAAAGCAAAGGCCATGTTTAATGTCTGTTGGCTCAAAGGTTGTATTCAACTGTTGTTAGGTCGAAAATGGGAAAAAATTTATTAATTAATTAAAATGTATTTGCCCAGGTGTGCCCAAACTTTAGCATGCAACTGTATAAAAGCGACAGATCTCAAGAATGCTATTTCCAAGACAAATGCGCAAACTCTATCCGCCGAGGAACACAATTAGAAGCTGTGGAAATCTTTGTCAAAATCTAATGAGTGGACCTTAAATTGTGATTATATTGTGAGGTTTGTCCAGATTATTGTACTTAAAAACCTGCATGCCCCGAGCATGACTGATAAGCTGTTTCTGTGCTAAATGACAATGCTCTCAAAACCAGACCAATGATAAATTTATACTCTGTCACAGGAACGGTGAAACAATGAAAAGACTAGGCACCTCAGGGGATGAGCAAGCCTTTGGCTTCCCCTTTTAATCACAACTATAATATCAAACCAAGAAATGAGCTCTCAAATCCCATCGAGTATTCATCACTGAATAATGGACTTCAAACTGGTCATTTGAGAGGTGCTATAAAGACTAGACAGAAGCTTGAAATATCATATTACAGAACAGGCGGTTTGAAATTTTTTGGTCTATACAGTCACTTTTATTCTGTCACAGAGATGCAAATAGAAGTGATGGTGAAAGTGAGATCATTCATGTGTCTATTTAGGCTTTATGGCCCAGAAATAAGTTGGTGGGTAAAATGGAGTATCCCCCTTCTCCCCACGCCCACCTTCGCCAGCCCAAACCCATGAAACCTTATCGCCATCATTGGGGCTCACTATTTATGCTGCTTGTGTAAATAAATATATCTAGGCAAACCTGTGTTAATGACACGCGCTATAAAAAGACACCTTCTCTTAATCTCTGACACCCTATCGGTGCCCCTGTCACTAAGGGGCCGGTGTAGTGCAGCCCCTTCAGACACTGTGGAAACTTAAATAAGTGATAAATAATTCTTTGGCTGGCAGCAGCTTTCATCCCTGCACAGCTTACACAGCTTACAGTGGCACATGATCTTTATTTATACAGTTGGGTATATCTTCTCACAGTTGCAATTTAGGTCCAGTGCCACTTTCACAGTACAGGCCACCTGGGATCCTGAAATCACCGCCCTTTGTATTGCAAACGCATCAGTTAAGTCACAGAGTCTTTATCTCAAGTAAGGAAACACGCCTACGTGTGCAGGATTCCAGTCTGGCTATAGGTCTGTTAGTACCACAGTATGTACTTTGGCTAAACACTGACCTTCCATCTCACTATGCAGGCAAGGTCCATTTTTGGTAGGCAGAAGAACAGTTTGTGGTAGGCACCCAGTCTCAGCTCTTCTTCTGAGCAGTGCTCCAGTGCAGACAGTAGATAGATGCTGAGGAGGAGGAAGGCCAGTGAGGTCACTGTGTAGGGTGCCAGCAGACCATCCTTCAGAAACAGAGGCAGCATGCTGCACAGACGGACAAGGACAAGAACAACGATGCATTTACAGTCTAGACTTTTTTTTTTTGCTCAATGTCTTTGGGATCACTGCACATCGTTCAAGACAAACAAATTAAGACTCACATACAGATGGAAGCACTGCAGATATCTTTTCCCCCTTTTTGAAAGCAAAGTGTACCAGAGCTCTGACACGTACTTATACAATTTTAATAGTCATAGCTCAATAGTGAATTTTAAGGACAATCTAAAAAAAGTATTCATGTTCCACAGGTAATTGAGAGCACATATGTAATATGTTTTCATAAATGTCCAATAGGGCATCATTAAGTTCAATATCAAGTTTGTTGAGAGTGGGAGCTACAGCAAACCACATAGTGTTTATTCAACAAGCCCGAACACACTTTATGCCCCTTGGGGCGAGATGGCACTGGCATTCGATCCAAACTTATCTTAGTATAGCATAGCATAGTATAGCATGGACAAAAACAACAGTTGACTCACAGTAACTTGCGCGTCACCCAACTTTATACAAATCTATTTAGTCACAACAAACCACTCATTCTGATTTTCACTCCAACATAATGCTCCATTCAGAACATATAAATGTTTGACATTTTAAAAATACATACTTCTTCAATTGAAACAGACTGGCTGCATTCTGTCCTTGTAAAATCAGGAGGTTGGAGCATCAATTCAGCCAATTATGCTAACAAAGATGTTTTTTTTTTTTTTTAATGGCTAATTCTGTGGAGGATGTAGATAATGCATCTAAGTCAGACTGTACTGGGAAACAGCTACAGAATGACCTCCTGTGCCTACACGACGCACAGTTAGACAGCAGGCATGCTGACTATGCCATGTAATCCCCAGATATCCTTATACTAAACCACACACACAACAATTAGTGCTGCCGGAAGAATTTAACAACAGCTGGTGAAAGTTAGATGGAGCATTTGGAGCACTACTTGTCTTTTCCATTCATGGTCCTCAGTTCGACCCATAACGCAGATCCATTTAGATTTTTAAGATTATTTCTACGGTGTTATTCATCTGATAGTTAGCAGCAGTGAGGGGTCGAACAGAGTGTGAGACAGGAAGGGATAACATTTGTATTGCATTTGTGCACTTCATGGTAACTTAACTGATCTATTTGCATCTCAACTTCAAACTCAAGGAAAGTTCTTGTCTTGCTCTTGTCTGAATGATATAAGGACTGTCTTCCTTCAAGCTAAAAATATGTTTCTTTTCAGCCATCTTTAAAGACAATAGGGGACTGGACAGGATAGGCTCCTGATGTACTACAGCAACAAGGATGAAAGCCTGCTGCCGCATCTAAGTTATAACAGACATCTCAAAACTTAAAACAAGTCCTAATTAACCTTTTAGCAGACATTATTGGCAGACGTAAAGATCCTTGTGTTATACAATATGCTCCCAGATAGACAAAAAAACCCTTGCACCAGTTTAAATTAAAGGTTAAGGCTGATAAGGCAACAGTGCAGAATGTTTTAATGATAATGGATCCCAAACATGAAAATTCTGAATTCAATTCTGTCCCAAGAAGTGATGCTATAAACACAAAGTGAAACAGGTCTACAACTTTTCTTTATCTGCTGTCCGTGTTTAGTTACTGGGCCACTTTTTGAATCGGAAAATGGTCCCGCTCTCTCTCCACGTAGTCTTACCTGAATGTTGAGGCCTGCAGGAACCAAATGACCACAAGTGGCAGGTCATTCAGCAGGAGGCAGGCAGGCCTAGAAAACATAAAAATTGGATACAGTTGTTATTGAACACTGTGATAAGTATCGCTGAATGCTTTTTGAGCCCACCTTAGCCCAAACCTGGATGTGAGCAGACGTCATAAGTGTATAATATTTATGATACTAACATAATGGGACCTCCATGTGAATCAATTATTGACTGTAGCTCACAAGGCAGTCAGGACATTATTTTACATCATTATATCAGTGTACACCTTTACTGTAATTACACTGGCACGTGTGATGCAGTTCTAAAAATCCGATTTTTATTTGAGCCAAGTATTCAATATCAAAATTGGGGCTTCTAAATATTTTCAGTGATAAATGTATAATTGAATGATGTGGGTTTTAATAGAAGTCCTCAGTCCCCAATTGCCTGTGTCGGTGCTAGTTGTACACTGCTCTCCGAGGGGGGCACTTTCCACCGGTCCCCGAGCCCATAATTACAGGCAGTGCTCTTTGGCGATCCTGTTACAGCCCAATAATTGATCCTGCGCAAACAACGCCCCGAGCTGCCGCCTGCCATTCTTTCCTAATCCCTGGACATGCATTACTGATTGATTCCGGGGGACAGGTGGGAGACATAACTCAATAGTTAATAAAGCAACAATCTACCCTAATCTAGATTAATAGATGATTCCAGATCTAGTAGCCAAATCCCCCACTGTCCAATGTATCCCATGCTACGCCTTCTACCTACAGCCGCTATAGCTTCATGCATACTGTACGGGGGGAAATGATAATGAGTCACACCACGTTCACTTTTTACTCTCATGTGTGCAAGTAATGCATTTAGTCCGTTAAACATAAGACAACGCTGACATGCACCACAAGACGTATCATGACAACGGAAGCTGTGACGGCTGCTTTTGTGTCTGAGCAGCAGACTATGATGACAGAGGTGAATAACCTCTCAGTTAACTAGTCAGTATTTAAATAGATTGTTTCCTTCAATCTCTGGGAGTTCAGCAAGAGAATGACGTCACCTTAACAAAGTGCACATGTGCTCAACTTATTAACAGTGTGCAAGACATAATTTAAGATTTGTGGTGGGGACGAGCAGAATAGCTCCTTTGTGAGTAGAAATTAAATCTATACTCATGAATATTTCAGACATCACTGCAAGATAGAGAAAGTACAATTTACATTTGTTACCATCCCTGCTGTTACATGTGATCCAAAAAGTTACAGTTATCTTCTTTGTACTTACAAGGCAGCCAAGAGGATGGACTTTTCATGGACTTGATAGGAGAAGAGGAAAAATGCCAGTGACGAATTAACCTATAAGTGGAAATAAGACACTCAATGTAACTATTACTGTTACTGAACAATAATACTTGATAAAATACTTTTTAATAAAGGCAATGGAAAAAACTAGTGTGTGAACACAGGCACCAGCAATTATGAAGACATTATGTATATTTCATACTTTGTAAGCTAAGGTATCAAATAAATTTAAATAATTCAATTCAGTATATATTTTTAGACCTGATATGGTAATTGTAGGATAACAGACCCCACCTCCCTGTAAACCAGGGCAATTACATTTGTTTTGAAATCAGTTTAAGTAGTAATGTGTGCAAAAAAACACTCACCAAGGCCAGTTTAAACTGCCAGAAGTTGGGTTTTATGAGAAGTCTGATCGAGGAAGGCAGGACTGCCAGAAGAGTGCAGGCGAAACTGGAAAAAACAACACAAATAAGAATTCAGATGATCTCTCATCAGCAGAATAAACAACAGTAATAAGGATATTCTTATTAGAATACGACAGACATTATCATTTGTATTAATAGTATTATTAATTCTAAAAATCTCCTGGGGTAGAATAAATCATAATCCAGTAGAAAAAAAAAATACAGCAGAAAACAGAGCAGAAGTCAATTCATTACATGTTTCTGTTGACACTGTTTAATGTAAAAATTGTTAATGGCAACATAATTTAAAAAAAGACAAAACACTTAAACAACAAAGCAAGATGCAGTTCAAATCCACAGCACAAGATGATGAAATCCAGTCATTGTGTTGAACCAAGGATCGCGCCACCATCTTGCTTTTTTCCTCAACCCCGCCCGCTCTTCAACTAAGACCCTAGCTATGTGGGAATTGAACAAATACCAGCCCTGTCTTGGGGTTACCAGGCATTATTTTAACCCTTCAATTGTCACCTGCTGGGGGCAGAGGCACCGGTAGGGACTGACTATGTGTTAGTATGAATGTATATAATTGTGTTGAGAGGTCATGTAGTGAGTTAGGTGTGAGGGCAACAATGTGTTGCTACTACCATTTGCAAACGTGATAGAGGGCGTTATTTGAACACTGAAGGAGTTAAAAGGATAGATAGCAGTAATAAAAGACAAGTCAGTGGGTATTTAGTGTCTATGAAAGCAAGTGTGTTATGTGCATGTTATGTGTAGGGCAGGGTTTTGTGGTCCGGAAGGACATGGATCACTTTTCACAGCTGATTCATTCTATGTACACAGTACACCCACACCAGAACATTTAGCAATCCAATGCCTGTGCCAAGAAGACAAGAGTGTTTTTCATTTGTTTGAAATGCACAACAGTCAAAGAAGTCCAACTTGATCCCTCGACTTAGCAGTCTGGCAGAAACGTGTCCATGCTGCGAACGCGGGACTCCTAAATTTAGCGGGTCGGGTTATTTAAGCAGGCTCCTCCATGACACAACTGCTGCATTAACTATTTCCCCTGCTGTTAAAGCACAGATTTTCATCTTTTGGTCAAATTCGTAGTAATCATATCCAAAGACTTCCTGGGATGTGTTTACAGTAGCGGGCCGAGATACTGAAGGTTAAATGGCACGAGTTCAGTGCTTAATCTTTTCTACGTGCTCTGTACTACTAGCACCGGTTATTTGTCTCCCTCTTCGTACCACCAATAATTATAATATCACACAATTAACCACATAATCCATCAGGACATTTTTCAAAAGAAAACTTTATCGGTTTGATTTAATCTGCTCCTATCTATGAACATGACACATGCTTTAGTAGTTCCTTGGGCAATTCAACTTCTTGTCATTGCATTTCCAAAAACAGCTCTGACTTTATGTTCAGAAGTTCCTCACAAGATGTTTCCTTAAGGGATGATCTTATTTCCACTTTGCTAGAACACAGTCTTCGTTCCCTTGGGCAAGCTGTGTTTTCCCAGTAAATGAAAGGAGTGAAAACAAAGAGACAGGAGGGAAGAAGTCAAGAAAAGAACTGCAGACAATGTTGTATGGAAAAGATGAAAGACGGGGGAATAAAAAATTAGGGCTTTTCTACATGGATAGTGGGATTACCTGAAGTAGAGCTGAGACTCACTGGACAGAATGGATCTGATCTTTATCAGGATGTTCAAGCTGCACCACGCGTTTGCCACCTTATCCTGTACACAAACACAACAACCAATCGTTGAACTATTAAATGATAAATTAACATGGCTCAAATAATTCTGTTCAAAAATTCATGTAGAAGAGAAAATGAATAGGTTGCTTTGCTGTGAGTAATTATTTCCCCCCCTGAAAATGCAATAAAAATTCCACTGTGGCATTCCAGGGAGGGCATTTCTATGTAGCCCTCCGTCATAAATTTTCCTCCCTTGGTAGAAAAATCATAGGACTTATTTGTAAACTTGTGGACACAAGGTCAAGTGTCAAACATGAGTAGTTTCTGCATAAGCAGCAAATAAAGACCAACCACAGAGCACTGCAAATAAAACCAGAATGCCAATATGTTGCCTAATTCTCTATATAATAAAAGGTACTAAGGTATTTTTCACTCAAACTGATATCTCAAAATTACAAAAAGTCATAATGCTCAAACTTTCGATATTTTGGGATGAAGCAGCAATGTCTCACTTTGGGAAAGATAAAGGGAATGTAAGAGATTTTTTGCTTTATTAAAATGACCATCCTACAGTCGATTAGTTTGTGATCAAAACACTTTCTGATTTGAGAATTCCACTCTTATGGAGCCATCATGTTTTTTTTGTTATGTTTGTGTCAGTTCATATTGTTCTTATGAGTAATGTGGATACTAATCTTTCTGGTTTATGAATGAAGTAGAGGTTCTGTAACAAATATAATGCCAGTCAAAAAGTACTTGCGGTTTATAAGCTGTGAGATCAGATGTGGAGGGGCTTGCTGTGTGATTCAGTTGATTTAAGTGCTTAAGCAGTTGTGCGGGGATCAGATGATATTGAGGCCAAAGCCGCCACTGTGCAGCATATCACACAATATAGACACAGCATGCTTAGATCAGCCTTGTGCATCCACTGTGGTGATGGTTTCTCAGTGGGGCCCTGTCTGGTAAACCTATTTCTGGCTTCCTCCTCTGTGCTACAGCTGCTCACAGCACAGCTGTGTGGATCCTAATGGCAGCCTAGTCAGCAGCGCTAGGTTGTCCAGTGTTGTGTTATCTCAGCCCCTTCCCTCTCTCGCCTTCTTTGCCTCCTTGCTCCAAATAACCACTAAGGGAATTTTCCTGGACACCGCCTGAAGCTAACACATGAATTGGGGGGGGGGGGTTCTGTTGGCAAATGTAAGGGGGGATCCATAGCAGTGTGGCTCCTTCACCTATAAGCTACCACGGAATTTAACAGAGAGAACCATTTGGTGCCATTTTTGTGAGCAGACAAGCAATGTGAGACATCAGAATGCAGCTCAGTGGGTAAACTTACAACTGCTCCCTCCCAGAAGCTGCCAGGACTACCAGTCACCAGCCCTCTTCTTCCCAACCACCCCTTCTCACCCCTGTCCTCTTGTCCAAAGCTTTTGCTTACGTGCACAATTTCACAATTAGTTGAGGACAACTCGCCCAGCAGCCTCTCATGCTGCCGTCACAGGGGAGTATAGTGTCTCTCACACCCTGTGTATTATGTTTGCATCATTACGTTGAACAAATACTGCCGCAATGCATGCTGCCACCCACTCCCCTCGGTAGAATTTTCAATTACTTCTCACATCCATGACACCTTGTGGTAGGTGGCACCTTGGGGACCAGGACAAGAAGGGGTTAGAGGGTTTTCGAAATGAGAACTACAAACCTTGGCCTTTGAGCAGTTGGCGACACATTTGAGCAAACAAACACATACAGTTACATTACCTCCGCTTCTTCCAATGACAGCTTCTAACATTTCCTGTGGAAATGTTTCAGCGCTGTTTCTCACTATTCAGCATTGCTTTCCTTTTGAACTAATTGTATTCCTGTTGCTCCTTTTCTCACAAGCAATGACTGAGACCCAAGCATTGAAATCTGTGTGTTTTATTACATGGTCTATAACATTTAAACAATCACCAAACAAACAGGCACTTGCAGGCAACAGTTGTCATATCTGTTCTGATTTGCCTGTAAAATAAGTGTGAAGTTGGCCCTACTCATTAGTCCATATGGCTAGGACATGGCTGTGCTATGAGGTGCTGAAAATACCCAAGCCATAAATTAGTAATTAATGATTAATGATTTCAAATTGTGTTGTGTCTCTGAACAACCTTCTGTTTCAACAGAAATTACGTCAAATTAAAGAAAATAAAGACACTGTTCATTCATACCCAACATACTGAAATTATAAGGAACTAATTAATTACAAATGAATGTCACCCAGCCAGTGTACCTGATTATACTATTCCACTATTTTTCAGACTTGAGTGTTACTTTACATTTTCTTGCTATGAATTCAAAATATGAACAACCAAATAACATTTTTTGAGATTCGTCATTCTTTGATTTCACTTTATATATTTTGATGCCAATATTACTTTACTCTAACTCAGAATGTGTCCTAAATGCAGATGCAAACCAATATCAAGAGGATTTGAATGTCCTTGTAATGCAATACCATACACAGCAGAATAACAAAACAAGGCAGCATTACAGGAAGCCACACAAAATATCTTTAGACTTAATAAGTCAAAATTTCAAAACCTTTTGATGCTACCGGTAGTATCAGAATTGTAAGATTTTATTTTGATGTGTATAATCAGGGTCACATTTATTCAATAATTTTTCTGAAATTTCCCCGACCCATTTCCCCAAGTAAAAATGGGCCTCAGGAAACAGAAAATGTACAAGTGACCTGTATGGCTCCTCATTGTTTAGCTTTAATATTCATGATCTGTCAGGAGATTTCATCTATTATCATCACCTCGTTCTTTAACTGACATATCAGGATTGTTATTAGAGTGAGCTGCTATTCTTAAATGCCTACATGGCAAAAGACGTTTTTCCCCCTCAGTTGTGCTTTTCAGGTTAAGTTTTGATTCAAGAAACACGATCGTACCTCAAATAGACCACGAGCCACGGGAAAGATCCTTCTGACCACCTGCAAGGCCTGGTGAGGGTCAGACAGGAAGGGTAGCCAGCAGAGGGCAAAAGTCACCAACACTGTTACAGCAATTCTCACCAACAAGAAAAGCCTACATGAAAAGGGTCACACAGAGACATGTATTACCTCTGAGGAGAGAAAGATCTAATATACCATAAATAACACAATATCTTTATGGGTTTTGACATCACAATTTGAAATTCTCCATATTGTAGACATTAGTATGTTATTTAAGTATGTCTATGTCTGCTACAATTCCTTGAAGAATTAGTACACACTATGTGTGAGTCCTAAATTTGGGATTTGACCCTTGTGCTGAGGAATGTAGTGAAAGCCATGCATCAGCTGAAAGTCTTCAGTGTAGGTCAGGATATCTTGTCAGCTGTAACTGTGAAGCTGCTGGTTAAGTTGCACACACAGGCATAGCTGAGGAGTTTGGGCATGGCGAGAGTGTCATCTGGACATATCTTCCCCCCAGCTCTTCTAATCCAGCTCTCCATTTGCTACTAAATGCCCTTGGTACATTGTTACTACATAAACAAGACACTGGACACACTAGTAACAACATCCAATCTGATTACGTCAGTCATTTTGTGGCTCCCCTGAGGACACGGCTCTCTTATGGACTGACATTTCTGACTGCATCTGATTTGAGCACTCAGCTGACTTGTCTTTGCAGTGTGACAAAACAATATAACTAATGAGTACATAGCTGAATACGTTTATTTTTATGCTCTCGATTTTTAAAGTTTCTTAGCAGTATTCTGGAACATTTTACGCAAACACGGAGTATTGGCAGATTTAGCAGCCTTTGCTTTATTGAAATATAAAGTAATCATCACGGCTGCAAGAATGGATGTATATACCATATGACAGGTGTCTGCTAATTTGGTTTGGTTTGTACTTTAGTTTGTTGCGTACATATTGCTCTAACAATAGGGTACTTCCAATTTGTCTGAGATAAATCAAAAATAGAAATGAGAAAACAAAATGATAAGATAAATAAATAGGCTTACCCATTTCCCATTAGACCTGATTTGACACATTTTCCAAGGAGGTAGCAGAAGAAGGGCAGAGCGTGGTACAGCTCCATCTGTTTGTAGTTGAGAGCCAGGGAAAAGGCCATGGAACCCGACACATCCCAGCCCAAACCCAGTGCCAGAACACCCCACAGAGCAAAACCCTGGCTGACTCCATTGTACCTGATGCTATTAAGGTCAATCCAGTTCACACGACAAAGTCTGTCATCATTATATTTCTTAAATGTCTGAATAGCAGCAGTTTGATGAAAAAGCTGATCCTTTTTGTAGTTTATATCTCTTTTTTATTGCCTCTAGTTGTCCTGTAGGTTGCATCATTTTGTAATGATATGAGAGCCATAAGATACATTACTACATAAATTTAATTAATTAATTATGTTTCACCTCAGCTTCTGATTTTGGCTAATTAATCTCTAATAAAGGAATATTATGCAGCAAAAGTAAATGCCACATCATTTAAAAAAAAAAAAATTACACATATAGTATCTTGAGGTTATGTAATATTGCTGCAGGGCCAAATATCCAAATATGATCTTTTCGTAAATTATAAGAAAAGATGAAAGATTTTTGTTTTAATAGTGAAAATGCTTATTTAATGTCTCAGAAATGAGTAAAATACAAAGTTCTATTTTTCTAAGTTCTTAAAATATTTAAAACCTTTACATACCTAAATTATAATTTCAGTGAATTCACCTAAAGTTTTTTAGGTGCATTGTCTTTTACAATTTGGCTTTTAAAGCCAATGCCTTATGCTTTTAAATTTTTTTTAATAGAATACCAAAACTGAATACAACAATAAAAGCAGAAATTTACCTATAAAGGATACTGGAAATGGCCGTAGTCAATTAGAATTAGTCCTGGGTAGAGCAGGAAGCAGAACAAAGTGGAAACCTGTAGACAGGGAAATTTACAGGTTAACAGAAGGCAAACAACTCAAATTGAATTACAGTCTGCTCATTTTTAATCTATGGTCAATAGGAGCTGTGTTAATCAGTGGTCATTTATGTGTTCAAAAAGGGATCACAACAAATATTTTTCTTTACTAACTTCCTTTACTAATTCCTTTATTTTCCTATTCATAGTTACTTACCAGGATTCTGTCTTGCCATGCACTGAACAAAGAACAATGCTTGCGGCAATAGCCGTTGAATTTCTTTCTTTTTTTAGACATAGCTGGAAAGATTCTGCTTTTACTACTAAATACTTTTGACATTTTCCCTCTAAACGGATTGCGCAGTAAATGTATGATAACCCAATGAAATGCAATAATTTCTTGGAAATGTAATAAGATCACATTATTATATCATATTGCAGTGACTACATAATGCCCCAATTTGGTGTACCCAGTGCTGTAATTTGTTTTAATAAGGGTGGGTTCTCAGACTAAGAGGAAAATGTGGCTAGCTCGGGTCATTAGTTGAGAAAACTATTTGATGTCATGTTAGAAAAGAGTGTAACCTTTTTCTTAGAGGGTCCATCAGTCAGGTATAAACTGTATAAAACCACAGCAGGGATGTATATCAGCAAATCTGCTACCAGGACTGGAACATGAAAAAAAGGTCATGTGTCATATCATATCTAATTTTCATGGAATTTTTTAAAGAAGATTTTCACACTTCTGATTCAAAGTATTCATCCAATCATGTGCCATATACGCAGATTATATAAGTAGATAAATTTACATTACATTTACAGATTTAGACAGTCACGGATTAAAGAAGTTTTCCACTTTATTTTCAGTTACCACTGTACCTGTAGCTCTCATGAATAACTTGTGGGATGGGCTTTCATAACCTCTGGATTTGTGGAGCTCCACCCAGTCAGGGTTTATGGCCTTGGCTCTGCAGGAAAACACTGGTGATTTTAATTTTGTTGAAACGTTTATCTTTCTTTCCTTTTAAAACAGTTACTTTAATTTGCTTAAAACATCGTAATCTGCAGCTGTAGTATACAGTTACTGAAATAGTTATAACACGTACTCATATTGACTACATGGATAGGCTGTTGTGACCTAGATATTAGCTTGCAATATAATAATTTTAATTTTGAGTATCATTTAACCACTTTCATTTGACAAAACACTTACATATACGCACAGATCCAGCTGTGGTAGGCTGTGAGGGGAGGATAGTCAAGACCCCAGTAGTTCAAGTCATTGTCAGTGGTGTTAAAATACCTACAAGATACAAATATCACATATATTTTATTCTAAAACTTTAGAGGGTCAAAAATGTTAATGGGAGATATTCTGGATTACACTCTCGTACATCCCTTTAAGGTGTCCCCCTCCACCCCCATCACCACCATTTTGTCTTGAGCCCATATCTAAAAAAATTTTATTGTGCATTTGTGCAATAATAATTGTATTTTTAACACTTTAATTCAAAACAAGTAAAAAATTGCTTCACTTAAGTCAAACGAATCAAGCTAAAATGTAAGCAACATAAAAAAAACAAACAAACAAAAGTCCATTAAATGTTCATAACTTAGAACTACACTCTGGTCTGAGCCTTAGAAAAGTTGCGGGTTTACAAGGTACTGTATACTTAAGTAAAACTTATGCAGTGCACTTCAGCCATCCTCCCATAAATCCAAATCCTCAATAAACGTTATAATTTCGGTGGTTCAGAGAGGTGTTATTTCAAAGGTATGATCATTTTACTGAGAATCCAAACACTTATGTACGGTGATTTATTTTGGTGCTGTTTTATTGGGCTGCATTACTTCTGTGCACCTAATAAATTGCTACTAGAGTGTACACTGTGTGTCCTTATAGTCTGGTTGTTGCAACATTCCCCTGTTTTAACAGGTCCATTTAAACAGTCCGGGTCTAATAAGGCATCGGACTGACCATTCCTGAAGAGGGAGGTTGTATGTCACTTCCTGCCAGTGCCTTTGAGCTTCATAGTCGCCAAACATGGGAGGTTTCCCCGCCCCTGAGGAACAATCAATGACACACAACAGCAGTGAATGACAGCAAGACAGAAAACACACAACAGACTTCCACTGCCGGTTATTTAAACACGTGGCTGCATGCTAATCGTTCACAGTAACATCGCTGATAAGAGGAAAACATCTTTCTAGCCGTATAAAGAAGCTACGATGAAATAAACTGCAGTGTAGCGAGGAATACAGAAGTGACTGTCGGAATGTAGCATGTACACATACAGCAACGTTAAGCTCCATAAAACCTCCTACCTGAATATGAATTCAGAGAAACTCCCCATCTCACAACAATGCAGAGCAAAACACAAATGGATACGAGACTCCACGTTGGCATAACTGGTAGAGATTAACTTTTCGGTGGAAATATAAACGACAAAATCCTGCTCGTTGAGGCAGCTTTGGAGTCTTTTTTTTTTTGCATTTCCTGTATACGTCATCAGTAAGAGCTTCGTTTCATCATCGCATTGGGCGCTGCACGCCTACGTAGGCGCCGAGCGTTGGGAGGCGTTTGCAAACATTCGGAATAAAAGGAAAATATCTATTCATCAGACAATTGCTCGATTAATGAGGCGAGAAATATAACGAAATTAAACAGTGCAAGGGCAGATGGAATAATAAGTACTTTTTCTACTGTATAAACGGTAGTCATCGTCCTATTTTGTTTATAGTTACAATTCGAATAAGAAAAGCCTCAATTTCCCAGGTACAGGGAATGTATCATCTGTTGAACTGAGATTTAAGACAAGTTGATAGATAACATGCATCACTAAAGAGCTGTTTCTTCAGAATGTCACATTTTCTTCTTGGGTTTGAGGTAAAAAGTTGCAACCTGTCTTTCTTTTGGTAGCATAACTTAAAAATAACAAAAAGCAATCCCTTTGACCCCTGTAGACCAAACAAATTGCAGATTTATTAATTGTTTCTGAGAAATCTGTTATAATACAAGTTGTGGCTATTTAATTTTACATAGAAGTTTACCCATGACATACTTTTAAAAAACCCAAAGATTATCACAGAGTTATTTGACTTACATCATACATCAGTGAAATTGATGTATTAAGGATTGAGTAAGCGATATAATCAGTCCAATGTGGAACTCTGGCCATTTAAGAAGCAAGCTTCCTTTAATGAAATTATTGGCTCTAAAAGGTAACCTTTTTTATATATGTATATAATTTAACAAATACTTCTAACATTCCAGAAATATATCACAAGCCTGTGAGTCCTTCAGTGTCACTTCGTATGTCAACTATATATTGTGACAGCTTATGGAGTAACAAACCACAATCCACTTCAAAGAGGAAGAGAATAAGTTGTCTCATGTGTAACTTGTTTGTTTTACCAATCTGTACAGCAATGCATGTGTGGTTATAACAGCCCCCCGTCCCCCCTTGTCCTCTTCCTACCATGTAAATCTCAGCCTCAGGGCATTCACTCCTCTGTGACCTTTTCTTCTGTTAACACCGTCGTCTTTGTTCCCAAGGTGTTGGGATTTGTTGGGTGAGACATGTTCCTTGTGGTTCCAGCATCAATTATGCATAAATAATAATAACCTCGGACAACTGCTGATTTGTAATGACACTTTCATTACAACGGCAGCAGCCTATAACTCAGTTGTACCCATTAGTTATTAATGCCTGGCCACACCAGCTTTACTTTGTCATTTATTGCTTCATCTCTATGCCTTTTTAAATATTCAGTAACTGCTGTACCTACATTTACTGTCTGTGATATCCACCCAGGAGAAGGCTATAGCTTGTTGTGGAGGATGACCTAGTTATTATGGAGGCATGGGCCTTGCATGCAATGCCATTGTTGTCTATCACA
Source organism: Remorina albescens (assembly GCA_034769265.1). NCBI lineage: Eukaryota > Metazoa > Chordata > Actinopteri > Carangiformes > Echeneidae > Remorina > Remorina albescens. Next base: position 9,156,848 of record CM068489.1, read on the forward strand.
TCTGCAGTCATGTTTGCTACAGTAAGTCAAAGTCAATCTTTTCTGCTATTTTGTCACATGCCTTAAAGTCAACACGAGGACAAACACCATTCCATAATTTCAAGGTTTTCTATTGAAAAATTACTTGTGCACCTTCATATTATCCTATCATTGCTTTTGCATCACAGCGATACACAAGTACCGCCTCTCTTTCACTGCATATATGCTCTTAACTCTCCCATCACAAAATTTATTCATTTGAAAATACTGCAGCGTGTAACACATGTATTTTAAGGATGTGTGGATTAATATTCATTATCAGCACTGATTCAGTTCTTTTCAGCAACATGCCTTCTCTCATTCAAAGGTCACATGTAGGACAATAACTTTTTTTATCAAGAAAGTTTTCTCGACCAGATGTTTAAAATCCTGCATGGGAGAAGGGGAATAGGACCTAAAAGCAAGTGCATCCATCATCATATGGATGCACTCATTCATATTAACTGTAGAGGTTTGAGAATCGGAGATGACATCATGAAGAAATAGATCCTCAGAGGGAACAAGAAATACTGATATGTTACATTTGGATATGACAAGAATAAAATAAATAAAAATTGCAGATGAATGTGATTTCTTAACGAATCACTCAGCTGCACTGAATTCACTGTAACAAACCACACTGCAGGGGAGATGTTGGCTTGAGTCTGTAAGATTTAGGTGTTAGCTAGTAGTTAAGGCGAGTATGGGTATGATTCAGAAATTTGTGGTCTGATAATCATATAAAAGGCCTGATACAGCAAACCTGTCAACTTATATACCTCTTGAGCATATAAACTAATGCTTCCAGTGCTTTAATAACGTTTATATCAAATAGAAATAAAATCGCAAGACCAGTTTAAATCACAAATGTCATGGGTTGCTTTCATTTAGTTGAATTGTTTGTCTGAGATTGTGCCATTTGTGAGTAAAATGATCACGTTAAACAATGAAGCTTTATTCACGCAGACCTGTTTCAGCTGGGTCAGGTGTTCTGAAACACCGTTAAAACAATAACTGAATAAATAAATGCAAAGAATAAACTAGGTAATTTTTAAAAATAATTATGTGCAATTTAAACAGTGTCTTTATACTGTTGCATAGGAAACAATGTGTTCATTACATGCAGTACCTCTAATGATAGATATTCTTACTTAACATTTTTTCTTTAAAACTTTGAATATCTTCAATTAGAACTGAGACATATGGGCTGATTAACTCTGTGTGCCTTCTGTGCTTTTATCCTAATTAATGGGGGCTCAAAGTATTCCTGATATCACAACCTGCTTTTTTTCATGGAAAACCAAAGGCTACCACAAAGAATTGGACTGGCGCATCCAATGGGTGTGTTTTTTCTGCTGACAATTTAGGCTAAATGAATCCTGAAATATATAGAGTCTTTGTGCAGATAAGTGCACTTACATGAGCTATGATGTTTCTCTACAGTACAAATGCATGCAAACTGGACTGCTATGGTACACACTATCATAATGTGTGGTAGGTTTGGCAGCCTCCTCCCCACGGCACATTGTTATTTACCTCACAATTAGATGGCCAACAAGAGCCTTGCTCAAAAGCCACATCAAAATAATTACTTAATTGCTTTTAAAATAATTTATTAAAAAATATATTTATTTGTAATTCGGTCAAAATTTGTCTGATTTTACTGTCATGTTAATGCTGCATTGGCTGATTTACATAAAGCCTAGAGTTGCCCAAAAGGTGTCTGCTCATGAGCTCGCTTGGTGATGAAATAAGTCTGAAATCAAACAAACAGTGTAGACTTGTAGTGTTATAGACTGTGGCTGGCTGTCTCTTGAGACTAATATAGACTGTCTGCTGGAGCTTTGGGAACCATGGCCTAGGCTTTTCTCCATCTGTGCACGAGCACGTCTAGCTTCGGGAGTCATTATTGAGAGGGTGCGCGCGCACGCGCGAAATGGCCTGTTTACTTCAGTGGGGCCGGTCAGCAAATTGTGTTGCTGGCGATACAATAACACGAAAAGACAAAATAAAAAATAAAAATGTGCGCGTTTATGGCACAGCAATTCATAACGGCCAATAAAGGATGTAAGCCTTTAGTAGGGTGCCTTAACAGAATTAACCAAGATGCGGAGATGCTGACTGCAACTTCTTCACTTTTAAAATGTCACCACACCTTCATTTTCTTGGTCCTAATTTTCCAAAGAGTTTCAGTTTAAAAAAAGAAATGCCTGTACTCTATATTTTTTTCAATAACGATTTAAATGAATCGACTAACAAAATTTTTTAAAATATATTTTCTTATCATCTGCTGCTGCAACCTGCAATTAGAACCATGTTAATATCAGCAGGGGTTCAATTTTCCTAATATTAGGACTACCTCCGTCTAAATTGACCCATGTGGCATCTTTAGTCTATATAATTTTACATACTGCTGTCATGGATGTCTTGATATTAATGGGTATTGCGAATGAAAATATTTACCATCCCTGTTACTGCTAAAGAAAACTGATGTCAAAGAAAATTAGCGATTAGACCCGATAATCAAAAGATTCTGTGTCTCCTCAGTAAAGTAATTCGTGAATATTATTTTATTATTTTTTTATATTGACCAGTTCTAATGATTTAATAAACATAAAATATGGGAATGGGGCGACAATTAACTGCTGTTAGAGATGGTATTTCTAAATATTTCTGATCCCCTTAAAAAGAGCCAAAGGTGTCAGGTACCGCCCCCTAGCGGCTTGAGTCTCGTTTGTTCTGAAGTGTAGTCAGTCTGCAGTATCACACACAGACACACACAGACACACACTGAGACATCACAAGGAGCGGAGACTGTCTGCGCGTTTCTGCTGGAGGCGCTCTGAGACATGCATGTGAGCAGCATGAGGCTTGCGGACTTTGTTTTGTGGAGGCTGAACCTGAATGTGAAACCACATATAGCTCACACATGATCCAATGGAAGTAGAGCAGATTAGAAAAATGACTGATATGAGAACTAAATTCACGTCTGCCTTTTCAAACATCAGATTTTTCGAGGAGTTTTGTTTATTTTAGATTCAACCCAAAAGACCCTCATAGAGCTTCATTAAAAAAATAGGGTCTTATTTTGCATGCTCAATGTGCATCTTTCATCAACGTTATACGATCTATTTCCTCAAACTGACCGGAGGTACAACCACTTTAATTGTCTTTTAAAGTTAGTATGTGAATATGATATACCTTCTTAATTAATAAGCTGAGAATGAAAATAGGAGAGACAAAGTATCAGGACGGATATGATCCAACTACCGAATTTCTGACCCAGTAAGTGCTATTTGTTTGTTTGTTTGTTTGTGTGTTGGTTTATGTTTCGATTACAGGAATCATGGACAGTGTGCGCTGAAGTGACAAATATTGTTATTTTGGCAAGAGTAACTCCATTACACAACAAAAATTGCTAAACATAAAGAAGTAATTGTATTGTAGTAATAATAATAATAATAATATGACGATGATAGTGATAATAATAATAATAATAATAATGATGAATGAGTTCAGTGGAAATACCAGGGTGACATTGGAGAAGCCCTTTGCATCATCAGCACCTTCTTCGGTGTCTGAAAGTGAATTGAAGCAGAGAGAGAGGCTCCTTTCTCTTTCCCATGGGGATCAGATAAATATAGCGCCTATAACCCCCCTCACACACCATTTGCTGTTTGTGTAAAAGTGATTAGCCAGACACAACTGCGAAACTGTTACCTTTATAGTAGCCAAGCCGCAGAATATAATGTAAAACGATACGAGCAGTGATGTAATGGTAAAAGCTGTCTAAACTGTGACCTCTAGTCAGGGATCTTTCTCAGAGAAACTACTAATATAGTTTAAAAACAATTACACTATTATATTATTTACCCCCACATGGCCATATATTTCCCACCTGTATGTCATAACATTTAAAATATGGTGTCTTTCAGATTAAAGGTTCTGAGACACTGTCAATATTTCTTAAACCAGTTTGGAGGACTAAGTATTTAGGTTTGTCTGCACCAAATCTCAGGATAAAATACTTTCTGCTTTTTCAGCTATGTTCTCAATTTTGAATCAGTATAACCTTTGACAGCATGTCACGTTTAATTTACAGAGTAACTCCAGAAATATTCCTTAGAAGCTGAATTCAGGTTTTAAAAATTATACGAAAAAGAATGGCCACCATTGACTAAAACTGTTACTGTAAGAATCTAATTAAATCCGCTCTGTTACTTGACAGATATAATTAGAATAACATAATTAAGAATTAGAATTAAACTTAAAAGGGACATTTTAAAAATATGGGGTTTTTTTGGCATTCTGTATATCGGACATATTCGTATTTTTACACTTGAAAATGATATAGTAAATGTAAGCACACTATATTCATAAGATAACTTTGATTTTGTGTGATAGATAGGCCTAATAATATGTCTTTTGTATCGTCAGTTGTCAAAATCACTTTTTCTAGTCTTTGATTTTTTTTTTCTATCTACAGCGTGAAAAATTTCATACAAGAACAGTCATAAATTTATCAAACCATTTATAAATGTTAATAATGAAATTTTGATTTGAAAATTTTCTTTGATTTATTTACAAATAATTTCAGTTTACAACACAATATAGCTACATAGAATTACATATATTTGATATTTTTTATTATAAACAGTCTATTTTTTTCAGAGCTTTTTGTGTCTCGTAGTAAAAGGAAGCCAAAAAAAAAAGGGTCCACTCGAGCTTCCAGTACAAAAAGAAAATGTAAAATAATCATCACAGATCTCAAACAAGAACAAAAGAGAAAAAAAAAGACAGGTAAAAGTCAAACAGGTAAAATCATCCTTTTTTTCTTTTTGTTTTTTTTTATACAAATATTTACAAATATTACCTGTACAGAAATATCTCCTTTTTCTTTTTTTCTCTGTGTCTCAACAGTCTTTACATGGCTACAGAGTCCAGTGCTGCCTATGGATTTGTGCTCCTCACACTTCCACCGGTTATAATGTCTCTATATAAAAATAAGAGTTTATTTTATTTTATTCTTTTTTTTTCACGTTTTTAAGTCACTGTGAGGGCCATTTGGACACTGCAGCCGCCGTCGCTGACGGTAAAACGTGTCCAGAAATGATATTTGACGGTACACTGAGGATGGGAGCGATAGCGGCTGAGGTCCGGGTCAAAGAGAGGGACTGCGCGCTCAGCAGGGCCGACTGAACGGTCACCGGAGGCCGCAGGAAAGCCTGAGCGGCGCCCGGCGAGGACGAGGACGCGCTGGAGACCCCGATGATGTTCTCTATACTGAAAGACGGCCTGTTGGACGGCTCAGATTTGATCATGGACGCCGTGCTCAGGCTGTTGAGCTGCAGTTGAAGGCTCGGGCTCAGCTGCGAGTTGAACGCTTTCCTGTTCAGCTCCGCCGAGGGCAGCAGCGGGACGCCCGGCGGCAGCATGGGACCTACAGGGGGGATGTAGGGGTACTGCAAAGCGGCCGGGTGGGAGTACGCAGCCGGGTGGATCCCGTAGTGCCTCCCGTAGGGCCCCCCGAGGCTGTACGCACCGAAACTCTGCATCATGAGCGCGGTCTGGTCCCTGAGCACATCCGGCTGAACTCTCTTGAATCTTTTCCTCCTCCTGAGGAAGCTGCCGTTGTCGAACATGTCCTCTGAAGCCGGGTCCAGGGTCCAGTAGTTGCCCTTGCCGGGGTTGCCGGGTTCCCGCGGGATTTTCACGAAGCAGTCATTGAGGGACAAGTTGTGGCGGATGGAGTTTTGCCACGCCGGGAACTTCTCCCGGTAGTACGGGAAACGGTTGCTGATGAACTCGCAGATCCCGCTGAGGGTGAGTTTTTTCTGGGGGCTCTGGAGGATGGCCATGGTTATGAGGGCGATGTAGGAATAGGGCGGCTTCACCAGGCTGCTTTTGGGCTTCTGGATCGCACCTCCCGCCGCTGCGCTCCCGTCGTGACCCTCTCCCTTCCCTGTGCCAGCCTCTCCCTCCCCGGAGCTCTCGCAGCACGGACTCCCTCCACCGGACCTAATCTCCTCTTTCTCCACCTCGATCTCATCTTCCACCTCATCGTCCCCTGCTTCCCCTCGGAGGTCGTGCAGGATGCCTCCCCCCGGGCTGTCGCAGTCGCTGTCCACCCTCTCCATGCCCTCCTCGTCTCCTTCGCCCACCACGTCGATATCCACGTCCTCCGCCGTGAGCACAGTTTGGCCGGACATGTCGCTGGCTCTTTCGCTGCCTCCAGACAGGGTCATCTCACGGTCTACGCACACTTTCTCTTACAACAAAGTCTTTCCGGAGCCAAAACAACCGAGCGACCGGGTGTGATGCGTAGATTAAAACCAGCGCGGTCAGTGCGCACACGGCACAAGCGGGTCTGTTGGACTTTCTTGTCGCTCCTGTCAAGGGGATCAGATGTCTCCCAAAATCTAAATGCGTTCGAACCCGCAGCCAGCCAGTCAAGCCAAAGAGAAAACTTCAACTTCTACAAATATTTCTCCACTCTGTAAGTGAGCAAGGCCCGGCGTGGAGCGGCGCTTCTCGTCTGGAAGTTGTTTGGAGATGTTGCGACTTGTGCGCTCCGACGTCCCTTCTCGGTGCGTATATTTCCTATAGGCGCGATATTTGGAGAACCAAGTGGAGATGACACATGCTGCTTTTAAAGGCCGGAGCTTTTAAAAGGGCTGTCTGATAGATGACTTTTCTCAGTATAAGATATACTATCAGTGCAGGACACGTGGTACGGTGACGACAGACGCCCCCTCTGCGCTCCTCTCCTCCCTCCCTCCTCTCCTCTCTGTTAAACCATGCAAACTGGAGTTGTTTCATGGATTTGTCAACAATGGGACATCGGCAATGCTGCTTACCGCTGATTTCTGTGTTCGTCCGTCATAGACCATTTAACGGTGGCAGAGGGAGGAGGAGGAGGGGGAGAGAAAATTGGCCCGCATGATTGAAAGATCTGATGCGCATTAACGTGGCTGCTTAAAAACAAATCCAAACCTTTAACTTTGCTAATACAAACTGACGAAAGCTGCAGAACGAGAACGACGACAGCTAAGTTAACGGACTCCTTCCTTTTAAGTTGCTTTAGCTTGTGTGTTGGCTTTTCTTTTTAATTGTGAAATTGTGCATGGGTGGATATTTGTGCAATAGAAACATGTTTTTCGTGAATGTTTCTCAGCGCAGAGGCAATTCGCTAGGATCAAATATTTCTACTGTTTGTTTAAAGCCGAAATGCATGCTTTGATATTTTCCCAGCCGGTTTTGTAAATCCAAGATGCGAATGCAATACCTGAATTCAAGTCTATTTATTCCCGCAGGATTAGCCGAAGGTGGGAAGAATATTGACCGGCAGCAGCAGCAGCAGCAGCAGCGGCGGCGCAGGCGACAATGAATGGAGAGAATAAAGAATTTCCTTAAGAGTTTGGAAGAGGTGCTAACGACCCCGATCATTGCGCGTTTTTACATTTGAAAAAAGTAGGAAATGCGGGCAGCGGGTGAATGCAAAGAGAGCGTTTATTCACAAGCATGAAGGTGAGCAGTGTAGGCTGGGCTCAGGGAGAGGATGTCACATCCAATACAGAGGGTTTCCTGCACCGCGTGAGAAAATGTAAGAAGACTTGGTGCAACAAAAAAAAAAAAGAGAGAGAGAGAGGCTTTTGTATTTCAGCCAGCGTTCAAAGCAATTATCTGTTATTATTACTTTTTTTTTTCGAGGGGAAATGCGTAGTTAATAGAAAGAAAAAAAAAAAGATTTCTGATGTGCCACAAGCGCTTTCAACCTACAATTGATTCTTATTGGAAGTCTTGTTAGGAGGTTAATGAAAATATCTATAATCAACACCGGTCTGGGTTTTGTGTCAAAAGTTTTATTTGAATAAATGGCACAAAGAGAAACATAAATTAAAAATTGAGGTATTATGCAATTAATGATTATTTCTTTGAAATTTGCATATATTTTATCTCAATTAGAAACACAGTAGGGGTGGTATTAGTGTTAGTATTATTTGTATTATTATTAGTATTCTAAAAATGTTTAATTGTCATCCGATTAATTTTATAATTGCGTTTAATTAGCCTCGGTAATTCACTTGATAAAAATCTGAATGCATGTTAACCAAACCCACATTTTGGTGAACTTTGCTGCTTCACAGTCCACTCATTGATATTTTTGTGTCTTCCAGCCAGTATGCGGTGTCAGTGTGATCCTTTCATTTGTCTTTAGCAGTGCACAGAGGTGCTGCTGCTCCAGCGCCACCTCTGCACCGGGGCATGGAAGTGGGATTAATCAAACGCTATCATTAATAATGCGCGAACGGGTCAAAAGAGGGAAACATGGCTTCCGATTAGACTCTCTGCATGTTCATCTCTTGGTGACCTGTGTGATCTGAAGCTCCGTCAATAAGGACTACTTAGCAGATGAAACCAGTCTACCATCAACTTTTATCCTACTTAACCAAAGGGCGCATCTTTGCTCAAGAAAACATGTTTTCTTTTTTCTTCAGATTCTTTTCTCAGATCAAAAATTCAAATACCTTCATTTTTTTGGGAGATTTTTTAAAATCGAAACCTGATAAAGTGAGATTTTTTTTTTTTTGCCCCTTTACTGATTTCAAAAATTTCAGAAATAAGACCAAGAATCTTATTGTTTTGCCCTAACATCAGAAAGGTGTGCTTGTTATTTGAGCCATGAAATAAGCCAAATTTGGAGGTTTTAAACCTGCAAAATAAAGGCGCCCCATCACACGATTGGCCACCTCTCTTATCTTTATTGATTTCAAAGGAATTAAGAGGTCACAGAGCCACTGTCCCAACTCCTCTCTCTCTCTCTCTCTCTCTCTCTCTCTCTCTCTCTTTCTCTTTGTGTGCGTTATTGTGTGCATGTGTGCTTGTGTGTGTGGAGAGACAGGTGCAGCCAGCCTCCTTTTGAAAAATCCTGGAGTTGCAGTGTTGTGTGAAAGGCGGCGTAACTGCTGATATAACCTGACTGCAACAGCACCGAGAGGGGGTTTCAAACCCGTCCTTCCTGTGATCTTTTGAAGCCTCATAAATCCGCTTTTATACCGCCGCAGTTTGTTAATGAAATGTACGTTTTAAGCACACATGCACGGCTTAGCGCGACAAAACCTTTTAGTATAATAAGCCAACTCGCTCCTGCATGAAACCATTAGGCGTCTGTGTGTATGTGTATGTGTGTGGTGTGTGTGTGTGTGTGTGTGTGGGTGGGAGGGGGGCAGACTGAAGAGACAATGGCTGAGCAGCACCAGAACGTACAGGTGATGGAGAGGAAACAGTCACCACATGTGATCACTGCAAACTACCAGCAAGGTCACCGAACAAATAATTGTGATCATAATAATGTGATGCTCCGTTGATTCTTGAGAGGGAGATTTCTTTTTCTCCCCCCCCCAACCCAATCCCATCTGTGGCTACCCCTCTGTCTCACCGGGGTCAGAGGTCAGGGTCACCTGCAGAAGATGGCAGGGTGTCATGTTAACAAAACAAACAAGCAAGACAACAACTATCAAAACAAAAAGACAGGGAGATAAAATTAAAAATTGGTCATTCCTTGTGTAGTGGTTATTAGAAAACAATTTAACGACTTTCTTCATTACTGCAATTTAAAACATGAAAATGTGATTATTATTAACATTCCTGCGTCATCTATTTCACATGAACACGAAAATGCTATTTTTGACATGTGAAAAAATACTAATTATTATTTTTAATGAATGTAAAAAAAAATATTCGTTTTTTATGGCAGTCAGTGGGTTTCAGTGGGAACATTGGTGGAACCGGATGATGCTCACACACAACACAGAAAGGAGCAGGTTTCATTGTTTGGAGGTGACATGCTTTAATATCCGATGATGTGTTTGAGAGTGATTTTCTGCGCTGAGGTACACTGATCCTTCGCTCTTTTCCTCTTCTAAAGTTTTGCTTCGTTAAAAACATGCTAGAAATACGTCAAATCAGAGGATTTCTCATCAGAAATAGGCAATAATTTGAAATCCATGTACAGATCAAAAATTATAAATGGTACATATTTATGAACGTATTTTTTTTTTTAAATCTTGAGCAACTTGAAAATATTCGTATATTCTGTGTTGTGAAACTGATAACACAAATATGACCTGATTTTTGAAGGGAAACGCATTTCAGTCAGGAGTTGAAGGGGCAGTTGGGGTAACGGCTGTTAAAATGATGTGATAAATTGATGTCATTGTCAGTAATTACGACCATTGTGTTTATTATTGTACACCAGCAGACAAATCCCCAATTTGTCAAATTTTGTGAAAACTAGGTAGATTAAAGAAAAACGAAAACAAAACAAAACTCACCACAACTATAGCTATGGCCCATGAAAACAATAAATTATTGAAGTATATTTTCTACAACAAGAGTTTTCACAGAGGGCAGTGTGAAGGCTGCAGAGCTATAAAGGCAGGCATGTGAGCCCCCCCCCCGCTCTACTTTTTTGGAAATCACCATTTTCAGCCCTTCTAAAAGAATCCACTCTATCAACCTGCGAGTTTCTGTCAAACAATATGATGGAGCCCATTTTTAACCTGCAGGATAAGCCCGAGCCTCATCTCCCCGCCACAACAAAGCACAAGAGCCCGTCATAGAGGACACGGATGCACGTGTGTCTTGTCTATTCTGTGTAGATATCTATGTATCTCCACACACACACATATATCAATGTGTGTGTTGATTTTCTGGGTGTCCCGTCCTTCTGGGGGAAGACACAACCCAGCATGTCAGGCTTCAGTTACAGCACAGAGACTCCTCATCTCACTGTTTCTTTTTTACACTTTACATAAGGATGGACTGAATTTATGTGATAACAGCGTGTTTGAATTAAAAAAAAAAAGAAGCTTTTCTTCTTGATTAACTAGTTTATCAACCTTTGTCACCAATGATCTTGTTTTTTTTTTCCTCGATTTTCGGCCTGCAGATAGGCAGATTGGATTAACATCAAAATCAGAGGTTTACACGTTTATTAATAGCCTCAGTTTTCCTCATGTCTGTCCATCTATCCAATCCGTCACTTGGAAACAATTAAAATTGTTTGTTTGTTTTTTTTCTTAAATCCCCACTGTCAGTATGAAACACTGCGAAACAGAGTTCCGTTTTTGGACCCAATTTTGGATCACATTTAAATATAAAGTAAAATCACCTGCGACACTTCTTTCCTGGTGATTCGTTTACTTGCATATATAAATAATAATAATAAAAAATATCTGAATATGACATGTCCTTTTCCACAAACTTCTGCAGACACTCGGCAGCAACGTCTCGCTCTCTGCCGCTCCGGCCGCCCGTCCCTCCTCTCCAGCGGCCGTCAGTCTGTGGGAAGCCCCCGGGGGGAGAATGGGGGTGGGGGGGCTGCACGAAACCCGCGAGTGCTGGTGGGAAAGTGACACCTTGAGCTAAATGCAGTCGGATTACCATGCCAATGTCCACTTGTTAAGTACGTGCAATGTCACCCAGTTTGTAGGCTTTTTTTTTTTTTTTGTTATTGAGATTAAGGCTGGAAAGTTGCACGTCAGTATATCACCGCGGCGATTCAGGCTGTAAACGGTGCAAATTGGCCCTTAAAGCTGCTATTTAACACGACGTCAAAACACATGCAGCATGGCTTTGCACCAAATAATCGTCGTGCATAAAACCACAGTAAACAATGTGCTGATAGAGGCAGGAGTGCCGAATAGCTGGAGTGAGTGAACTATAGCTCATAGATGGACAACAGAGGTCCATGTAATATACAATTTTGTGTGTCAGCAAATAATAATTAAAAAAAGTGTTCTTAAATGATCAATTTCAAAGTCAATATAACCGAAAATGAATTACAGTAGCTCATGTTAATATCACGTCTTCAGAAATGTCATTGATTTGTCTTTTTCCTGGTAAATCAGTAAACGCACGTTTAACAACGAACTGACGCTCCATCTGAAGGAGAAGCGGCCATTTACGCGCAAAAACAAACCGAGACGTGTCCGACAATAAAGAATTCCTCCCGTAAATATGCTGTAAAAATCATGATGCGTGTCCCCATGCGCGATACACTTTTCCACATTTGCACCTGAAGCAGCAGCGTTTCTTCTAATCAACACTGAAAAAAGGGGGGGAACTCTCATTCACTACGACCCCTGAACTCAATATCCTCTTGCCTATTGACGCATACATATATGTAACATCACAGTAAATTACCTCCTACCTCGCGCCTGCCCTGCCCATAATAATATTCCTTCACATAATCTGTCAGGTTCTCCACAAAGTCACTTTACCTCTCCTCGAACCCAATTATTGGAATTGTAGAGGAGGAAGATGAAGATGAGGATGAGGAGGATGTGGGGGAAAAAAAAGCTTTCGACTGGAATTATCTGTTAAAATTTGTGTATCCGTTAAGATAAAGCTTTGATGCATTCTGGAGTGCATCAGTTTAGTACTGGTAATGTCGCAGGCCTGTTTGATTACCTTCAGGAAAACGATTAAATCAATCTTAAACCCATAATATTTCGCCTGTAGTGCACAACTTGGATCTCTTATTTTCTTTATAAAAAAATGTCCTTGTCTGTTATTCCAGCCGGGAAGTGCATATCCCACATCCTAATCAAAGTCGCTGTGCTGTCTCTTGAAATTAAGATCTGCACCTTTAAATTGTCAATTACTCAGAGGTTAAGTGGACTGAATAGATCCACTGATTCAAATCAGGTGTTACAATTTCCAGTGGCAGACAATGAAGTGCGTTTTTTATTACTCAAAGGAAATAACCAGGTCACACACGGTTGGCTGCAAAGTATCTTTTTTTTTTTTATATATTGTCAAAAATATTTTAAACTACAAATAAACAGACTGTCTTAATTCCTAGTTTTTATCTGCTTTATTTCCAATGAAACAATGATTTAACTTTACCCCAAACCTAAGAATTAGCTTAAATCTGAAACTAAAATGAAATTATTTTGAACATGTGTTAGACAAACCATCCTAAAGGTTGGTTTACTTTAAAACTCTCACAAATTTTTTCTTTTTGAACTTTGCAGGAAACTATAAAAAGAAAAAAACCCCACAAAGGTTGTTTGTGTACATTTTTATACAAACTAGAATATTGCTGCAAGATGTTATAATTTACTCCAGCTCCTTTTAAAGCTGCAAGTCAGTTTGTCACCGGCTGCGTGGCCTATGCCCAGCACTTTTGAAAACGAGATGCACATTGTAATACACAAATAACAATATGTATGTGACAGTTTTGAGGTAAATTATGAGCAGGTTAACACAGAGGGACTCCAGTAGCAGTTAAAATCTTTCATCCAGTAGTTTCAGACAGTTTACAGATCCGGCGTGTGGCTGGTTGTTAGAGTTCTGGACGAAGGCTTGACTTCTTGAAAAATGTAAAATTTTAGTTTAATCAATCCAAAGTATCCTCCACTGATTGGACTGATTGACTCTGCCACCAGAGTCCTTTGATGTAATTTGGCAAACTCGAGGCATGCTGTCATAAGGCTTTTACACAGAGTGGCCTCCATCTAGCTACTCTACCATAAAGGGGTGATGCTGATGGTTACCCATCTGGCAGGTCCTCCCATATCTGCACAGGACTTCTGAAGCTCCTTTCTCAAACTCCTTTCATACCTGATCCATGTATTTCCATGCCTTTTTTTCTACAGAGATTTAGAATTCCCTTGACTTAATGGCCGAGTCTTTGTTGTGCATTGTGGGGCCTTTTTAATTCAGGAAAACAGGCTCTATCTGACCACACGCAGCAGTATTGCAAAGGACTTGAATACTTTTATAAAGACTAGATTTGATTTTTGATTCTAAGTAAATTTTATAAAAAATGATGGGCAGATGTGACGATTTTGTCAATAAATAATAATTAATTCTAAATAAAACTGATTGCTCTCTGAAGCCATTGTGTTCTGGAAAGTATATATAAAGTATTATAAAATTACACACTTCTGAGAAACAGTCATTGTGAGTTCATGTCATTGGCTCATCAGGGTTCAGACATTAACGTGCTGTTGTAACTTAAAATAAAGATATTTTAGATACAGAAGGGCTAGAGCTAATTTAAATTTCATCACAAATTAAGCTGTTGGCTGTTTTTATAAATTAACCTTTTTTTCTTTTAGTTTCTAAAACTTTACAATAAACAAAGTATTGAAAAGGCTGGAACCAAAAAATATTTTTTTAGCATGATTCATTCATTACACCCCAAATACGTCTAGTATTTGAGGCCAACACATGAGGCTAGATCCTGTCCATCACTGCAGAATTACTACATTGTAGTTTTGGTTAAACAAACCAGAGTCATGTAAAGAAAACACGACTATTACTGGGTTGAAACAACACATTGTGGCTGTGTAATATTAACCAAGCATTGTGTTGGACTGAATTAACCCAAACATAGTCACTTTTTAACCCAATGGCTGTAAGTGTGTATTATTTTGGCAATCGTGTCTATATTACAATGTTTACTTGTGCCTTTAACTACAAGACGAAGCATGTCTGAGTAATAAACTTAACAGCCACACAGCGTTAGTACCCAAACAAAGTTACCACCCTCACTCCTGCACTGGAAGTCCGCAGTCAGCCACACAAGCATCAATATTTTACATTCCCTCAAGAATCCTCTTTAGAGATGCAATCAATGCCTCCTATTCATTATCTATGTGTATGTCTTCTAGGTATGGCCTTTGTCATTAAGCAATAATTCTCTCCTCCACAGTCCCACATTACTCCACTGCTCCATACTTTTACAAATGCCTCAGGGCTATAAATACTAATGAAATCTCTTTGCTTAATTTGATTTTGCTGGTACACTTGCAGTTATGGCTGAACTTTCCCACGAGAGAGGCTGATTGAACACTTTCAAGTCCTTATGGAAGCAGGAAAACATTCCAAAGAGCTGGGGAGATCATTTCCATAATTACCCCGATTGGCAGCCTAATGACCTTCTGTGACAATAAAAAGATCTCTTGTTAATTCCATTTCTGTCGCTGACATTCAAGAGATTCCTATCTTACATGTTTGAGGGTTCACAAGATAACAAGTGTACTTTTTTTCCCCCTCCCGTTTCCAGCGAGCAAAAGAGCAGTCCCATTCAGTTTTGCACCCCCCCCCAACACACTGCATTTATGGGGCTCTGCTCTGCTGCTGTGAAAGGGATCTGCTTGTGACTGCATGGCTCGTCCACCCTGCCCCAAAGTTGGATAATTTATGGGCCTGGGGAAGATTATAAAGATGGATCTTTGAAGCAATCAATTCTCATGTTGCGTTTTGAATGGTAGGATAGAAATGAAGTGCAGAATAATTAAAAAGATCACAAGTCCCCTGTCGCATGTAATAATGAGTGGCTCTAGAGGCGGTGTTCTCTGCCACGGTGTCAAAGAAAGCACCTTTGATTTGACAGAGAGGACACCTGGTCCTGGTCCAACACCACTGCTGCACAATGGTAGCGTTTTGTCACCAAACACACACACACACACACGTACACACACACACACACTCTGAGGCTGCATTACGAATCATGCTCTGTGACTTTTGAGGACTTTGTGCTTGTCCACCAGACAGATCATAAGCAGATACTGTTGTCAGAGGAAACGGGGGTGGAAGAAGGAGGGGGGGTTTTCTTGCTTGGATGTCTAAGTCAGGATGACTCAGAGCTGGCATGAAAAGTGACGGGGGTGGTTGTTTGGAATATGTTTCATAGTGACCACAATGCCCAGAGTGTTGTGGGATGTTAAAATAAAATCCATCCGTTCTTTGCATATGAATTGGTGTCAAAATGTACCCTCAGCCTTCTGCTTGCACCACTGTAAGCTATTGTGCCCTAATAAATTCTACTGAAGCCTTTTTATACTTCTGAATCTATTAGACGAAATGTGAGATGTGCATCTGTTAGTTGGCTTTTTTTGTAAGTTCTCTCATTCTTCTCCAGTTCTGAAAATAACAAGGTTTTGTAGAAACTAACGGACTAGAGCTCGGAGCACACACATTTGTTTAAAGGTGGGTGAAGAAGATCTGATCTCGCGCCTGTGTTATGATAGCAAAATAAAAGTGAAGGACGGTGCATTGCGGTGGCGAGGGCATCCTGGAAACAGATGGTGGCATATGTGACTGTTTTTCTCTGCTGGTGGAAAGAGTGTAATGACACCTGGCAGCGGGTTCACATTGAATATCATTCTGCTGGTCACTTGGTCAACTCAACATTGGCACACTGCACACATTTCCAGGCACAAGCGCTGCTGCAGGTGGTAGATAATTTAGAGTCGATATCCTCTTTAAAAGGTGTTAACATGTGCTTACTGGTAACCCTAGATCACCTTCCTCGACAGTGCAGATTCAGAATGTGTATGTGTTTATCTAAAGGCCTATTTGCATCTATAGAATTACATGAATCGCATGAATGCTTACTTTTGTGTCACATTTTGTCATATCGTACAACAGTTTGCACTTGGATTAATGTGATTCTCTTTGCATTTCAAGGGGTTTCTTGTGTTTTCCCCTTTTGTCACAGTTTTTCTACAAACCTGCTACCAGCACACCTGAGAGCACTACTTTTCCTATTAACTCGTGATGCTTCCACTCCAAATGCTTCTGTGTGGTGGACAGATGCTTTTATAGAATTGTCTTTCATGGGTGAGTACAATTATTAAAAGTGACAAATTTCTGCCATAACTGCAATAATATCCAAGATTACTACTTTCAGGTCAGCAGAGCATAGTGTGTGTCAGCCTGGTGGGTATACCAACATTACATGTTCAATGGCCCACAAACAGATATAAACTTGCTTTAATTCCATCAGCTATTGGGTTTTTAAATAAACTTTAATGTCTTCAGTGTGTACGACCCACGATGACAGTGTAATGATCCTGGACTATGAATAAGTTGTTGTTCTTGTTCTTGTACTATGAGCGTGGTGTTGTTTTGTACATTGTGTGTAGTATTCATTTGTGGACTCTGTAAAGCAAATTGCCTGAAGAGAACATTACAGTTTTATATACTTTACTATGTTTGTGCAACTGTTATCCAAAATGTGCACCAGCCCAGTTTTACACCATCTATTGGCTCGAGCAAGTAACAAAAACAATTATGAGCACAACACGGAGTGCATGCTACAATCACAGTGTATTATTGAGCATGTTTGGGATTAACTCCCAAGTTATTCGAAATGAGAAAAGAAAAGCTGCAGAAGCATGTCACACTGAGAAAGATATTTTAGGTCAGTAATCAGTCAACTAAACGGGAAGAAAAACTGTCAATGTTACGTCCAATTGTAAACAAAAATAATGGAATTTTTCTAGAAAGAGGCATCTGGTGCACTGAAGGAACTCAAGGAGAATCGAGTCTATTGTGCCATTTAAACATGTTACGAGATCATCAAAGTGCTGCAGTTAATAGTTATTTGGCTAGCTTCTTCTTGGCGTGTGTGTCACAGCTGAAAGAACCAAAGGGGAAGCTAAATGGCTAATGGGACCATGTGACTAGACGTGAGAAAGCAGCTCAGAACAGCAAATTCAATTATGTTAGAATTCTGCATGAAAACAATCTATACTAGAAATTAGCCACATTCCTGTCAGATGTTTCCTGTTAGTGACTATAACTTAATTTTGAACAACCTTGCGCCTCCTTTGAATGTTATCAAATATTTACAAAAGATCTTAATGTGCTAAAATGCAATCAGAGAATCTACTGGTTATTCTGCTCTGGCACTGAGCGGTTAAGAGTGACTTGGTGATGCATTATGGGTAGCAAGCACTGAGTGAGAGGGTGATTAAACAGTGTGTAGGAGGTACAAATTTTTAGAATATCAGTTTTTATGGGTCTGGCACCAACTCACAGTGTAAGTGAACTGGTGAAGTGTGATTATTATTATTATTTTCATTTTTTCATTTCATTAAAAGTGGTGTTGTTGGTTTTTTTTTTTTTTCTCTTTGTGAACATTATATTATCTCCTGGGTGCCTTGGTTGAGTTACGCTTCAACAAACCAAATCTCATGACTATGTGATGTCATAGTGTTCCAAGTTGTTGCTTAGAAGTTGAACACTGATGCATCCCTGTGAATAATATACTGACTTTATTTATGCTAAGTTTGGAAATGAAACCTTATTGGCTTCCTGTCTGTTACCTTTGTTTTAATATAGCATTCACACGGCATCAAATTTTCTATATAACAGGAAGGAAATGCAAAGAGAGTGCACTTACACAGGGCTTCTCTACTCTTACTGACCCTTCAAATGGTTTTACTCACTCACTCACAATTATACAGTGCTTTCTGCTTCCACTAACGCTCATGTAGCACTTCTACTTTACATATCCACACTCATACAATAATTAAACCCTGGGGTTCAGTATCTTGAACAAGAAAACTTTGACATGCGGATTGGAGGAGGCGAAGATCTCCCTTTGGCGAACAACCTGTTTACATCCTGAGCCACAGGCACGTGGGAGGAAGTCCTCATCGAGATTCACAGAGGAGCTCAAAACGTATAGTTTAGAACAGTGTGTGGTGTGCGAAACATGAATTACAGTTCTGAACGGCACCCCAGAGGAAGGGAGAAAAGTTGCATGCCTTTGAGCAGGTAACTTTTAAATGTGTTTGTTAGCAGGTTTATGAAGTTCATAGTGACGGACTTTGAAATAGGGGTAAATGAAATCCTAATTTTGCACTGTGACTCACGCATTTCACTGGCTGAAATGAGATAACAAATCCAACTGTTTCAACTAATTTTCTGATTGGGAGTGCGATTACAGTGGAAGATCAATCACTCTTTTGGTGTGTGTTGCACTTATGTAATGATTATCCAACTTATTTTGCCTTTGGGGAGTCGTCCTCCTGGCTTCTAGTTTTGCTGCATCCTGCAAGTGGCTTTCAAACTTTCGGAAGCTCACAATACCCCCATTATCTTCTGTGTTGCTCTTCTTCATCATCCCGCTCCAGGGCATAGCAGATCTGCTCAAACCCCTGTATTGTCTGAACAAAACCACATATTAAATTTGCCCTACATAAGCCATTTCATTGAACTGCAGCAGGAATTCCTTTGCTGGGTCATTCATCTGTGTACTCGGTTTGGACACACATTTGAAACAAAGCAAGCCAGTCAAGGATAATATTGAGGAAGTTACATACATTACTAGTCTCGCAGCATATGTCATTTCTGTTTTGTGCTCTTTTGGCTTTGGAGTTATCAGTGCAGATTCATGCAGCGGGAAAACTGCAAGATTTTAGCTGCAAGCGGTCCAAAATTTCTCCCTGCAGATGTAATGTGGTGCACTTCATTAGGAATTCTGGATTTTCCCCGTCAGGAATGTCAACTGAATAGAAAGAGAGCGAAACTAAGAGAGCTCTCTATCCACAGCAAACAACTAACAATGAATAATAAAGAAAAAAAAAGTCTGATTTGAGCCAACCAGTGATCCTGTGGATAATTCATCAGTGCTGTATCGGAAAGTACATGAGCTTATCTCTTGGCTCATTTTAGTTGTGAATAAATTTTTTCTTCCATATCTACAACTTCATCTCAGCACAAGTGTAGGGTGGATTAGCTTATCATTTCATTACCACATGCAATCACAAGAGTGTAGATTTATTAGTCACGCAGAAAGGACTTTTTTTTTCTAAACAGAGGACAGGGGGACACCATCAAGAGATGCTATCAAGATATAAGATTTATTTTCACTTGATATGTGATAAATTGATAGTTCGTGGTTTTGTGGACCTGAAAATTAACCAAATACAGAAATGTGTTGAATTTTACTTCCCATTACTAGCGTTATAAAATAAGCAAAATATTGAACTTTATTTTAGTTCTAACTTTTTAAATGTGTCATCCTGATATTATCGCAAAGACTTTATTATGCACAGACAGACGCAGCTTGTATCATGTTACCCCACCAAAGAGCAACAACCACCACACTCAGTTACATGTATAGTTGTATTAAGAGAGCTAGACATGGCAAAAAAAAAAAAAAGTCCCCTTCAGTCCACAAAAAAGCCTGAAAGCATTCCTCACATGAACTGCCATTATATACAAAAAGGCCGCTGTAAAATTGTTGCCAGGAGACCAGGAATTGTAAGTTAATTATTACTATTTGTCCCAGATCAAGCACCTCATACTTCAGAGGAGTCAGTCTACGAAGGTGGCCTTCGTTTGAACTGAAATAAGAGGCTGGCCTCCACAGAATTTCTGCTTTGCATCCTTAAATAGGATTGCCTGTACCTTTCCATCACCTTTACAAGTGCTGCTCCCGTCACCTGGAACACTATTAACACCAAGTATCTTTCTTTTACAAAAACTTGACACTCTGAGGCCCTCTGTTGTTTTTTTTTTTACTGTTCTACCTACTGTTAGTTGTTAAATTCAACTACAACCTAATAGTCATATTACAATGACAACCTGACACTATGCTGGCTGCCCTAATATTTTTTTTTTGCTGACACGCAATAAATATTTGGGACGTGCTTCGACACGAAAAATCCACCCATTGTCGCCTTCATCCCCCAAATGGCAGTATTTGTCTGCTGTCTTCAGAATGGGACAACCTTGTTGCCCCACTGCGACTAATTTGGTCTTCAAAAATAGTGGCCTCTGAATTGGGACACAGCTTCTGTGTTATGAATGTTTAATCCATGTACATTTGTAAAACTCTACCAAAGGTTAAAAAAGCAAATGTGCGTGAACTCATCTCAAAGTCTCATCCAGGAGCTTGTAGTCTTGGGCAGTGGGTGCAACATTCTGTCTGATATTTTGTATATTTGCAGTTTTGTTTTGTACAACTCACCTCTTGTTGTTGTCCTTTCTTGTCATGTGCGTTTCTTCAGTCACACCTGTTCCCATGGACTCACCTGCCTCTGATTATCCTTGTAGTAATCCCTGTTCATACAGTGTATATCTCCCTGTTTCCCATGCATCCTCACCAGATTGTTTTTGTTCTCTCTAATGTGTTCACTTCTTTCTAGTGGTTTTCCAAGTGTTTGTTTTTGTGGTTTTCGACTTTGCTAGTTTCCTTGGTTTATACAGTTTTACCAACCCCCTGCCCGCTTTGTTTACCTTTTTTTTGTCTGTTTATTTGGTGATGACCTTTTAGAGTGTCAGTAAAGACTTTGCCTTTTTTTTTTTTTTTTTTTTTTTTTAAACTCAACCTTGTTCTCATTGAATTCATCTGCATTTTTGGCTTGTTCACTTACTCTGGGTATCCCATTCAAGTGAGTGGGGGGGGCATTTTTGGAGTTGGTTGGACAACCAATGTTTAAAATCACATCCCATTCACTTTATAGCAGACGTCTGTCTGGGCACTTACTGTTTGCAATTTTATTTGAGCCTCTGAAGTTTGAGTGTGATTCTGAGTATGTCTGCACACATAGCCTTTCTGACCTGCTGGGTTAAAGGGTCAAAGTAAGGGCTGGATTCTTTAGCTGGAAGAAAATGTCCCTCCCTTCTGTTAATTGTTGTCGACCTACATCAAACACATAGCAGACCATTACAGCGTTGTGTGCTGTGGACTCAATGTGCACAAATGTCCATGACCCTCGGTTATTGTCCTAAGATTCCTCTTAATTTAGCTTGTTGATCGCTCTGTAAACATTAGATTTTTTTTAAAGATGCTTCCAGTTACCTTAAATTGTATTTGTCTTAAACCAAAGTCATCTGACAAGAATTCCCCCATAGGCTGCTGTTGCCTTTCACATACAACTCTAATACAATCATATTATCTTTGCAGCAGCAACGTAGCACGTGAGGAGTAAGCGGCCACTACTGGTTGCCCGTCATGCTTGCAGATCAGTGGCATTTTGCAATAATGCGTTAAATTTAAGACCCAACTTATTCATCATTGGCCAAGCAGTAAAACAAATGTCCTTAAACCGACTGAGACTAAACTTAGAGGAATCAAATACCAACCACCAAATGCAACAAATACACTAATGTTTCAGTTGACAGATTTATTTCCTTTTACTGTGTTGACAGCATGTTTTGACCCAAACAGCTTATTTTTCTTGTCTAAATGTCACTCAAAGTCGAACCTTCGAAAGAATACTGAGGAGTGTTTTAGAACGCCTTCTTTAAAACAAAATGTAAATTTACCAGTAAAGAGATTAGTACCAAAAGGGAATGACCAATGGACCTTACAGCTGTCAGCTCTGTATATCACCATTCTAGCACCTAAAATCAATGGATATGCTCATGGGTGTATCAACTTTTTCATCCAGTATCCATCCGGTTATAGACACAATTCACTTCAACTAATTTTGTAAGTATTTGTTAAGAAACCAAATAATTGGACAAACAGAACTTTGGTCCGACAGTGGAACAAGAAGAGAAGTGAAATGAACACTAAATTCATCAGGTTCATCTTTAGGTGATCATGACAGTGTGGACTAGATCAGTGGTTGCCATAGTCCCAGAACAGGAATTATAATATTAGTATTAGAAAATAGTTAAAGGACCAAAGAGCTATCTGTCTCCCTGTGTCACCACTAATGTCCTGTTTGCTTCAAGAGGTGCATTCATTTGGCATCTGTTCCATGATCCCATAGTGTTGAAAAGTTCACAGAGAGCATGTAGTGTGCGTACCACTGTGATCCCAGGAGAAATATCTGTCACAATATATGTGTGTGTAATGCCCTAATGCAGATCTTCTGCACCCTGACTCGTCCCCGTGCACCATACAGGCACCTGTGTGGTGATTCTCCTTTTTCAGCGTGTGCATCTGCGTGTGTGCAGTATCATCTCCCCAGTGTATTCTAGGCCTCTTACTCAACTCTCACATGAGGATGACACAAGGCTTCTGGTTTCACTATAAAATTAAGTCGACATCGATAGAGTCACAAAGGTCACCATGTGGCCACTCTACACTTCACTACAATACACAGAACTTACTGTAAATGAATCAAGACCGGACAAGGGTTTTTTCTCTTCTCTTGTCTTGTGTGTGCATGTATGTGTATGTGTGCGTCTGATGGTCTGCGTCACCCACCCAAACCACAATTAAATAATTCTTTTATTTTTTTTTCATCATGAATTTTAATGTTTTAAGTGATGTGTAATTAACAATTACAAAATTCCTGTTGTCACCAAAACTACGGCCAGAATTTCGGAAGCCTTTCTAATCTGTCCTAATCCTAATCTATCACACTGAGACAACACTCGCTATTTGATCCGAAAAACGATGTGACTTCCACGTTAAAACCAAAAAAAACATAAATTGCCTTTCTTCTACAAACAAGTAGCTAAACATTTGCTACTGTGCATTACAATAAAGGAGGAATAATGTGTTTTATTACCAACAAGGCAACAAAGCAACAGTGAATAAATTCTGACAAGTTTAGTTGTCATTTCAGATGTGAAAATCAACCGTCACCAGATAGAAATTAGGCTACATTTTTGACTACTAAGGAAAATGAACCTCAATTTAGAGGAGCACACCAAAATTTGACAGTAACATTATAAGCGCATTAAATTATGGCTAGCTGAGACTGTACAAGCAAAAAATGGTGAATGAATCACTCAGTGGTTGATTTTTCATTCGGACTGTCCTGTTGGATTGTATATTTTACCAGAAATCCCAACTTGGATCATCAGAGAAGTTCTCTCAAAAACAGAGCCCGGAGGTTTCAGAGCCAATCCTGCAATCGAAAGTAAACCCCAGCAGCTGGGTAGTTTTTCACTGCTGTTCATGAGTTGTTGCCCCTCCCTGGCCAGATCATTTGTTTCCAATAGCTGAAGGTCTCTGCTGGCCACTCTGTGGCAGGACCAAATTAAGAGGTGCACCCAGGATGGATGAGCGCAGAGTAAATGAAAGATTGGCGCGCAGGACAAGATGTTTCCTGTTTTCCCTCCGTTTTCTCTTTTCCTTTTGCTGCCTTCTGTCAGATAGATGATGTGTGAGGGAAATATTATTTGTTCTGTTTTCACTGTTGATTTTGTCTTGTCCTCCTCAGTCCTGCTGTCTCAATTTGGAAGACAGTATAGTACTTACTTACTTTAGCATTTGCTATACTGCCCTAGCTACACACCCATGAGTACGGAGCTATTTACAATTAACGGCAGTTATTAATCATACATTATTCTAGATCACTTTTTTTTTTTGCAGTATGATCATGAACACGTCAGTCTGCTGCAACAACTTCTCTGCTATACTTAACTTTGCTAACAACTTCTGAAAAACACAATATATCTAAGCCTGTGACTCTGTATAAAGGACATCAGGCAAAGACCAAGACAGGAAGAGCTCCCTTGCTTAGTGGGCATTAACATTATGAAAAATGTGCAGCAACTTCCAGTCACTGTTTACTTGCTGTAGAGCTCTGAGCCCTGCAGAGAGAAGAGGCCTTTTATGCACTCAGGGTCAGAAGCTACAGCTCAGTTCAGATGAAATACTTCATAGCTCTTAGATTTCCTGCTTGGACAGACAGAGAGGTTAGGTCACCAAATATATATTGATCCAACTGTCACACACAATGTCCCACTGAATGTTGCGTGTGAGAAACTGTCACCAAAAAACGTAATAAAAGAGCGTGAAGCATGGATGTAGCTGGAACATCAGCGATACAATAATGAACCAAACAACAAAGAGATATTTGCTACGGATGTGACGGTACATGCTCAACATGGTATCAGTTGTTAAACGTGATAAATGAGTGAAAATATTTCAGAATATATAAATTTCGGATGAAACCTTTTGGGCCATTGAGACTCAAAGTTGCTCACCACAAGGAAAGCTGTTCAAGAATTTTTAACCACATCAAATAATCCTTATGGATAGATCAAATTACTGTGGAATTATAGATTTTTCTTTTTCTTTTTTTTTTTGTGAGCACTTTTAAAGACTCCTGGTCAATGTTAGCCTAAACACTGATAAAGTGATGAGACCGTCTTTGTGAGCTACTGTTTACAGGCTCTTGAAACGACTGAATTCATTTTGTTTCTACCTAAACTATAAATGGCGAGGTGCATTGAATGAAGTCATCGCTGATTTCCTGTAAACTGACTTATGTACAGCACTTGTCTTTCCAGAAACAGTCATGTTACAGTGTTGTTGAGGGTGGAATGAGTCAGTTGGTCGCTATGAGATCATCCTATAGAGGTTGAGCACCATTCACTCACAACAGAGAGGCCTATGTGTTGCATTTGCCATCACCGAGAGAGAGTATGCATCTCCATCCTCTCTCAGCCCTCATTTAACACCCCTCTACCACCACTATCATTATCGTCACCTCTCCCACTAACCTTAACTGTCGGAGGGATATCTGCTAATGGCCAATTAAATGCCACGATTTTAGCCAAAACAGCATGGTGAGAAATTACACAGCAGATCTGACTGGGTGCCTCTGTAAATGGTAGTTTCTTAGCATTTGGGGTCCCCGATCAGAGGATAACTGCAGGTCATTTGTATGTTAATGAAATGCAGTTAAGTTAGGTGTGTAGTTGAACGCTCCACTGGAGCAAAGTGTGGAGACAACAGTTAGATGTAAGAGATAGGAAAGACTGGAATAGACTATAGTAGAATTGAATTTAATTATTCAAAGAGAAACTGAAAGCAGGCAGACTTTATTTATAAAAATGTGTTTTTAAATGGTCGGCAGAACCACCTCACCTCAAGGTCCATGTAATGGAGTGCCATCCTGAGGCTTGTGATCACATCACATTATCTTCACCAGAAGATGGATTTTATAGATAGTTTCACCAGATTCTAAACTGAATTTTCGATCAGAATGCTTTATCGGCGGGAAGCACGGCAGCATAGTGGTTAGCGCTGTTGCCTCATAGCAAGAAGGTTGCGGGTTTGGTTCCCGGGCCTGGGGCCTTTCTGTGTGGAGTTTGCGTGTCCTCCCTGTGCCTGCGTGGGTTTCCTCCCACCGTCCAAAGACATGAATGTTTGGGTGACTCTAAATTGCCTGTAGGTCTGAGTGTGAGTGGTTGTTTGTCTCTGTCTGTTGGCACTGCGACAGACTGGCGACCTGTCCAGGGTGTACCCAATGTGAGCTGGGATTGGCTCCAGCAGCCCCCATGAAGCGGATAAGCTGTAGAAGATGAATGAATGTTTTATCGGCTGCTGGTTCCATGTCTAAGTGCATAAGCTCCTAAACTTTAGCCGACATGTTCCACTTCAAAGATAATGTCGCATCTTTGGGGACCCCCATGGAAACAAGAACTGTGATGTATAGTCTATAAATTGCTGATAGGAGTAAAGATTGTTAAGAGAAAATATAACACAGAACATCTACTAAAGGCATGTGCACTACAAACCTCACCGCAGCCCTCAGTTTCTGTCAAATTAAATGAACATGACAACCGTGTGGAATAGCACTTCCTTCTTACTCATATCACAACCTAAATGAAACAATGTTAACACACTAACTACGAAGGATATAACCAAAGCACAATAAAACTCGATCATTTATGATATGCTACCTTTACTGCAAAAGGATATTCATAAAGATATATTAAGTAAACATCCCTATGTACCTTTGTCAAGAGTATTTTCAACCGTTTTTGGTTATTCTAAAAACGTAATACAGTGTTTTGCATTTAATAAATGCCACATAATTCTGTAATCACTCAGACTTTGTTTGCCGATACCTAACAATATAAACTAAACTGTTTGTCAGAAAGCACTGTGGCATTGTTTTTTAATTCTAAACAATTCCCATATGTAATTTAGTACAGTGCAGGCCTCCGTCAATGAGCACTGCTGCTATTGTTCTCTCCTCCTTCTGGAGCACTCCTAAAGAGAAAGCAGAAAGTTGTGCGAATGTTCTATGCAAATGTTTAGTGTATTAGCATACACAGTTGTAATTAAAGCATAATTAGAGAGACAAATGGTGCTGTGAAGCTCTGCGCCTTGGCTCCGGAGTCTGTTTATCAGCGGCCCCTTGTTTAGTCGGCTAAAACAGGTTTATATGAAACAAGCGCCGCCAACTGCTGCATTAATTGTTATCATTGCCTTGGAAAGCAAATAGGTGCCATAGCACTGTGGACTGTGAGAAGAGAGAGCCGGAGAGGGACCAGGACAAATTAGAGTGGAAAATGAGAGTGTCGAAATTGGAGAGGGATTAGCACAGACGATAATGAAGCAATTAAAGAGTAAGCGCTCAGCACTCAGGTGCCTTTACCGAGCTGGTTCACTCCAGCTGCTTTCAGACGCTCCAATGCAAATATATCCCCAACGGTGAGGGGAGGTAGCACTCCGTCCTAATACATCACTGATACAGACAGAAGAGAGAGCACAACATGACATGCTGCAGCATAATGCAACGTGACACAGTACAACACAATCTGACACAACAGGACACAACAAGATCGTACCTGACATTAGAGAATAAAATAGCGCACAACATAAAACACAGCAGAACGAGATAACACGGTGAACGGCGATAAAATTTACAGAATAAATGATGGTTCTGTGCACACATGTAAATATTACATCAAATGAACAACACAATGCGACAATTGTCGTGGCAGCACAATACTGCAATGCAGAGACATGAGATGAAAACATGATGAGATGACAGAATAAGGCAATAGCAGCAAGCGCTAGAAGAGCAGCGTAACTAATCTCAACATCTATAGGCCTCAATATGTCTGCTATAAAACACGGTTTTAAATTAGTTGCTGCAGTGACCACATGTCAGAAAGTGACGCGATAGTACGACCAGACCAGGCCTTCGCTGGTTTACATATTAACTTCGGTAGACTACAAGAAGGGAAGCAGAAGAAATAGTGAGTAGAAGAGATGTTAATGTTAATGCAAAGTTTCTGCTCGAACGGATAACGATAATAGTAACTTTGGAACAATAGCAAAATTTACAGAGAGCTCCTTGAAGTCAACGTCTTTCTCTGTACCAAGGCAAAATTCCTTCCATTAAAACTCATTCACCTTATTTGAGCTCTGGCTTCTAAAAGGATAACAAGGACAATTAATTTTTTCTTATCATCAGTAAATTCCTTGAAAGACCAGTGATGTGCCCACCTATAAATACTTTCAAACGACCACAGCTTTGGGCTCTCAAGGATATTGATTCCTACTGAAGACATCAGAAAAAATAGGTTTCATGTACTTTTTAAAACTGTTTTTATTATTATTATTATTATTATTATTATTATTATTATTATTTTCCCTTGAACAGCTGTGCATTATAACTGTCAGCAGACAGGAGTAATATGGTGGATTTGATGAAGACTACTTTCAGCCATGGGTTTGTTGTTCAAGTGAGATTTTCTGGCAGCAGAACAGGCTACATGGAATCATTTTAATTACAGTTACGATGTTCATTGCATTAACAAAACACAGAATGGTGTGTCTCACTGATGGGGTTTTATTTGGTTTTCGACAAGAAGGGGAGTCTGTGAGAGGAATGAATAAATCAAATTGGGTTAGTTTGTTTTGATATTCATAGCATGTGTTCACAAAAATTATACATCACAAGACTTATCCTTGTGTTTTCCATGTTTATGTGTCTAATTCTAAACCTACCATGTCACAAAAATATTAATCTAGGCTGGTCCAAATGAATTTTATATAACATGAAATTACACAATTAGATGGCACTATAAAACTCTGTGGAGCTAAAACCACTACGCAGTCTAATAAGTGCAATGCAGTAACAAGATGACAGACTTTCAAAGCAATAAAATGCTGTGAAAAATGTGATTGTGATATTTACAGATGATGTAAATTTCCTTTGCACTTGGCGGAGGACGGTGGCCTGATTCAAGCCCGCAATGTCCCATCATGAATAACTAAGAGCCGTCTGAGCTACTTAAATGCAGATTCAGTATTTTACTGTAGCAGAAATGTTCTTACTAATATTCAAACTGTCTAGCCAACACTGGCAAATGATGTGAGGTGAGGCAGCGGGAGAAGGAGGTGGGAAGAAGAGAAAAAGCTGAGAGGAGAGGAAGGAACAGGGGGCTGTCTATAGCAATGCCAGACATCCATGGTTGGGGGTAATAAAGTCCCTCTCAAAGTCAACAGTTCAGAAACTCCTTTGTCCTCCTAAAAGAGCTTTTAATTTTTAACACAAACTTGCACTTAGGTATGCATGAACTTTGGTAAAATCCTGAGACATGTGTATAAAAGGGTTTAATAGATGACGGTCATGTGCTCTGCTGCCGGGTAATGATGTCAGCCCCTCGATCTCATTCCCTCTCTGCCTCTCTTTCGGCCTCTTTGATAGAGGAGGGCCTGATGTAAATTTAATTTGGAGTGATGTATGGCAGGGATGGGGTGAGTGAGTGAGAGTGGGGCTGTGGGTTTTGGGTGGCGAAGAGGGGAATGTGATGGGAAATATGGGGCTGATGAGGTGAAGATGGCTGAGCTGATGGGGGTGGAGGGGTGAGGAGGTGGGGTGCAGGGGTGACGGGTGGGAAGATGGGAGGGTGTGTGTTGTGGAGAGGGGGGAGGGAGTCAGATAGGGTGTCTCACAGTGTCTCAGTGGGGGGAGCAGCTGGACTGGGGCGCTGCCACTCTGCCAACACTGTCTTCTTTAAGCAGGATTAATGACGATGTACGCCCCGTACCCTGCCACGAACGTGTGGGTCTCTCTTTACAAACGAGCGCGGCCGCACACACATGCACATACTCCCACCGCTTCACACGTTCCCCCCCGTGTCTGATTTACATAGACATGCTCAGCCCCCATCATGCCACATTTACCCTCAACAATGCGGAGGGGAGGGATGATTGCTTTTAGTTTCCAACAAGAGGGCAACATCTGAATGGGAGGAGGCTAAACACTCCCCGATTTCGCCTCTTCAAAGACCCCCAGCCCTCCCTTCCCTGTCGTCCTCTTGTCTCACTTCAAATGAAGTGGACAAATGCTGAATCAATGTTTTTAGTGTTGCTCATCACCATCTTTATCCCCCTCTCACATTGTTTCCTGGCAGATTGAGAGGGTATTGATGGCCATGACTGTCACAAGTGTTGCTATCGAGCTTTTCTCCCTCTTCTCTTAATGTCCTCTGGGAGTTTGTCCACACTTACGCCAACTGGGAGACACATTTAAATATGAACAATCCAGGACATTGTAGCTATTGTAGAAATCTGCCCCCCCCCCCCCCACCTATTGGCTACTACAGTACCTAATGCTGGAGAATTTTCCCAAACAATTTTCTTCACGTGCAGCCACCATGGTGAAGGAGATGAAATTCACATCCTATTTGTGGCCTTAATGAGTTTCTGCAAACGATTGCACTGTAGATTATCATGGGATTATTAAACAAAACATGGAAATGACAATAATCACATGTAGAAAGCAGGTTTTGTTTGAGCAATAAAGTGTTTCATCAACTTAAAATTAGTTTAGTAATGCTTGGAGTGCAAAGAGACCTGACTCCAGTCCCTTTTTTGTCCATTTTTATTTATTTGTTTGCAATATCATTTTAGTATCTGAGCTGTTCCTGGTTCTCAGTCTCTACGTTTCTTTTCTTCTTTTAATGATGTCTTTTTTTCGTAGAAAAAACAAAATGAAAATATTGGCTGTGCAACTGACTTAGAAACGCAACAGAGTTCTGTTTTGAATCTCACTTGAATGATTTAACTAAGCATTAAACAAACACAGAGATCATTTCTTCTATTGACAACCTCATCATCATCACCACCACCACCACCATCATCATCATCATCATCATCATCATTATCATCATCTCCAGTTCCACAGCCGGCTGTAATGGATGCCATGTAGAGGAGGATGAGCAGGGGCTGAATGAATAGTGAGTAGTATTCATCAGACTAGGGGGAAGCAGCAGCAGCCAAGATCCAATTATATATATTCATTAAGTGATAATGATATCATGGTCTTTTAACTGAGAAGAAAAGGGAGCGTAATTGAATAATAACAGTTGTACAATCCCAGAGGATTGGGCCCCCCACCACATTCCCACCACCACCACACAGACACACACCCCAACATGGTGACCCCCTGAGGGGTGGGGAGCATGAGGGGAGGGCAGGGAGACTGAGGAGCGAGGATTGATGGAATTCTATTACTCCCTGATAGATTTATTATGAAGGCCTGAGTGGACTCTCTGCTCCACTTTGTCACTCACACTAATCAGCAAAGGGGCAGGAGGGCCCCGCTTTGTGTGTCCCCACCCAAACTCCCCCTCCTCTTTCGCCTCTCCTGCCCTCCTGCCCATCACCAAAGACAGGGTTAGAAGCTGTCTGACAGGCAGACGCGGCGGGTGGCCATTTTGGATCTGTTGCAAATGGGCCAGCTGAGCTCCCCTGACCTCCAGGGTGAGCCCTTCATTTGTTTATTAATGGAGGGCCATGTGCAACACCATAAGGGTGGCGTGTCATGTGGAGATCAACAGCTTTTGCACGGCGGCCCATCTTGACCGCTTGCTACCTCTGAGCGACCCCCACAAGTAGAGGACCAAAACAATTTGTAAACACTTAGCATTATGATGAGACACGACGTCACTCCCCTCCTCATCTTAGACTTTCATTTGAGATGGCAGGCGGCATGGGAACGGATGGAGGTGCATGTTGACCGATGTTTAGTGTGAAAGTTAGTTTCAACTTTCTGTAGAAAGTATTACAAGCTAAATGGATTGTTTCCTCTTGTACATTTGGTTGGAGATAAGCTTTGGAAGGTCGCGCTCCTTTTACAAGGTATCTGCAGTGGAAGTAGCAAGAAATTATGAGCCATAATGTGAGTGAATTTATGATGAGAATAAAACAGAAGCTTAAATATACCAGAAGCATACAAACTCTTATGCTCATAACTTGGACTAACACAACTTGATTTCTGCAGGAGAAGCACAATTTCTTGCCACTAAGGGCATAACCCAGCTCATGCTTTCACAAGGAGTGCATGTGAATGCTCAAAACAGTGCAGACAAAAAGACCAAAATTTATAGTTTCATTTCATACACATATTAAGCATCTCCTAGAGGTTTAAAGGAACTTGTTCCATCAGCAAGTGAAAGAACTGACCATATGCAAAAATCTGTCACATTTGCAATGCAAGGGAAACTCGTGCACGACAGCCTGTCCTGTCACTGTTACCGCAGTCAAAAATCTAAGGACAAAAACAAACAACCAAAACAAAACATCCAGTAAATGTTATCTTTTATGACTAATAGGCTTTCAATTAACCAGGTCAGGGGCTATAGGGAAAAATATCAATACTGCCCACTTCATTTGAACGCAGGGTTGATGATAATCGGCTTACTGCAGTGCATATGGAAACCTTTATCCTTAGAACCTTTGCTTCCATTGTTTTAATGTCAAGTGTGCAGCAACTCACCTGCAGAAAATCAATTTGCCAATTGAAAGAATTAGTTCAGTGGGGGGGAATAGGTAGCTCAGGTAGTGATTTCAAATATGTTGTTTAGGAAATTAAAGTGTTCAGTCCTACAGCATGTTTGCAGATGTGTTTTTCTGCAAGCAGACTTAATGTGTATGTGTTATCACTTTGTAAAGGGAACAGACGGAGGGAGAGCGAGAGGGTGTGTGAGTTTAATCTGAGGATTAGTGGGAACAATTTGGAGAAGTTCTTGCCATTACGCTCTCAGCAGGCTACTTCTGTTTTCTGTTAACGCTCCTCTTGAGTCAAACAGCTCTCAACAGTCCAACTTCAGCCCATGTTAGTATTCCCTTGAGCATCATGTGTGACTAAGAAGTCCTGCACAGTTATGAGACCTGGCACAGATGTGTGTTTGTGTTCAAGTCAATGAAATAAATGCATGATGCTCAGTTACGTCAAGGGCTAAATGAATGTTTCACAGTATCTTTTAACTAGCGTTTAATTCACACATCTACATACTCAGTCATTTTTATGACATTTGACTGAAAAAAGCCTGCTTTGAAAGCTGGGACACAGCTTGCTCCCAACTTGCAACACTGCAAGGAAAATGCGTTCCAATTAAAGAGGTTAAAATTGTACCTAATAATACAGAAAGCAGGAGCAGCAAAGTGTACCAACAGTATCAAAGATAAAAGTGCTCAGTATGCACTTTTGAATCAAAAGGTAGTGATGGTTCTACTACATGCTGAAATTCATAGTAGTCTGTGAAAGTTTGGCACTGTGGGAGCCGTAGGTTCACTGGAAATGAGTCCTTGCATTGCTGAGTTTCAGCTTTGACGTTGTTATATGTTCAGTTATGACTGTTGTAGCGCAATAATAACATTCATGGCCAAATTTTGTTGGGAAGTCTCTACCTGATCGACCAAATAGCTTAGTCAGCCAGTTGAACCACATCTTAATCACACATGAATGACGAGGACCAACCATGAAATAAAAGCTGATTGGAAGAGAAAAACATTTATGAACGTTGTTGAGCAGCTTGCAAACAATTTGCTATGTTTGTGGGTGTCTCCTACAACTAGATAACGTGATATTTACAGTGCATTATCACTCCTTCTGGCATCTCATCTATCTTTCGGTCTTAATGTTGCCAGATGTGTTTCTGACCACCCCTAAGTGTTTGGGGGTTATTTTGCCTTTGTTTACAGCTTAACCTAATGTCTTTTTGTGCTGTCTAATTACAATTCAATCACAGTGATACAGTATGAGAAGTTGATCGGTCGCTCTCTCTTGTCTGTCTGTGATGTCAGTCACACTGCATACAGGCCTGTAAAGCATACTCCACTGTATGTTTGACGTATGTTTGCCAAATGGATGACAGGCTTTTCCACCAACATCTTCTCACCAAACGTCACCACCTCCCTCGGGTGGTCGCACATCGTCTTTCCACTCTGCTGTTTACACCCGTGCGCCTTTGATACAAATGTCTATTTGTTTTCTGAGGCCTCTGCCTTGTATACCATGGGCAAGATAAATATTTCGAAGCTTCATAGGGATAAATAATTGATTTATGTCACACAGCAAAGCACGGCATCCCCACAGCAGTGCTTTGTTTAGGGGCTGGAATATAACTGAGAGGACAATAATGTTTACCCTGGCGGTATCGCAATTAACAGACGAAAACAGCTGCATACATGCATCCGAACCTGTGTCGAATTAAAGAGCGATTGTGAACAAGTACAACTCTGGTTTTTGTTTACGTGCAGTGAGGGAGAGCAATAAACAGAACTGGGTGAGACGGGTTGAGTGATACGGTCCCTCTGATGGGAGAGCTGCAAATTGATTCACACACATGCCAAGATGGTCCAGATAGGTCTGTGAGTCTGTCTGTCATTTGTCTCTTAACCTGTTTTATGTCCATTTGACTCCATTCTAATACACCATCTCAGTGCCTCTCCTATTTTACATGCGTCTCTATCCTTTCAGCTTTTCCTCTCCTGTCTCTCTCTCTCTGTCTGCCTCTCCCTTCCACTGTCTCTCTCTCTCCTTCTCACACACATTCTCAGACACTCTCACACAGAAATTCTCATTACCTCATTAGCAGAGGCAGCTCTCATTTAGCTCTTTAATGACGGTTCTAGATGAATGGGCCTGGTGCTGATCCCAGTGCTGTGACTGGATTAGTGATAATGACTGATCTATGGGAAGTGTGACAGGCTCATCTCAACTCTCCTCAGGTCTTATCCCCTTGCCTAGGACCAACCAAAGTGAAGTCCACAGGCCAAATCTGGCCTTTAACACAGTTTAGATTTTCTTGAAATGACCCACTTGGCTCTATTTGACTGTGTTATAAATGAATTATTTGGGGTAATCCCATTTCACTTTACTTTGATAGGAAAAAAAGTTTCATTTTTAGAACCACAGTCAGCCTTCTTAAATCACATCGCTCATTATCGTAATTTTCTATAGTACACAGAATAAAATAGTTAAAGATGTCATTATCTATTAAGTTACATTTCTATGCTTTCATACCATATACACATGGTCAAATAGTCAGGAATAAGTTTTATAGTTATTTTGTTATATGGATATATATTTATTTGCCGCTTTGGGCAAATTAGTTATAAATGTTGTGATATGTGCCATGGACTTATATCATAGCTAAAGATGAAATATAACGAAGATAACAATATTTATAATCTTTTTTGTCAATCATCAGGCTATAAGAATTTGTGGATGAGCAGATTTTCTCACTTGATCATTTTTTTCAAATTTGCCAAAAACTCGCTAACATGTCTGTATGTGTTCCTTTTTGTGTTACATGGTCCTTTTTGTGTTACATGGTAAATAATTGTGTGTGCATGCTGACATGCACATTAAATTACTGTATGTATACATACACATCTTTTTGCATGGTTTACTGTCAATCCCACCATTATGCCTCACTTCTAACCTCGAGGCAGTGGTTTGATCTCCCACAGTCGGCCCAGAGCTGATCCATCAGCACTGCCAGTCAACTTCCAGCCTCTGCAGACCCAGGGCCTCCAGTCTACGACCACAGGGGACTGGAATCTCTGTCTGGAACACCCAGCAAGACCACTGAGATCCACAGAGGACCAGCCGGGCTGAATTAGTTAGGGCTATTATCGTGCTCGAAGCATATATTAAGACCTTATTGACAAAGAGTTGTTAAGTGACACATTTTCTAACAGTTTCACTCAGCTGGTTAAACTGCTGATGATAAAGTTTTTATCTGGAAGAGCTCACGGTCTGCCAAGTCACATAATATATCAAAATACTACATGATCAGAGAAATGTCAGAGATTTTTTCATAAAAAAGAAATAAGATGGAGACAAGGTAGGCTAAAATTTCCTAAAAGAAGACGATAAAATGTAGACAAAGGAAATGAAGGACACAACACTTTATAGAAAATAGAAAAAATAAATATAAATTATATATAAAGACATAACAACACACAAAAATCAAAACAAAGAAGGAAGAATATAAAAATAATGATAACTTTTTCTTCATTGAAAATGCCTCTATGGCTATTTTAACTGTTGTGAAATGGTAGCAAAAATATAGGTTGTCTGCGATGAAAATGCATTCATTTTTAAAAATAAAATAAAAACATGCGCTAGAAATAGTACTGTTCATTTTAACTCCAAGAATCACTATCTCAGGTGCTAAAGTAGAAGTTTCAACTTCATCTTTGTCTGAGATAAATAGTGAAAAGCAACTTATCTAGTGACTCAGCGTTAAGCTCAGGGGCATTTGTTAACACCTCTTGAAACTGTGTATTTGTTGATCAAGGTCAGTGGAATGACAGTATGATCTGATATTACAGAGCCTCAGCATCCAGAAAGGAGGAGGCTGTAGGGAACGGATGGCTGGATGGGCCGAAGGAGTAATGATGGAGTATGCTGTTCATCTCTCCCTGCAACCAAAGGTCAGCATTCATTTCGTTTAACCATGATAACAAAGGTTCCCGAATTGTGACCATCACGGGATGTATTTAAACCCAAACCATAATCATTCTGTGACTAAACCATGCTGCCACGTTTAACCATTGTATCAGAGGAGAAAGTGGTCATATGAACTATTTTAGCCACAGCGATTTGTTTCAGTTTTGGCAGGCTTTGACAAATGTTGACTTGCTCCTCGGGACACCAGATCAGAAAATAATATATGCCTTATTTTGGAAGGCGATTAGGTTAGGATGACTTTACAGGCTCAAGCAGTGACTTCATTCTTTCAACAAGTTATTGAAATACTCTTTTAATAGATAGAGGAAAAATTAAGTCCTTTCGCATTCATTAAAATGAAATTTAATACACCAAGTTTGTAGACTCAACAATATCTATTTAGTGCCCAAACAATTTTCACGTCAAGGGGGCATTTATGAATGGCTTTTGTTCAGCTGTGTTACAGAATTGCATATGGGAGGAAAAAATCTTTCTGTATCCATTTCTGTGACCATGCTGGTTGAAGTCTGTGAGGGCTAGATAATGTAATACCCCCTTCCCCTCCTCCTCCCCCCTGCACGTTACCCCACGGTGTGTGTGCCCAAGGCAGTGGGCGCCCTGGCTCCTGTGACTAGTGGGTTTGCTCCCTTCAGCAGCACCACTCATCTCCCTCTTTAATGTCATTTAGCTGCAGGGTGGCCAGCGCCTCACTCGCCCATTAATCCCATTCCAAATGCCATAACATTTCCCAAAAAGCCCCTGCTTCTTAAAGCCGATAATTAGAATGTCTATTTAAAGTTCACCGCTCTCCCTTGCCATTATCAATTAAAAGCCGTTTAAAAGAGATCGGTGGCAATCGTCAACAAATTAAATCTCTTCCTCGCTCTTTGACGTAAAGTCCAGAATGCGTAATAGGGGTCACGAAAGGCCGTCAGAAAAGAGAGCAAAATGTGAAATTTGAAGCAACTCTTTAACAGTTCCACTGTTAAAGAGTTGCTTCAATTCACTGGGCTGTAGATGCTGTAGAGTAGAGAGCGCTTTGGAATGGCTATATCATCATGTGATATAATTTGATAAAAGGAAGGATTAGATGCAGAAAAGAGGCCAAGTGAAGTTCTGATTAAGAAAGCTTGGAGGGGGGCAGTAAGGTCAGCGAGTCGATAATGCTTATATTCTTTAGTAGAATATAAGCTAATAAAAATCATAATCAGATGCTTCACATTCAGTCCCCACCCATTATATTTGTGCAGCAGGCAAAAAATGTATGTTTTGCTAAATGGCACATGGTGTACAAAGAACTTATTAGTATGTGATGTAACCATGAGGAAAGAATCTTTGGCTCTGCCGTCGTCATTCCTTAGTCAAATTTCTTGTCATATTTTTGAAAAGACCCATTAATGTGCATGCTGTTTGTCACGTGATTAACAGGCCAGCAAAGGTGAAACGTTTTGCTTTCCACTTTGGGCCAATATTAACAAACACATGGAGGCTGAAAGAAAATGATTTTTGAGATTTTCATTAGGCGGCATTATCTCATTACTGGCTGACGGTGATACATGAGTGTTGCACAGAGGAAAAGGATCATTTTCCAATGGAAGACCAAACCTTATTGTTGGGAATGTACCATCTGGATCTCAAAGGGCTTTGCTCCCACATCTATCTTCTCTGGGATAACACAGGAGTCGGCACGTGGGAGGCAAGAGTGATGGGTGATGAATTATATACACTTTTGGCAGATTGTGATCTGTTTCTCTGTTCTCTATTTCTCTGGCAACTTGACGCTGCATATGACAAACCCAAATCATGAGCCTGAGCGTGTGGCAAATGATCATTTTAAGGTATTTTATCATAACACACAGCTTTGATATACCTTGAAAAATACACATTTAGCGTTACTGCATGCATGCATGGAAACAAAGCAATTTTAAAAAGCATGTTTTCTTAATCCTACAAAACATTTGTGAAAAGGTTCTTCTTCTGTGTGGGGGCAGAATAACAGTTCCGGAGCAAAGCTATAAAAAAAAAAAAAAAAAAGCAAACATATTATAATGTTTGATGAATAACTTTTTGTTGCGTGCGCGCATGCATGTAAAGCCCATTATGTTTGATGTCACTCTCAGGGGCACACAGTGTCCCCTTGTTCCTCCTACCTCTGGCGGTGACAGGGTGAGCCTGAGGAGGTGTGCCCTCTAATAAAACATTTATATCCAGCAAAACAGCGTGTCCAGCTCCAGCCACAACACAGGCTTTGACACCGGGGGTTCTTTTGAAGTTCGTCAGCAAGATTTAGAGGCTTTTCTAAGGGGGGCCCATTGTTCAGCAGCCAACCCCCCTCTCCCCTCTCCCCCCACCTCCCCTGCATTAAGAAGCCGGGTGCTAAAGTCTCACAGTAGTCAGCAGCCACTTCAAAAGATGCCCCACATGAAAGGGCTCTGTTTGACCCCTGCCCAGTAAGTTGCAGCTAAAATGGTGGTTTGAAAAGTGGGGCAATTTGTATCAACTCAATAACTTACTATACAGCCAAACAGGAAGGTCGTGCCTTTATGCCGTGGCCTTAGCCCCAGCCCCATAGCAACAAGACATCAATGCAACATCAGTTCCCCAAAACACCGACTTGCCCTCTTTCAAAAAGATGCATGTAAACAAGGCTCGATTGTGGTGAGACAATCAGCCTCCAATTGTGGTACACAGGCGTGCAAAAGGAAGCAAAGTGAGGACAGGAAGTGTGTGTGTGTTGCTCTTTTTTTCCAACACTGGCACAGCATAACTGTCCCTCTTAGACTGGGAGATAATGTCTGATAATAGTAGGCTAATGATGCTTGGATTGATTGAATTAGCCCAGAGGCCCAGCGGGTCAGAGTCTTGGAGCCTTAGAGTGACTCACCTTCCCCCCGCAGCTCTACACACACCCTCCTGGGAAAGGCAAAGATCGGTGTTTCCCCTCAGGTCCCAGTTTTTACAGCTCAACCAAAATTCTCATGGCGCTAAAATCAATGTTGCCATTGTTGAGGCCAAACAGCACGTCCTGACCATGGCCAATCCAAAGAATTCCAAGTGGCAGGGCCTGCTGGCCTGTTGGGATCTACAGATTTGATTATGAGGAGGGCCAACGTTGTTTTTCAAGCCTATCACATAAAGAGGGTCTTGTTCTGCATCAGGACAATGGGACCTCTAAGTGGCATGTGAAACTGACCCAACCAAGAGCAATAATTCAAGCCTTTGATTTGACAAATGTTTTTGTGCCTTCCTCCACATCTGCAAATACCTACACTTTCCTGCAACCACTCTCTCTCTCTCTTTCTCGCTCTCTCTCCTTTCTTTCTGTTCCAGGAAGAACTGGCTTACACAAGATTTAATCCAGCCAATGGAAACGGGAGGGTGAGAAAATGAAAGGAGCACAACGACTTTGGTGTGAGGAAAGGAGAAAAGAACTCATCACGTTGGAGAGAAAATGTTGGGCACGCAGATAAGTTTGGCTGTTTGGCTTTTGTTGTTTGAATTAAAATAAAGGTTTCCTTCTCTGCTGTCACATTGTATTAGTGGCAGCTGCGATGGCTCCTATCAGGCCTGCTCCTGGCTGCAGCTCTGTGTGGAGCGAAGCTGACGGTGTGTGGAAACTAACACAGGCAGTGTGCTGTGACCGCGTCACCTGCAATCAGGCCCAGCAGCCAGCCAGATTAATCATGACAGTAGGCAATATTTCCAACATTATTAGAAGAGAAACCTAATATTTTGGGACATCAGGGATCCCAGTGCCGGTGTCCATCAAAGTGAGAGCCTTCATTTAATGCTCCTTGGATGGGTAACCCTGGCACTTAACCCCTTTTAGATATTCCATCTCTCTCCTCTCCTCTCACCGCACACATACACACACGCGCACACTGGCGCACACAGACAAACACGTATACAAGCTGATGGCTTATGATGAGACATCCCTCCCAAACAGAAGTGATGCATTTATTCCCAACACAATTTCTCACTGCCATTACGCCGTGTTTTCACAAAGCCAAACAAGAAATTGTACACCTATATCTGCCCTATAACATTAGTCTTATTTGCCGGGGATTGTGCAAAAGGCGGTGAGGGTTAGTGAAAACAAAATGGAACTGCCACACCTGCGTACACGTGTGATTGTGTGTGCCAGATGGGACCCACACTTCTTATTGTGTGCACATGGATGTGTGTATATTCTTTACAGGTGTGTGATGGGAGTCTGATGTCTGCAATGTGTCTGGGGGATCTTATTGTACTTCTCTGTGCACAGCAACTGCCACTTACTCTTTATATTTAGTGTAGTGCGTGTGCATGTGCATGTGTGTATGTGTGCATCGAATTTGATTTGATGTGATCGTGTCTGGCATGTAGTGTGTGCAGGTGCTGTGAATCGTAGAGATCTAATCGTGACTCAACCCTGCTCCTCTCTTCTGTTCCCAGGACATTTTACCCCTCAGAAGGTCTGTCGATGGACAACGTGTTTGCATATGGATTAACAAATGCTCTCACACAGACACACACACACACACACACAGACAAACAAAAAGCTCAATGGTTTGTGTCAGTACACATGTATACTTTTCTAGCTTTGTAAATGTGTTATTGTGTCGAAGTCAAGCACACACAAACTCAACATCAGTGAAATAAAGAATGTAAAATCTGTCTTTCAGACATTTTTTTTCTCATATACTGATATTCTTTTCAAAATATTAAAATATAAAAATTCAGTGACAAGCTAAATAATTACGCATAGGTCCAGTAAAGAGCTTTCAATCATTCGACATGATCTTCATCAGCAGATGGAATAAGTGGTCATGGAAAGGAAATTTTCTTCCCAAGTTCAGGACCTGCTATGTTTACTTAAAGATAAAAAAAATGAACAATAATCTAACGACACAGTCCAGTTTTTAACTGTTCTGTTCCTTTTGGCCATATCACATGAGCTTCATCAGCTAATCGAGTTTAATATAGGTGAAACATACTATATAACTCATCATCATCATTATTGTAATTATGATTATTATCCTCATGATTATCATTATTACATAAAATGTTTTGTGCAGCATTTAGTGATGGAAGTCTTTGTTTTTTTTCCCCACTTTTTAGAGCCTTGCATATTTGATCCCAAAATAACTCTCTGGATTTTATCAATTGACTAAAATTGAATTTGACCTGTCAAGCAACTTGGCTAATGTGATTATGTCATCACTCAAAAGCCAGCTATTGCTGACTGTTATTTTTCCACCATAACTTTAAAAACACAAAATTTTTTATACACCCGTTGAACTCACGAATTTGATTTATTTGATCTTAATTGAAAATGAATCAATACCACCCTCCAAGTTTTCTTGAGTTAATTAGGATTAGTTAAAAAAAAAAATAGAAGTGACTATGACAAAAGCATCATGACGCCACAAATGAGCACTGCACCTGCTAACTACACTTCCTCGGTGACAGCCATGCTTTTACAGTGTGTATACATGCACACACTGCATCATCAACAGAATGACATATCAATCACATTGACCCCTGAATCACTGCTATTTATTTGCTTGTCAAAGGACTCAATTGGCAATCAATGCATGGTTAGTTTCATTTTGCTCATTGACTGACCCCCTCATTCGCAGAGCCTTGTTTAGGGGAGGAAAGGAGAGCGGGACAATGTTGTCCTGTTGGCTTGTGTCTCTGCTGTTTTCATCAGGGGGTTTGGGGTGCCTAATACACCATGGCGGTACCCCATTTGTTTAATTTGTAAGGCTCTGACATCAATTGTTGAGCTTCATTTGCCCCGTCGAAACGTCACATGTCACAGCTAATGGGCCGAGCTGTGCGTGTGTGCAATTCACACATGTGAAGTGTATGTATGAATACAGGGGGACGAGGTCTGCATGTGTATGTATAAGTGGAGAGTGCATGGTTTGAAGATATATTCTTATTTAATTTCTTCAAGGGCTGACAATTAGTCTGTAAGTTTTTAAACTGAGTTAACGTGAACAAGGGGGTGCAAGGGAATGGTAATGGTGATTTTGTATGTTAAACAATGAAAACTAAAATGTTTTTTAAACCCAGATTTGAACAGAACTACAGATTATGTCCAGTGGGCACCATTCTTAAACATTCACGTTCATCGTTTTAGTTTGGAAATATCGGACAAGATACAGTCTTGTGTTTGGCAACCCTGCTTCAGTTTTACTCCCAATAATTTCTTGGTGACATAGATCAGTTCCAATTTTTGTTAATGCAGTTGAATTCTACATTTTAGCATCACAACTTCCATTGCTGGTTGTCACTCGTAGTGTTTTCTTCAACTAATCAACTTTACACCAGCTCGCACATGCCCAGTGTACAGGAATGGTCACAAGATCTCAGGTGGAACAGTATGGATGGAGATTCTTTTGGCATTTTTGCTGTTGTTAATGTGACAGTGGAAGAGAGAAATTATAGAATGGAAGAGGTGAGAGAGTGTGACGTGCAGAAAAGGGCCATGGGTCAGACTCTAACCCAAACCACTGTGGTTAAGACTGAGCCTTAATGAACAGGCTCATCTAAGTTAGTCACTTGGAAGCCTTTAAAGAAATTGTATTCATTTTATTAAAAAGTGGACAAGTTTATGTCTACTTTTGGTAAGTCTCAGAGAAAAGACATCTTTCCTGTTGCACTGAAGCTTTTTTAGAACGCCTCAGGAAACTTGGATGGCTATTTTGGACCAGCGTAGATCATTTCTGCGTTGGACAAAAGGACAGATCATTAGGTTCTGCTGTTCTGGCTGTTCTGAACGAATTAATTGTGTTTGGTACTCAATGGACCTTCATGAGAACTCACATTTGCACAGATGCTGCGTGTGTGTGATGATGACCAGTGGTCTGCTTGCTGTTGGAAACAATGACTTCAGAGAGGTCTGTCGCTGTGTGAGTATTCATCTGCTGCCGTGGTCCATTCCTTTCCTCAGGCTGCAGTGACACATACATGCGCACAGATGCACACGCTATACCACCACACATGAGGATACGCATGGCAGTATTAATGTCCCCACATACAGATGCACGCTAACACAGAGGCACGCACACATCCAACCATTAGTCAGTCAGTGAAAAGTGAAGTGCAAAGATGGGCAAACAGAGGGAGTGAGGGCCCACACACCACAGCGATAACCCTGCTGCATGACTCAATTCAGGGAATATGCCCAGTCACATCAAAACATGCTCTTTGTCACCAGGCCCCGAAAAACATGTTTGTCATGTTGCCCTCTGAGGGTTATGTGTTCCCCAACTCGCAGGTCCAAGTATAATTATTCAGCATCTCAAAGGCCACCATTCTTCTCCCCTTATGGCAAATCATCGTCCGGAAGTGATCTAAACATGACCGCGAAAACCTATCACAGAATATTTGAAAGCAAAGCGGGGGAGTTCAGGGGCATAATTCTGTTGTGAAGGGCTAATGCATTCACACCCACACAGATTGACTCACCCTGACAAAAGAGCCTCTTGTTGTCTATTCTAGGCAGCTGGACAGGATGGCGAAACTCAGAATCCTTTGTAGGCCGGAAGAGAAGTCAATCTTTGTCAGATTTTTACAGAGTATGTTTTACCATACGCCTTTGCACGGCCGGTCAGGCATTCAACGTTGCAACAAGGCTAAAGAAAGTTTGCATAGATTAGCAGTGTTATTGCAAATGTTAAACCCACTTATGTGTTAATCAAGCCTTTTTGGAAAGGCTTTGTCTGTGTGGGAATTTTTCTTTTTTCTTTCTTTCTTTTTTTTTTTTTTTTTTTTTTTGAAATCGTCTTCTGACACCAAGGCTGTTTATCTTTGTAAACTTCACATAGGCAAACTGAATGACTGAAGCCTGTTAGCAATAGAGTGAAGATAAATCAAAGAGATGCCAGTTTCCCCTTAAAGGTAGTTAAAAGAACATTGCAGTGGGAGACAGAGCTAAGCGTGACTCTAATGTAAATTGTTCAGTGTAAGTGGAAATAAACTGAAAATAAAGTGACAGCAGAGGGAAGAAAATACGAATTTCCCTATAGGTATTTGTTGTTATCTCCTCAATAAGACAAGATAATGTTTAGTGGAGAGGAAGGGGAAGGACATTGCCCCACTTCAATTCAAATCAGTTTTCCTTAATAGGCTTTTCAGTGTTGTTTTAATTTCACTATATGGGCACTTACCCACACATTACATCCATATGTGATTGCTAAGCTCATGTCTAGGTTTCAGGTTTTCCACAAGGTTTCAGAAAGTGGGTTAGGAGTTGGACTGGCATTCCCCTTCAGCCCTACGGGGCGTATGGATCTGTCTGTCTGGACAGCGATGGCCAGCAGATTTGCCAGTACAAACTATCACAATGTTGTACCGTACCTGGTCTCCTCCACTGAAAAGCCCTCTATGATTCCCCGTCT
This sequence comes from Remorina albescens, assembly GCA_034769265.1. Taxonomy (NCBI): domain Eukaryota; kingdom Metazoa; phylum Chordata; class Actinopteri; order Carangiformes; family Echeneidae; genus Remorina; species Remorina albescens. Next base: position 9,201,477 of record CM068489.1, read on the forward strand.
CACAGACATTTACTCATCGCTGCTTGGACGTGAGAAGTCTTTGACCTGTGAAGAGGTCAAGGTCATGGGAGCCAGAAGTGCAGTTTAGTACAAATTTCAAACTTCCTGTACAGCTACTCTTCTCAACACTGTCCCCTCTGTGTTGTTACTTATAGCTTGTGCAGTGACTTTTCACTATGTGGTTGTCATGAATGCACTAATAGATAGGGAGTATCCCTGCTGCCAATCAAAATGAACATTTTGCCCCCGGCTGGGTGGAGATTGTTGCAGTAGCACTGAGGCATTCTGTTACATTATTCAATTATCATAAAAGCCTGTTACCTCAAAACAAGTTTATTGAGTTATAAAAAAAAAATTCTATTTTGCACAAAGAATGCAAAGATATGTAAAACCTGAAATCGTGCCAAGTCTTTGGCCTTTGAAATATTTGAGCATCAGGTTTTGGACACTAAATGTGCAGAGATTTGACTTATTCTGGTGCAGAAGAAAGTAGCTAAAAAAAAAAAAAAAAAAAAAAAGGAATAAAATCTCTGACAAATGGAACTGTGAATATGTCTGAATAATAAATATGTTTTCCCATGATGTCCTGCAACAATTTTTCCTCAGATTCTAATCCAAAGTTAGTTGGAACACCTCAGATCTTTCATCGTCTTCTCTGTCATTTTTCCACATACAAAAAGAAAGGGGAAGGCAAGAATGCAGGACTTGAGACTACCTGCGCAGGTGTGCGTTTGTCCGCTTGTGGACCACAAGCACCTATGAGCATGTCACTGTATACAGTATGTGTTGTGAGTGTGCGTTTCTCAGTTTTCCTCGGTGTCGCGTTGGGTTTTGTAAGAAACAAAACACACTACTGGCTGTCACAATGCATTTAGCAGCCCTTGTCTGTGGTGAAATGTTTGGTTACTCTGTCAAACCTCTCTGGCACAGGCCCAGGTTGCAAATGAACGTATAGCTCCTATGCACCTTGGTGATTTGTTATCCAAAGGACTGTTTAAATAAGGCATTTAGACAGGGGTGTTCATCTACCAACAAAGGCTCAGCTGTTTTTGCAGATGCAATGACTGTCAAGAGTCTCAGCTGGAAATGCATGTATTCATGCACAGCTGAAATGCACCCCCACATGCCCCCCCCCGATACACGCCCACCCACACTGTTGCCAAAAAATCTCAGGTTTGCCTGTGGTACTTTGGCCTTCGAAGTAGTGGTCGGACACTTTCAGTTGTGTCTTGAGTGTGAAATAGAAACTGTGTGTGGTCTGTTGACTTGTACGAGCTGCTTCTCTTCAGGGAGATTACAAACTGAAACTGTGAGTGTATCTGAATATATACACTCACATTTAGTAATTATTACTCTATGACAGAATACTTACAGATGAGAAGCACATGACTTTTGTCAGATGTTCTCTAATGTGTCCTCCTCCATTTCAGCTGACTTATTATTATGTTAAACTATATAATTTACTGGCCTGGACTGAAGTACAAGGCATTGCTTATCTTGTGACTTATATTGACGTTAACATTAGTATGCCGCTGTTGCTTACTGCTGGATTTTTTCATGAATGACAAAAGTAATCAGATAACTAAATGGGGGGAAAAAAAGCATGTAAAGAATTCTGCAAATCTTAAAAGAGTTGCCATAAAAAAGTATATTGTTGACTTTGACTCCATTAATGTTTGAAATCAATTTGTTGGTTATTGTCTCCGGACTTTGCGCCTTAGTTACTTTCATTGCTGTCGAATAGAAAAAAAAACAAACAACAACAACAAAACACAAAAGCTCAAGCAATTTAGGAACCTATTTTGATGAACCCGGCATTCGTTCAGTACTTATCTGAATCATCTGAATGATGGTGTGTTTATGACGATCAATATAACTCGATGCTCATGGCTTTAAAACCAGATTATCCAAAACAAAAAAAAAAAACCTTGCCATGGTGGTCCACACAGGAGACTAAACGATACAGTATGTATTCTGGTTTCTCCTGTAATGTAAAAATCTCCATTGTTTTGGAGTGAGTGTTTGTGTAATCTAGAGACACCCTAGAGGCAATGTTTGTTCTCCCCCTAGGTCTGTCAGAAAATTTTCATCTTGCTTTCATTTTTTATAAATTTTCGTCCAGAGAGGACAATCATGTATTCAAACCTTCGATGAAATGACGTTACAGATTGAGTTTTAGCAACAGTTGCTTTTGACCATGGTCATGAATGCGACCTTTTTTGGTTGCGGTGCTTCTTCTGGCAACCGAAGACCAGAAACAGCCTATAAGGAGCACAATGGGTCCTCTTCAACTGAAATTGGCCTACACAGGCCTACAAGGGGCTGCCTGCTGAAGTGATTGCACTTAGAGATGTAATTTCACTTTGAACAGACTTATTTCTTGAGAAAATACCACATATATTGGATTTGAACTCGTGTTAAATTCAACCACATGGGCTAAACAGTTTCATAATGTTAACCAATTGGATTAGTGTTTGCCTTGTCCGTGGTGCTGATGGAAACATAGGACTCATTTAAGGCAAGGCTGGTATCCCTCTTGGGCTTGTCACGTGTTCCACAAAGTATATGAATGATTATAAATAATCTAATAAACTCGTGATCAAGTTAGTTCTTAGAAATCTGAGTGGGATAGGCCTGAATTGTAACATCAAATCTGCACTCAGACCCACGATAACAAATTTGAGTGCTTGGAGCTTTTCACGTATGTGTATTTTTAAAGCTTAAAGCTTTAATATGCTACATTTTAGCAGAGGATCTACTGTCACATATTGTTGTTGTTGGCAACCAGCAAAATTGCCATCCACCAATCGGGCAACTTGATTGTTAGATATAAAATAATTGTGATGTTGGTTAACAATTAGCATCATTACCCAACAGATGTAACTAAAGAAAACCAGTCTTCTTCCCCTTTAGCAGTGTTTATAAATGTTGAGAGAACATTGTTTTTAGTATTTCATTACATTTAATCAATGCATACAATCATTCATACATATGTCAACAAGAACCAGATAAAATAACTGCTTCCCTGCGTGAGGGTATCCAGATGATTTCTTGAGGGCTGCAAAATTCCCTCAAGTTAGAATTGTAGCCAAATTTCTATTCAGATGACATAGTAAAGGGAATGTATACCACCAAAACACAACTAAAGTGAGTTATACCAGTTCAGGTGGAGAAAGAATTGCAAGAAAAAAATTAGGAGAGGGATAGAGAGAGAGTGAGATTTGCATAAAAAGTGTCTCATTTGTTCTCCTGACAGTGTCTTCCCTCTCGGGTCTATGCGTCAGAGCCTGGCTCTCCCGCTGTGTGGCCAAAGTTCAGAAAAAGACCCTACGGTGTTTTCTGATTGATCCAGCCAACAAACAATGAAGACTGTGTGTCTTGTGCATCTTTGCCATCTCAGTGCGGGTTAGAGCGCTAGCCATCTTTGCCCCCTCTCCTGCAGACAGTTGACATGTCATGATGAGTGAAAGGTGTGCAGAGAGTGAGGGAGCAGAAGCAGCATGATGGGACCGACGGTACGTGACAGAGAAGTGGGGAGTGAGCTTTGTTTGGGTCTGAGCGTGTTGCAGCTCGGCCTAATTGAAGGATGTTTTAATGCTGTCGGAGGATGGCAGGCTGGAATAATCATAGCTATTTGTTTGCGCAGCAGACACCCCGATGGACTTTTAATGGCTACAGCCTGTGTAGCGTTTCCAAGTGCCATGGTGAATGTGACTTTCATTACTGTGTGGAAAACATTGACTCATCTCTTCTGCTTTCCTTTCTTGGTTTACATGAAAACGTTGGACTGTGCATAATTGATGAGGCAGTTGAGTTGCTTGTTGTTTGGAGAGTTTAATCTGCAAAGTTGCAGAGTTGATCCCTGGGTCTAATAGCAAAAACAAATGTTCTGTAGTTCAGGTCGCCATACTATCAGGGCTGAAAGGTGTTGAGTTTTTATTTTTTTTATTTTCTGTCCCAATCCTGAATTATTCACTCATTCATCTCTTACCGCTTCTCTGTTTCTGGGTCGTGGTGGGTGCTGGAGCCAATCCCAGCTCACATTGGGTGAGGGCGGGGTACACCCTGGACAGGTCACCAGTCCATCACAGGGCCAGCACACAGAGACAGACAGAGACCAACAAGCACTCACACTCACACTCAGACCTACGGACAATTTAGAGTCACCAGTTAACCCAAACATGATGTCTTTGGACGGTGGGAAGAAACCGGAGGAAACCCAGGCACAGGGAGAACATGCAAACTCCACACAGAAAGCCCCCAGGCCGGGAACCGAACCCGCAACCTTTTTGCTGTGAGGCAACAGTGCTAACCACTATGCCACTGTGCTCCCCCAATCAATTAAGACTTTTAAAGATATTCTTTAATTAATAAACCTTTTGATGCAAAATATTATATATGCAATTGGTATTACTTTAGTTTACTTTATAGCACTACTAGTAGACCTACGAGGTCATTTGCATTGGGTCTTATTGTTGTATGATTTTGATGTCTTTATTATTTTGGAAACTGGCAATCACTTAAATCCCTGTCATCGTGTTTAGAAATTCAATTCCAATACACACATCTTGATTTTTCCCAAATTGTATACCTCCCATTGCTGCTTCCTGTTATAATTAAGAATCAACACATGTACCGCTTTGTTTGAGGATACAAAAGCATCATCTCGAGGCAGTTATTCACATGCTGACTTTAAAAGGGGAACCAGTTTATTCATTGAGAGATAAGTTTTGTCTGACCTTCTCTAAGGCTGGGTCAGGGGTCACACCACTAAAGGTGGCTGCTGCTACTTCTACTGCCGCTTCCGCCTGTCTTCGCTGCAGCCCCCGGGGCAGAAACTTCCTGTTTGCCAAATTAACAACAAAAGCCGCCTTGTTATCATGCATTATTACTACCTAGCACATCTTAGGCAGTCATGAAATCAGATTGACTGGGGAGGGGGGCAGGTTCTGTAATCCACAGCTGCGGTGGGGGGTCAGTTTAGCTGGAATGGAGCCTTTTTTTTTTTTATTAGCCATTCCCTCCTCAGTTCTTAATAGGGCATTGATCAGTTGGTGGTGGGAGGAGATTGATGGAGAGTAATGTTGTTATCTCCTTAAAGATGTAATACACAGGCCACATTCCGGGTCTCTGAATGTGTAAAATAATGCCCGGATTTTATACAGAAACTGGGGATAACAAAATCGATGTGCACAGCGCATCCTGCTAAAACTACCTTTTCATAGGGTTAAACTATTGATAATTATAATGGGCTTTGCTTAGGAAATAAAAATTATATTCTCTATTGTTAAAAGTAAATGCTAAAATCACAGCACAACTCCATCAGGGGGCTTGGACACACACACATACACACACACACACTGTACTGGTGTTTAATTACATTAATATGCATTATCAGTCGTTAGTAGCTCTTTAATTATGAATGAAGATGTAATGACACGACCATTAATATTTAATTAAAGGGCAATAAAGTGTTATTTGGCAGCATTACAACACTAGACACTAATAAAGGAACGACTTTAACCAGTAATTATCAGAGACAGAAGAGCCCAGCGTCTCTTAAAATTTGTCTCTGTAAAAAGATAAATACAGAGGACAAACAGGTCAAAAGTGTATAGAAATTTGTGTTTGGACACTGACTTCATACTCGTTAGCTTCTCTGAGATCAAAAACCCACAGAACAGCTAACGGCACAAAAGTGTAACAGCCCGATCAAGCTGCAGCGAATTTGTTATCTCTGCTTCTGACTTGCTCAATGCAAAACACAACGTGACAGAAATATGTGATACAAGTAACAGGAAAAAGGGAGGGGAGTGGGCCACTTTAGATATGGTAAAATCCTCCTGCAACACTGAATATCCTTCCATGTGGTAGCCCCCAGCCAAGTCAACATCTCACTGAGTGAGTGAGTTTCTTCAGGCACCAGAAGTTCAATACACTTTGCTGTAATTTATTCAAGAAGTTTTATGTGGCGCGAATCTCACTCAGTCTTGTTTTTCTTTTTTTTTTTTAAGTACTTCTTTTGGCATCATTTGTAATCATAATTTGTTTATAATAAATTCTCTGAGACAGTTGAGGGGCTAAACTCTCAGAGGCAGTCGAGTGTCCAAGTAGGCAGGACGTGTCCAAAGTTTTCCCAGGCAAGAATGCATGATGCCAGCGGGCACAACACATTGCTTAGCAGCAGACACCCATGCAGTGACATTGAGATGCTAAAGCTGTAGCTTGTTTACACAAGTTTCCCCCTTTTCTCTTCTCTGTAGCTACCATTTAGCCAGACAATAGGCACAATGTGGCTCTCATCTGTGAGTGGGCTGAGTTGACAAGGCAAGCAGTCAACTGGGGCACTCTGGTTTGCTCTGGAGTGGATGTTTACAGCAGTGGGTGGAAGCATTGTTTTAACCTAGAAAGCCATGATACACACAGATCTTTCTGAGCAAATAAAAATGGTAAATACTGCAGATGATTCTAACAGTCATTTTAACTTTGGCTTGGAATCTTTACATTAGCCGGATTTCAATGATCTTAATTTTAAATGTAAATTTATTTCAGTCGAAAAATTTTGCTCAAATTGTGTTCAGCGACGACATCTGTAAGGCGTGTTCATGCTTAGATAACTGAAGCACTAGGCTAAAGGAGCTATCTGTACGTTTTGCTGTTGCTACACAGCCAGTATAAGCATTAACAGCTGTATGCCTAACAGTCTAGATGGAATATTATGAATTCATGATACAATTTGGTCCCTTTACTTGCTATGAGCCACCTCCGTTGGTGGAAAATGATGTCAACTGTCTGAGTCACTTTATTTCTTCTCCTTACGTTAGCAAACATTTCCAATAGCAACACAGTGTAGCCTTCAATCTGTGAAGGCTTTGGTGGGTGCTGGAGCCGATCCCAGCTCAGCACACAAAGGCCCCAGCCCCAGGAACCAAACCCGCGACCTTCTTGTTGTGAGGCAACAGCGCTAACCACCATGCCACTGTTCTGCCCTATAAATTAAGTACAGGAAAATGAAAGATTTATCAAAGTGTCAATCATCATCTGTTCCTGGCAAAAAATTATGTTTGGGAGCTAAAAAGCTGTCAACACTGAATTTTAGTGCTTAATTTTTTTTCCACATTTGCTGCCCTGCCTGTCGGTGCTTTCTGATGCCATCCGTCATGTTGTCTATCAGTTTATTAATTGTTTAGAATTACTTTTGCTTTTTGTGCATGGCTTTTATTGTGTTTAGTGTCTAGGTTCTGCTTGTTTGTGACCTGTTAGTTTGTCACTCTGTCTTGTGTAATCAATTTTTGTTGATGCTGGTGTTGTTGTTTCATGTTGCTTCTGTTATGTCTGTAGCAATTGTCTGTTGTTTGAGCTGAGTTTATGTTAGCTTGTGTGTGCATGCATGGACTTTTGCATAGTTTTCTGCCTTTTATTCTTTATTCAGATTTAGCCTTCTAACCCTTTAATGCATTATCTGTATGTTCATCATTTTATTCTCTTTTAGGGTGACTACTCAACATCAGTCCAGGGACAGCAGATGTAAAATAGCCTTTTGGCTAATTCTGGCATGTTTACATTTGTTAAAATGTTTTATTAATGTGCATTGTCCCTGATTATTAAACCTTTAAATAAATAAATAAAAATGCTTATAAAAAGCCAGTTTAAAGTTAGGAAAAGGTGGCCAAAAAACAACCCCAGTTAAAAATATTAATTACTGGACACAAACTTCAGCCTCCTGCATGGAAGTCAGACATGCAACACAAGCATCCACCACCTATTTTTACTATTTTCTGCCTCGCTACATGTGGAGCACACTACTCTATGACTACTGCAGGGATGTTGAAACTGAATTTAAACCATGAAGTTGGTAGCAAAGCATCAGGATGACAGTGTATGGGTTTTTTTCCACTCGATTACTTAGTAGATTGACTGATAGAACAACACGTACATCCAGGAACAGAAAAACATTCAACAGTAAACGGTGTGTATGCTTTTTTTCTATCACTGCCTGTCGCTTCTTTGCACCTGTATGAGTTGTATCCTGATCGTGCACATCTCCGGGCCAACTTCCAACAGATTGCAGGGCTGACACGCAGTCTCACAGCTCCCTCGGCGTATATTAAGTCCAGCTAATGAGCTGGTCAATGTGACGAGAGGTGGCTATGATCGATGTCCCCTCTGAATTGATGTGCTCTGCCAACGAAGGACACTGACCCACCGTGAAATGTTGATGAAGTAGCCTCCTGGAAGCTTGCACTTCTCCATGGGCTGTGAGGAGCCTGTGAACACAATCACCATCATTTTACATTTAGGATGATCACTTGGAGTTTTGTACAAGCTAATAAAACTAGTATGACTGTAATTGTGACGGCATTCATGGAAGGTTATGATCACAGTTACTTAGAAAGTTTAAAACAGAAAATGTATTTGCTTTAAAACTGATGCGATACACATTAGATTAATTTAAACAGCCAAAGTTTAAGGAGAAGTTGTGCATTAGTTTAGTCAATAATTTGAGCAACAGTGGGATCATCAGATTTACTGCACTTACTATTTGAGCTCAGGCACATGCACCACGGAGCAGAAATGTACAGTATTGCCTATAGAAGAGATTATGGGCAGCATTAAAATGGAAATTGTGTTTTCCTAGTCATGTAAAAGTTAATATGCAGCTCAGCTTCTTTCATCTTCGTCTAATCACAAATATATAGGTACCTTTGCTTTTGCTCACCTCCGGCACAGTGGAAGAGACCAAGCAAAATCAGCATATAGTAATCACCAAAAAATTCCCCAGCAGAATATATTTGCATAAGATTATTACTCATTGGCAGTGACCCCGAATAAGGATGAGCCACATTACTAATAGGCTTCTCTTAATGCTAATATATAAATCCTGGGATATATATCCACTTTGACATTAATGACTAAATGTTACTTTTCAGACTTGTCGCAACGATGATCAAAAGTACTTCACTTTTTCCCCTTTCTCTTTAAAATTTCAGTTCTGTCTTCCTTTTCCGACTAATATTGTGGATAAAAGATTTCTGTATGTCAGGCTTAAAGAGGAGAAATTATTCAGTGACTCTGGCAGAGAAACTTTTAGAGGCACTGCGAGAGGGACAGCTCTGAAGTTGTGGAGACTTTGTTCTATCATCTGTATCGAATAGTTTGGGTAAAGTAAAAAGGTTTCTCCTCACTGGATTTGAAATATTCCATTTTAAAATATCACTGATTTCACAGCTGTTTGCAATGTGCTGTGGTTGATATGTTGGACTAATATGTACGCTGGGAAAGTCTGTGTCTGCTGTGTTCTCCCTAGCCCTCTTTTCCATCTTCCATCTGGGCTTCCTTTGTCTCAACTGCACATTAACCAATATAGATGAAATGCCTTAAAAGAAAGAAAAAAAAAAGAAAAAAGAGAAAAGGTCCCACCCGACTGGTCCGCTATCACCACTTCTTGTTCAGTATGCAGCGCGGGCAACGGCTCAATTAACCAGAAGCCCCTAGCCATCACACCAGCAGGCTGCCTCATAATATTTCCCATAATGTTTCATCCAATTTGGAGAGTTTGACGTTTACCCCCTGCAGGACTGCAGTGAGAGACAATGACCGAAGGCAAGGGGGGCACTGAAGTGGTGCTGTATTTGATTATGTGTGTGTGTCTATGGTCATGAAGGCTCAAAATCATCACACAGGCCTGTAGGTGAGCAGGTATCATCAGCCCTCCTTTTTTTTTTTCAACTCTTCCAAAACTTTGCAGGTGCTGGGGCATATAGTTTTTTTTTTTTTTCAAACTCTTGTATATAAACTTAACAGCCCACAAAAAAGTAGAAAGGGTATGTATGCATATGTGAGTGAGAGTGTGTAAAAGTTATTTTGTAAAATACTGCACACTCCACAGAAGTAATAGACTGCTGAGTTAAGGCTGTTTATAGCACAGTACCATTGGATAAAGATAATGTTTTAGCACAGTTTCACAGGGCTAGACGCCATAACATCCTCGAGTCTGGAGCAAGACTTTTCAGAAGACAATTTTAAGGCCTCCTGTCATTAGCATGACCCTCCTTTTACCTTGCTGCCCTCAGCCCTCCCTCTTTTTCTCTGTCTCCCCTGCTCCCTCGGACAGAACAGGACTCTGCAGCTCGTAAGTGACAGTGGAGGAGTCACCCCGGTGGAACTGATGCCCCCGATCAGCGATGGGCTGGAAAAGCATAAAGACAGAACAGAAAGGGGTGGAGGGTGAGGGGGGAGAACGCTGAGACAGCACTTTTCCCAACCCACAGAGGGAGAGAGGGCAGTGGGATGGAGTGAGGGAGGTAGATAGGGAGAGGTAAAGAGGGGCAGGAAGAAGAAGGAGGGGTCTCATTTATGATTAAAAGATAGTCCAGATAATCCTGTGAGCCTGGCCCATCACTCTACTTTAAAATGCAGTTCTAATGGCACTTGGGGAGGAAAGGGAGGTCTAGAGCATCATTAACCAGAATCTCTGAATCCTTAACCCAGGGTAGGGTACGTCCCACCTGGGGAAAGAGACCACCTAAGCTGCCTTGGAGCTGTGGGTGATGGTGACACATGTGCCTTGTGTGAGAAATCTGTGGCCGGTGGACGCCCGTTGTTGAGTTTTCAAACTGTGCGTCTGCTCTTAATTAAAAAATAAGCAAGTCGAGCCACAGAGCTCAGAACGCGTGTGCATGCGTGCTGTATGTGTGCCAGCGTGTCCGCCATCTCGGCGTCTTTTCTCTTCAACATGTCGCTCCTAATGAGTAGGTGATTAACGATAATGTATCTCATTATTTATAGCAGGTTTCATAATGACAGTGCTGCTAGAGCCACCATTGCACCGCTCGGTTCAAACGAGGCTTCTCACAGCTCGCTTCACTCTCAATTAAGTTTCCTTTGCAGCTTGCATCCTTTTTTACAGGAAAAAGGGTGAAAGTTGATGAAATGTTTTTGAATCCCCCCTTTTTTTATTTCTTTTTTTCTTTATTCTCTCTTTCAAAAAACAAACAAACGTAGGTTTCAAAACTCTTTTCACGCTCACTAGTTACAAAACATGTGACTTATACACGTGACCTGACCGGAACACACCTTTAGACATACAAGCAGAAGAAGTAAAAGAGAAAGCCTGCTGATTATGCCCTGGTGTGATATAAGCATTTCTCTTGGAGAAGTTTGCCGCAACATTTTCCCATTTTTTTTTGTCACCAGCATTCCCTTTGTACTGTCTTTATTCACCTCACAATATTTCCAGTACTCGTTCTCTCCACCCTGGCTTCTTGTACATTGGTCTCTCTCCTGTGGTGTAAGAACAAGGCCCGGCAGCTCTTTGCCAGCCTCCTGCCGTCTGGATCCAGAGGAATGCTAATAGTTTGCAACTTGACCCGTTGTCTCTCCAGTGCTAGCCAAACAGGGCAGCCCAACCATCCTGAAACCAAAGCCATGAATGTTTCCATCACTCATATTGAGATATCAGTATCTTTATAGTTAGAAATCATCCATATTTTACAAGCCCTTCTCCAGCTGCCCCCATAACTCTCAAGCAACAGGCCCATCTTATTTTGGGGCATGTATCTACACAGCATTTCAGTCTGAAAGAAGATACACAGAGGTGGCTGACGTGATGCCGCTAAAGGAGGCACACCGGGTAGATCATCAATCGTGGCGTACAACACTCTCCATTTTGGACAACATTTCAATAGCTTTGGCAACTTACTGCTAAGGTGCAAATCACTTCTAGCTGATTTTTTTTTTTTTCCATCACCAGAATGGAATATATCAACATGTGATTTATCTTTGTAAACTTTATTGTGACAGTTCAAGGCAATAAGACATTACATTTCTTATTTAAACATCTTGATACAACCATGTTAATTGTGTCGCCTTTTCCCTCCTCCAATCATTGATCACAGGTTGCTTCTCCATATTACATTGAACATCTGTTATATACGTATACATGCTTACGTACACAACCTTAAAAAAGTATGCATACACGTGTATACTCGCACATATACAGAGACTGATAGATTTATCACACTTCAACATAAAAAAGAAACTAACATGAAAACATATTTGATAAATTAAATGCTTTTATATTTCACATTAAAAGTGAGCCTAGATACTTCGGACATGATCAGGGGATGTAAAATTTAACTTGAAATTGTTTTTATCTTTTGGTTTTCTATGATTTTATTGTTATTTTATTTATTGTGATTTTATCTATGACCAAAGTCTGAGCGATAACTGTTGTTGGATCAGTGTAACATGTGTACATGAGCTAACTTAAGAAGCTGGTTTATAATAACCAACTAAACTAACACAATGGTGCAGAGCTGACCTGAATTGTATCCACTGCACTGTGTAAGTTTTATCTTGACAACGAAAGAGGTCTGCTCTACAGTATGCTGTTGCCTTTCATCCGCCCTCTGGTTTGTATGTGAACATCACATGGACAGTGTCTCTGTGTCCTTTTAACTTTTCATGCAGTATGTTGTAAGGTCTTTTGACTGAATGCCATGCTGGGTCTAAAGTTTACCACCTACTGTTAACCTCACTGCAATACAGCCATAGAATAACATAAGTCTTTTTTTTTTTTTTTGCCCCTTCTAACTGTAATCACAGGAATCTGTGTAAAGACATTCAGTGAAAATAAGGATGCAATTAATCTATAAAGATATCTTTTGAGTGATCTGTTATATACAATTAATGCATCATTATCTATTCAGAGAAGCATTTTCAATATTGCATGAAACATACCAGATGATGAAAAGCAAGGAGGCAGAAATCCACAGAAGGATTATACACTTTTCAAGTGTGCATGACTGTGAAGAGGGAGGAGACAGGACACATAGTGCTGGGGAGTGCGCATGTGTCCAGGAAGGTACACTGGACAGGCTTTTTGTGTGTCTGTGTGTTGTGAGAGGGGGGGGGGTTATTGACAGTGGGGGAAAACCCTTTTAGCACGTTCGTAAAAGCAGCATTTAGCATTGTCACAACAACTGCTTAGGGAGAGCCAAGCCTCCATTAAACAAGGGCAATGATGCACTACAAAGCTACAACCCCTCACTTCACCCTCTACGTAACTTACTGCCTGTATTCTGTGCAGTTCCTGGTACACAGCAGCATGAGAGAGTTTTTTCTGAGTGATTTCCAGTGTGAAGTTATGGTGTTGATTAGCACAGTGACAGGTGCCATGATTAAAATGGCCGATAGTAATAGTGCAGCATTCATGCATTGACAACTTTGCTCTGCATGGCTTTGTGAGTGGTGATGTATGACACCATTAGGGTAACCTCAGGGCCCTGGAGGACACTTATCTCCCTCGTCACGTCCTTCACACTTCCCATTCTCCCTCCAACAAAAGGACGCCAGCTCCCCAGCTGCATGCTTATGAATTGTGTGTGTATGTGTGTGCAATATGTCTGTTTATCTGTTCACTGTCCATATCTGGTAATGAACACGGGTACAGGTTTATGTGCTGTATGTTTTCAGTTGATTTGTAAATCTGTGTCAGGATTAGGAATTTTATGAATTTTACAGACGAGGTGATTGTAGCTGACCTTTTTGTGCCTTCCCTCCACATTCATGCTTTCCGATCATCACAGTATTTTCGTCAAAGTAAGTGGTAATTTGTTTACTTCCCAGCATTGAGTCATACACTGCAATCACAGAGTGCTCAATATCTGGAACTTTTCTAACTACACAGCTGATGATAGCTTGTCGCTGAAGAAATTGTGCACTGAACATGTCGTGCTCCGCTTCTGCAATGTCAAGGCATCTATGAAGGGCTCCTTACATGATCTTTTTTTATTTTAGTAAGCGGGCCACATATTTGTGCTTTGGGCAGGTGTAATGAATATGTAGCTTGTAATAGATGAAGAAAGAACAGAGAACCTATCATAGTTTTTATGTTGTTATGGTTATGATTTTTATAAAGTTACAATATGGGCAAGCCTATGTAAAAAAACAAAACAAAACAAAACACAGTGGCTGCATTCATTCATTCATTACAGCCGGGGGGGTCCGGCCCTGAACTTTTCTGCAATGCAAGTGCAACATCATCTGGCAGGGTACAGCACTGGCTGATTTAATATGTTGCACGGAGGTACTCCTGGTAGATTACTTTGTAACGTGAATGCTGTATTTCTTTGTGGCTGTGGTGGGAGGAAATAAATAGATCATCACTGTGACAACTTTGACATCCTCTTGAGTTGCAAAATCCTGTCTTATAAATTCTACAATTCTAGAAATCTGGTCTTTTGGTGCTTTGGTGCTGAAAGTTCTGCTTCATTGTCTCACCAGTAACCACAACATATAAATCTGTTAAATGTGTTCTTCATGTAATTGATGTAACTGAGATGTCACATTTACAATGAATACAGTACTTCCATGACAAGTATGTTGCCTCAAAGTACACAGCATGTTGTGTGTAAGATAATTGTAAACATCTTCCGTGCCCATGGGGCCTGTCCGTCTTGCTGCGCTGGGCAAATGTTTGTGAGAACACCTCTGTAAACATGCACATCCTTAGAGGGGGGGGGGGTCAGCCAAAGGGTGGCTGACGCCCAACGAACCCCGCTCTACCTCTAATACTGCAGTCATGTCAACGGAAGTGTAAGGCAATACCCAGTTTTCCTAACAAGTTGAACCCAGCCTGAGGCACCCTGGCATCCTGAGACTCCAAACATGTCCCCTCCCCACATCAAAAATACACACACCCTTATTTTTGGCGGCATGCAACCCCTTAATTATTTCAGTGGGTTGAATTTGAGACGATTGGTTTCATAAAGTTTGGCGGAGGGCATGGAGTCAAGCTACTGAGGGGTTAGGGTAGCAAGAAAGAAACACCAAAGGCAACGGGGTATTTAAGGGAGGGTGTGGGGTCAGGTTTTAGAGGATAGACACGTACCCTCATACAAGCACACACATATGAACAAACTGCTGTCCCTGTCTCTCTTGAGCCCTCCCCTCCACTCCCTGAGGTACTGCACCGCCACTGCTGATGAGAAAAACAGACACAAGTGCTAAGCTCTCTCTTTCACTGGGACTGATAACATTTGTAATTGAGGTGCTTACTATGGAGTGCCAGCTTCCTCAGACTTGCACAGTGGTTTCCAGGTTGATTCAGTGCAGAGCGAGGGAGCTTGAGGGGGTGAAGGGGGGGAATTCAAATGTGTTAAGAGCATGAAGTGTCCACACAGCTGTTAGCAAACAAACTCAGGTGGGGAAGCAAGGATCAAATTCAGTTGCCTTCCAAAGGCCACTGTGGTGATTTATTTATTTATTCTGAAAATAAAAACATAGTTGGGAGATTAAACAAACAGTGTTATATGATCTGAAAGAAGTGTGAAAATGAAGATGTGAGGGCAGTACAGTAACATGTAGGAATGCAGACAAATTATAGGTATTTAACTATATTTAGTACAAATACTTTCAGATTGCTGTTTGTTTTCAGATGTTGCTTTCTCTTAATGTCACTGCGGCAGTCACAGGTTCTTGCCTGTCATTCACCAGCGACAGTTTCCAAAAGCGGCATTCCTAACAATGATGCCGTGCAATAGGATTTCTAAGAAGAATCAAGAAAAAATTGATCCTTTGCAAGACAAACCTAAATATTTAAGATGTTATATATAAATGGTTGCTGTAAAATCTAGGATGGGCACAATCTGCATTTCATTCATTGTCGATATTACATGTGGTATGTGATTACACACGCCTGTTGTTTGCCTATGGAGATGGTTAAGGTGGTGAGTGATGTCATGGAACAGCATGAATATAATTAGAGTAATGATGCATTGACATGTAGTTTGGTGCCACAACGTGTGGAATGAGGGCGAACCATTCACTGTTCATTGCATCATTGCCTTTATTGCAAGTTTCTTTTATGAAAGTTTGCTGAATTAAACCACACTTAAAACCAAGCATGCAGTACATGTCTTATATTTAATCATGTCATCTAAATGCGGTCAGAGCATCTTCTTCTGAGCGAAGTTTTTAAACTATTGTTTTCATGCAGACATTTGCTGGCATGTAACAATCCCAGTAATGTGCCAGATGAAACCCATCCGACGCCAGCAGGCGGAATGATACTCTCAAATGTGGCAACACCTTATAGGCCGATCTTTTGTTAAATGTTTATCAGAGACAATGAGCCTAATGTCACAGCAAGTCCCTCTATCATGTTGTATCACGTTGCAGAGCTCATCAGTGCTAGAATTGCCGATCAATAAATACGGGATGAGAGTAACTGACATCCATCATGGACAACCCCTCCCACCCCCCTTTCATGACACTGTGGGAGAACTAAGCATCTCCTTCAGCAACAGACTGTTGCGCCCGCGGTGCAAGAAGGAGCTCTACTGCAGGTCATTCATTCCAGCAGCTATCAGACTGTATAACACCGCTCTGTCGCTGCAATAAAATCTGAACTCTGGACTAATTACATTTACATTCCATTTTTTTTTTGCACTACTGGAAAGTTTTTCTCACTATCTCTTTATCATTATTGCTGCCATTTTATATATATATATATATATATATTTACATTTTTCTAGTACTTCCACTCCTTGTTTCTATTCTTGTTTTTTTTTCTATACCTGTGGTTGCTGCTGTAACGATGAATTTCCCATACGAGTGATAAATAAAGTACTATCTTATCTTAATAGCTTGCCTGTTAAAACACACAATTTTCAAAAAGACACTTGACATTTTGAGAGTAACCATCGGGTGAAATATTTTATATTTAATAGGGGTTAAATATAAACATCCAAGCTGAATCATTGATTTTTTTGGGGACAATTTTTAAAGTGGAGGATGTAATTTAAAAAAAAAAAAAAAAGAATGTAGTGTTAAAGTGTAAGAGTAAGTTGTACAAATGACCTGCAGAGATTGTTGCTCCCAAATGGCAAGTCTAAAAGGAACAACTCAGATAAATCACGGCGCGAAACTTGAGTCCAGCGCTGTTGTCGGAGATTTATTGGCAGCTGTATTTTTCTAGTGTCAACTGATGTTCCATGAGACTTAGCCAGCGTCTTACATTGCTTCCACCCTCAGTCCCCACCACCAACACATATCCACACACACACACACACACACAAACACACATACATGTTCACCCACAGAAAGAAACACACACTACCACTCCGCGATTAGATGCCCAGCATTTAAATTTGAGAGTTGTTCCTGTGAGACTGTTAAACACGACAGATTGAGATGAGTGGCAAACCTCTAGTGCTAGCATTAACTCACTTATCTTATTAGTGGGGCAGCTCTAACACATTTGATACTCTCCTGGCGACTGCTGCTGTTGGCCTCAGGGAACCAGCGATGGCTTCAAAGACAAGATCTGGCGTCCTGGCGGCTCAGCATGCTGAGACACATACCACAACGATGTCGGTTTGATTACGGTCCGCAGCAGTTGCTGCACGGCTCTCCGTCACTCGGCCTTCCCAACTGCTAGTCAATGTAAACTATTTAATGAGAATGAAAACTAGAAGTACTTTAAATGCTAGATATGACTCCCATCATCACTGTAATTTCTTATGACATTTGATTAGATGAGACCTCATTTGGGTGGCAGTACTGTAGGAGCTTGGTTCTTGATTTAAAATGTACCCTGAAATAAAGCCTTACAGGACATGCTGCCACTTTGAGTCTCTGCCATGCTTGAAATGCTAACAGTGATAAGAACGCAATTTTCCCTTTTCATGTAACGAAAACAGCAAAACAAAAGTTAAGTTGTACAGGGTCCTGATTATTTAATTACCTATTTACACACATCTGGAAAATGATAATTAACAGTGGAAACACTTATTTCTTAACATCTCCCAAAACATTGCTTGTGCAATGTACACATTTTATATTCTGCTGCTCATACAATGTAATTTTACTACAAAAATAAATTTATAGATAGCTGAAAACTGCGATTAAGCACTTTTACTGTATTCATGTGACAATAGTTTCTAATAACCTAATGGGCAAAGTGATAACTAAGATAATTCTATCCTTAGTTATCACTTTGCCCATTAGATATTTCAAAATGTAATATATATTTACATTTTTCTGTCTCTGTAACTTCATTGAGAACACACAGGCACCTTCCACCTTTTATTTGTGTCTTTATCACAGCGGAGCCTTCTGCTGCATGAGAGCTAAAAAGGTCTTAAACTCACTGACAGTCAGCGTTTCTTAAGCTGTGGCTGGTGACCTCAGGGTGGGTCAGCGGCCTATTTTTGGTTGTAGCACACAACACTTCCAGTTGTTTATCATTAGCGTGGGTTGCAGGGCTAGAGTCCCTTATTCGAGCTGGCTGATTAAATATTTAAAACTTTACAGAACCGAGAAAGGGATCTCATTGTAAATAAATTAAATGAATTAATAAATGAATCAATTGTTAATAAATAAATTAAAAATTATATATAAATGAAAATATATGAAAATTAACTATATGCAAAAATATGTAAAAAAAAAAACAAAAAACTGAACAATCTGCTACTAACAATGATTTTCATTGTTGATAAACTTAATAATTTAATTGTATAAACTGTAAAATAAAATAATAATAATTTTGTAATTTTTAAAAGCTTCCAAGTAATTTCTTCAAAACAGCGGGACTAACCAACAGGGTTTAACTCAAAAGATACTTGATTACTTTCATCTAAGATAAAGACAAGCAGCCAGTTCTCAGCTGAGAAGCTGGAACCACCCAATTTGAACATTTTTGCATTTCATTACCTGAATGGTTGCAGATTAATTGTTGCATCAAAAAAAAAGTATTTAGTCATTAACTAAATTAAAAAAAAATCTTTTAATCTAATTTAATCAAAAGAAAAATCTTAAAGAATGAGGATGAGCAAAATGGGTAAGAGCATAAAGATAATGTAGAAGCTATTTCATAAACTATTTAAAGTGAAATAAAAAAAACAGTTTTATATTTGGCAAATGTTTGAAGTGGTTTGAACTTTTGTTCTTTACAAATATTTCAATGTCCAAATTATTTATCGTCATTAAATATGTTCAACTACCATGCAGAATATATATTTAGGGCCTTTCCACATACTAACTATGACTTTTTTAAATGCTGTTTTGAAATGACCCACTTGATCGGTATGACTGACAGGTGAGTTCTGTAGTGGTAATGATATGGTGTAAAGAAGTCCCCATGTGTTACTGTAAGTAGCAACACATAAGTCTAACCTTTAGCTGCGTACTGAAAACTGAGCTGTGGAGAGTTGCTTTGATGATTTTAACCCGTGCTTAAGCACCGGGAACACACACAAACACACGCACACACACACACACACGCACACACACATAAAGCCAGACAAGCACTAATTTTGCAACCTGGTGTAAAGTATACTGCACCTTGAGGGATGTCAGCACTGCTCAAGTCTCATGGGCAAGAGGAAAACAGTCAGACATTTCTTAGCTCTCCTCTTGTTGGTGCTTAAGGTGACAGGTGAAGGATAGTCAACTGTCTTTCTTGCCTTTCTTCTGTTCAGTTTCCCTTACACACACATAGACCCCCCCCCCCCCCACACACACACACACACACACACATGCAGTCACATTATCCTCCCCATCAGCACCCCTGGTGTAGAAATCGCTTACCAAGCCTCTTTGCTATTCTTATAGGAGGTGTGTGAACATGTTGGGTGGGCAGACAGGCACTGATCACCTGCCTTTCTTTAGCACAGTCTTCACTCTTTCTTTCTCACACTTTCTCCCCCATCACTCTCTCTCTCAAGCACACACACACACACACACACACACACACACACACACACACACACGCACACACACTTGACACTTGTCACCATAAAACAGGTTGTGTTGTCAAGTTGCCTGTCACCATGCTTGTTCCTCTGTGCCATATATGAGCTCTCTCAGCTGTTCCTAACAGTTGAACTGCAATTAACCTCACACGCATTCTCACATACACACATGCAATCCTGCGCGCGCGCGCACACACACACACAACCACACGCACGCGCATGCACAGACATCTACACATAGTTTGCACATTCTGTCTCGTGCTTTCTAGCTGCTGTTGCCCTTTCACTATCAGCTCGCACACTGCAACCCAATCCATGCAGCGGGAGAGTCGTTCACTGTCTGTCAGCACATGAGTGTCAATAAGTGACTTTACTGCATTCCTTCTGTGTGTGTTACAGAGCTCCATATTCTCAGTGCTTACCTTTTAACATTTAAACTTTTAATTGTCTAGATGAGCAAGAATTAACAATAAAATTGTATTGTTGTTACTGCCCATATCAGATCAGCATGATGTGCAGCTTAAATGCCAAACTCATAAACCAAGAATAAACTAAAGGAGAGATCTGCCACCACGAACCAAAAGATGAGCTGTGATACTTTGGTGTTCAAATAATGTGACATCTGAATGAGGAATTAAATTGCTACAGACTTTTATGGAAACAAAAGCATATTTTTGGTGAACTTCTCTGAATTACTAAATTAAAATGTATTTGCATCTCAAAGCCAAACACATTATAAATGACACACAAATACTTAATCAAAAATGTCTTTAAGATCAGAGATCATGATAAGATGAATGTTATACTATATACTATAGCATGGAATAGGTCGAAATCTAGTTTTGTATCGCTTCTAACTTGGCCTCGTGTCAGCTGCTTTCAGTCCTTTTTCTGTTTGCTTGTCGGTGGTAATTTCGGTGCTTGCGTATATTACTGTGTATTAATCCATCCTATTTCCCAATAACTTTGTGAATTTGGCTGCAGCAACAGGAACAGTACATTTTATCCTTCAGTCATCTGGTAACTGACACTAACAGTTTTATTTCAAGCTGTATCATCAAATAAGCCGAGGGATCTTTGTGTGGGGATAAAGAGACTGTGTTTAATATCAGTTATCCTCTGGAGTTTTAGTGAGTAGCTGTTTCTACAAGGTGTGTATAATATATTTTTTGTCCGACATTCAGGATGTTCAAGTGTCCACACTGCAGGCTTTGATTGTTTGAATGAAGACCTCTCTAGGTGATCGCATTTCATACCTTCGCAGATTGCAGCATCTGTTAAATGCAGTTACAGACAGCTATAATTATTTGCTATTAACGTGTTGTTAATGACATTCATGGAAAGCTTGCTTGAATCACTTAGATTTTTTTTTTTTTGTCACGGTCCAAATATTTTGGCAGGAAAGTTTGCCCAACAGAAAATACCAAAATAAAATTTCTTTTTTAAATTATTGTAATTTAGACTGAAACAATGGAGTCAGTTTCTTAAATTAACAAAATTGACTATCATAGTTGCTGAATGGACCGTTTAGCTTAGCTTACTTAAAACCTACATAATTTCAAAATGTAAAAAATACATATATTTGTTTTCAATTAACATTTCAGCAGGATGTGACTGTTACTGCCGTGTTATTTTGTGCATCCGCTTGAAGTAAATGATGGTGGCAACCAGGTTGCTGGTGGCAGTGAAAGCTTTGTGCAGTTAAATTGGCAGTGATGAGTGTATTTGTCAACACATGCAGCCTCCAACCGCTGCGAATAGCAACACTTCATGGCACCGTCAGAGTTCCCTCTAACACAGCACAATGCAGTCATGGAAAGCCTCAGAATCCCCCAAACTCACTCCATCACCATTTCCAAAGTGATCTGATGGAGATATTACCTAAATGGCTGGCAAGCTGTGGGCTGCTAACTAAATGCTAATATGTGTCAGAGCCTGGGTGAGGATTTATGGCTCACCATCTGCTCACCAGCATACAGTACAATGTTAGCTTACAATGTTAGCTTTGATCAAGACCTCCCTGTTCATTCCTTCCAATCACTCATCTGAGTCGGAATTAGCACCAAGTTTTTTCTCCTTGAGCCTAATCACGTTCTCCGCGCCACGATATTCATTTGAATATTATTTGCATTCTGGCTGGCTGAATGTTTGCTTTTTAAAGCATACATGACAGCGCAATTAAAAACAATGTTGTTTTCAGATTTATTATTAACATTAGGGCCCACAAATGAACAGTCATCAGAACAGTGATGATCTACTTACATTATATGAATAAAACCGCTTCAACGTTGCTTCATTTTCCCCATGAACTGATCACATCATGAACACTGAGATGAACTTTTTTAGAATGTACTGTATCTGACAGAGCACTTTGTCTTTGAAAACATTGTTGAAAATGTCATTTAGGGTGAGAGTGTCTCTGTACTTATTGCTGAAACACTGTGTGACATTTAATAGAAGCCACAAATGAACTAACCGTTTGCTAGTGATCTATATGGATCTGTGAGGGAAAATAGTGAACTTTGTGAAGAATTCCATCCAATCCATCTGTCCAAACAAGTTTATTCTAGCATTTGTCTTCCCAGAGAAACCTCCGGGCCCAGAGCGTGCCTAATGCCATTTGATGAAACAGTAAAGATTCTCCATATCTTTTCCACAGTAAAAGGCTAATTGCTGTGCTGTAGTCAGATTTACGTCCTCCCTATTCTCCTTTATGCGCCAGGCATCTGCAAGCTCTCACACTGCCAGTCTCCAAAGGGGTGTATGTTATGATCCCGTGTCAGCGAAATCAATCCTTATCAATTTTAAAGTTCAGATTTTTATTTCATGGCTTTCAAGGGAGTGCCTCTCAAGCGAAAATGACTATTCCAGCTCTTCTTTTTTTTTTTTTTTTTTTTTTTTCCCTGCCCCACCTCTCTTCCCATCTGCGTCCATATTGATTGTCTGTGTGTACGGCTCCCCTGCGGTTTTCTGCCCGGTGGCAGCCCCTGGACTGTTGTCAGCAAGTGCCTGAAGACATAGCTGAGTTAAATAATGCTAACTAAAGCCAGTGATCTGTCTCAGTCCAGCTTTCCACAATTAACAAGCTCTGGCAATAGTCACATATCCACCTTGTCATGAAAGAGACCACTAAAGGTCATATTTGCTACTGGAGACAATCCCCTTTTGCTTTTTAAAGGATGACTAACTTACATTTAAAATATATATATATATTTATAAAGAATTTTTGTTGTTGTTGTTGTTGTTTTTTACACTTCTTTATTTAAATCTTTTTCATAGTGAAACATATATTGTCAGAAAAGAATAGAGTATGATGAGACGCTGGCAGGCAATCACATGTTAAGTTCCATCGGTTTCATATGTTGCAGGAGACCAACCGTGTGTATGCAGGTGCAGGAAAGCCTGAACATGTCATACATTACCTTTGTAATTTATCCCTACCAAAGACTCAGACCCAGAGATATAATTGACCAAAAGCAAAAAAAAAAGGAAGAGAATAGAGATAGTGACAATTATGTTATTGCACTCCCTAACTGGAATGTGGTATCAGCTCAAATTTGAATCAGTGTTAATGTACAGACACATTGCGGCTCATTTAAACAGCGGTTTGGACTGGACACCAAATTCCGTGAAGAAAAATGTAAAATAAAGCTTACTTTGCCCACATTTGCCCACATTGTCTTGACCTGCTTTCAGTACAACAACAGAGAAACACTTCCTGATCGTGCCAAGTCTAAGCATTTACTGGCAGCCAACAAAGTTTACCCCCTCCGTTTCTTTGACTCTTTTCCTTTTACAACTTGTGTCAGGTAAACATTGAAGTGGTGAAGATTGGGCGATGGGATTGTTGTCCACATTGTGTGTGAGTCTGAGTGTGTATGTGCGCATGTGTGTACGTGAACCGTGTAAGGGATAGCTGTGAGGCCTCCAAACAGTAAACTAATGGTTCAGCGCTAACTGCTCACTAAGTGGGTGGGACAAGGATGGCCTGACCCTGCTGGCCTTCCCACCAGTCCCCTCTAACAGCTTTGGCCTCTGGGTCAGCTCAATTTCCCCACTGCTGAGTGGTCATTACGGAGCACGGCTTTGATAAATGCTCACGGTTGCTGCTGCTCCTGCTGGCTAGAGCCACTGCACATCTTCTAAGCGCAGAGATCTCTCGCTGTGCAGTCGTACCGACTGAAAGGAGGC
The DNA here is from genome assembly GCA_034769265.1 of Remorina albescens. NCBI lineage: Eukaryota > Metazoa > Chordata > Actinopteri > Carangiformes > Echeneidae > Remorina > Remorina albescens. The sequence continues at coordinate 9,225,425 of CM068489.1, forward strand.
AAAACGAAAGGGGGTGAAAGAGAAGGAAGAGAAAATAAAAGGCACGGGATCAGAAAGATAAGGGGATGAATGATAGCCAGCAGGAAGGTGATGGAGGAGAGTAAAACCCAACAAAAAGAGGACCTGGATTCTGATGTTATGGGACTCTCACACCACCAGCGTTGCCTAGCAACCTGATGATCTGAGTCTGCTCAGATTTTCACTCAGACAGAAAAGGTACAAGGGGAAGATAAAAAAAAGGCAGAGAGGGTATAGGAGAAAAAAACAAAACAGATGAAGATTGTTACAGACCCCAGTGACTGCTCCAATCTCTTCCTCTGTCCCCCTAACATGGAGACATCATTAATAAAAACCAACAAATACCAACAAAACAAAATTCTCCAAATATACAAAATGCTTCAATTTACAGTGCAGGACGCCAAGGCAGATTTGCCCCGCCGATCTTCATGGTTTTTGTTCGTTGGTTACAGCGCGGCTTTAGTTTAAACCATTTGCTGTCAGCGTTATGATGGCAGTTAATTCAACACCTGATACAATACTGTGTGTAAAGCTGCATTGTATCAGGTGAGATTTCCATTGAAATGACAGTAGAATCCCAAGCAATTTTTCAAATAAGCATCTGAAGCAAAGTAAAAACAACTCAAAACACATTTCTTTCATTGGAATCCGAGCCAGCTTTATGCCAAGACCCAGCTGTCCTAAATTTGTGCATAAAACGTTCAGTTTCTCTGTTTTAAAGCGAGTGTTCATAGGCAGAGGCAGGCACTGTGGTCACTGTGTTTAAAGTAAAAGGGGCCTTGCTCACTCACCCAACCATAACTTTCTCTACAGACTCTTAACTGTCTATTTAGACATTAGGATGAGCCAAAAAGCAGCGTAATGACAATATAGACTCCTCAGCTGCTTTGCCAGCAGAAAAATACTGTGATCACAACATTCTCACTTTTCATTATGAATTTGCCACCAGTAAGGTTCTGGAAATGTAATTGCCCCCCGAAATATGATGAACTAATGATTTTAAATGATAAGTTTACACAGTTTGAAGTAAATATCTCTCTTCAGGAACCACACATTAGGGCACCCCACCTTCCAGTCTGACTCTACATTTGTACCGCCCCTTTGAAACCACGTTGAAGCAAGTGAGGCAAAGTGTTTATGGTACTCTCTCTGTTGGCAAACCACACAGTAAGGTAGAGTTGATTATACATTCATACAGAAACACACACACCATCACACACTAGCATAATCAAGAGCATCCCTAGAAGGCCCCATACATGATGACAGTGAAGCGACCTAAAAGGAGAAACTGAAGATGGCTCATAAACAAACAAAAGGGGAGGCAAATAAAGCATTAAAAGAACTAAACTGCTAGGATTTTGCTGAACATCCTTCTCCAAAGTCTCAACTTCCAACTCTTGTTGACATTTTTGTCTTGCCGAATCCTTGTGATTATTGGTTAAGTATTGATTATTAGGGACCAGCTGTGAGTCCCCTTCATGGAATCTGCTTCTAGAAAACCTTGATTCTTCTACTTTCGGGTTTCAGTGTTGTACTTCCTCTCAGTAGATCTTCTGTCACACTGATGGATAATCCCAGCTTCAAATTGAGATTTAGTGTGCATCTTAAATCAAGACTTTCCATATCTGGAAAGTTTAGATTTGATTTGATTGAGACATCTTATCAAAATGAGTATAAATTAAGCAATATGGAAGTATGTTGTGCATACTTGTTTCCATATGTAATGCCACAATTTATCTGTGAACAGACACACACTAGTGTGTTCACTATTACCTTAGTGTACATGAATGTGTCATTATCAGTACTGTGGATCCTCATTAGTTATTTACACCATTTTGTCCAATTTATAGCAATACCACTGTGCATGTTAACCACTACATTATTATAACATAGGTCTTTTATAGAACATGGCAGGTATATGAATGAGTGCAAGTGTGGTACATGCATATGTGGGAGTACAAGGGTGTGGATGTCTTAGAGCTTTGAAGAGATTGATTTGGTGCAGCGAGCTAAAGTAGTCTCACACCTCCCCAGCTGCTCTGTCTGAGACAGAGGCCTGCTGGTTCACTTACCGTCTGAAACTGGGCAGAGCCATACACAGGATTTAACTATCACAGTCTTAAACTACTAAGCTTCCCTAATGGCTGTCGGTAGATGAAACTGTTGGATTCCTTCATAGATTTTCAATCAGTCGATCAACATAGAAGTAATGTAAAGCCATTTCTCAACATGCTGAAAATAATTCAACTATTATCTTGATGTCTCTAGAGCGGTGCCACTGCTGCGCAGAACACTTTTTAGGCATCTTTATGTCTTATTCAGCTGAACTACTGTTGGAAAATGAAAGCAGCAGATAAAAGAATCACAAATACCTTTGTATTTGCTCTGTTCCATTCTCATAATTCCAAGATCAATACTTTTCACAAGATGGCATCAAAATAAGGATACTTCTGCTTAATCCTTACGGTGAGGGGACAGCGCACCAAATGAACTGCCTTCTCACACCAAAATCACAACTTATACTGTACAAATAAATCTAACAACTTTCACGCACATCTGCAATAAGAAATAGGCCTTCATAAACTATTGCAGATATTTAAGCAAAATAAAAAATAAAATATACTTTAAGAACTCTTACATAGTATCTTGAATGTAAAAACTTCTACATGCCTTGTTTTGTTTCCAAAATCAAAGGCATAAAGGTGTAAATATAAACCAGATGTTGGCACGCTTTTTGTACAGTGTTTGCTATTGTGTGTAAATTTACAGACTCTCTCAAATACAAATTAACAGCCACGCAGACTCCGAAAACAAACACTCTCAGACATGGAAACTGAATCAAAAGCACCTAAGCACTAGCTCATCATCTTTGAACTCTGAAAGTTAAGAGACTTTGCGGCCAAGGAGTGGTATGTTTAGCACACATGTGAGATCTGTTTGTTTAGTCAGAAATGAAAGTGATGCCTTGGAGCATGCAGCTGTTATTTTGACACCTTTCCTGCGTGCTAAGCTCTAAGTCTTTTTTTCTCCTTCTCTCCCATCTTTATTTCCCATTACACTGTATTGGTACTTCCCCGTGTCTGATGTAGAGCTCATTTGGTTAGTGTAGGTACAGAGTCCTGTGAATTTGGCTAGCTAGCAGTTATTTGAATTGCATGTACGACATGTAGTGTATCAGACGGTGTTGGTTGAATTCAGTTATGTAGAATCGCAAATATAAGGAGGAAGTGCACTTCCAGGGATTTGTTCCCATTCAGCTTTAAGATAAATAGTGAGGCCAAGCGCTGTTGTTGGGTGATAAAGCCTGGCTCACAGTCAGTGCCCCACTTCATCACAAAAGGTGCTGGATGAGGTTGAGGCTGGGGCTGTGCACGGGCCAGTCAAGGTCTTCACCTAAAACACTTAGTGTGGGGACATGGTTACTTTGAGACAGAAAGAGAAAAGGGTCTTTCCCAAATAATTCACAAAGCTGAAAGAATGCAAGGGGTCTAAAATGCCATTTTATGCTGTTTTATTAATATCTAGCTGAAACAATGAAAAGCAGACTTGGACCAAACGCACATGGACAGGGATGTACTGGCATTGTGGACATGCTTCTCTGATGCCTCCTCAGATGACTAATGGTTTTACATGTGCAGGGTCCCGGGTGCATGTTCCAGAGTAAAGAGTATGTCTAAAACTACTAAATGATTTACACCCAATAAAAAACAAACATAAAAAAAACCACTTAGTTGCAACTGTTCCCATATTATACTATATGGCACTATATGGCAATATACATCAGCATAGTAGTTAGCACTGTTGCCTCACAGCAAGAAGGTCACAGGTTCGATTCCTGGGCCTGGGGCCTTTCTGTGCAGAGTTTGTATGTTCTCCTCGTGTCCGCGTGGGTTTCCTTCGGGTACTCCGGTTTCCTCCCACCGTCCAAAGACATCATGTTTAGGTTAATTGGTGACTCTAAATTGTCTGTAGGTCTGAATGTGAGTGTGACTGGTTGTTTGTCTCTGTCTGTCTCTTTGTGTTGGCCCTGCGATGGACTGGCGACCTGTCCAGGGTGTACCCCGCCCTCACCGGATATGAGCTGGGATCTGCTCCAGTACCCCCCCACGACACAGAAATGGATAAGCGATGAATAAGATGAATGAATGAATTTTGTTTAGCACCATACTGTACACCATGGAAAAAGTGACTTGTGACTATTGAGTTGATCCTGGATAGTCTTCACACTTCACCTCTCTGTTTTTATTTGATACAGCATGTTAAAATGCCAAGTTGGACTCACTCCATGATTTCGTTCACCTCTACAAAAAACTCAACAAAAACAAACGCAAACAACTTTTAGTGATTTCTTAACTTAAACTGTAATATCACAAGATTAGGATGGCATGCTGGTATATTGTCAGGAAGGTAAACTAGGACAGTTGAGCTAGCGCAAAAGACAGTCAATTTCCGACAGTCAGTGTGTGTGTTTGGGTGTTTGTCAGCAGGGGAATGTGTGTTTGCATGTGTAGTTACTCTCTGAAATGAGAGAATCAGAGAGCGGGGGAAGGAGGGGGAGGGAGGCGGGGTTGCAAAGGTAACAGATTGGCTGTGAAATATTGTGGAGTCTGCCAGTTGCACCATGATGTATTGGGAATCACTCGCTTGCTAATTACCTTAAATTAACAGTAGAGTTGGGTGTGACAGTTCACGTAACTGTTTTTTCTGCTGCTACAGATGAATGGGCTGGGGGAGTTGATGCCAGGACGCTGTTGACAATCGAATTCTCCCTCAAACTCCTTCTAATCAATTTCTCGCTCTCGCTGTACATATGAGCAGGGAAAAGATTTAAGATGGGCCGGTGAAAAGAGCTGCTGATTCAGCTGTGAGATTATTACATTGATGATATCTTGTTTACAAATTACCATCTTTACATCTACTTTCATAAAGGGTGAAAATAATAATATGTGTCCCACCTTTGAATAACATTTTGGTGACACACACAGACTGGATAAACTCGACTCTTTGAAGCTATTTTGCACAGATTCCACATTTGGATGCCATTGTGCTGGTGTTTACATAGGTATTCACAAATGTACATGTTGCTTTATGGACGTTCATTTAGTCTGTGTGCGTGAACAGGAAGTTGTTATCCTCTTCCAGCCTGCACGCTTTCTTTATCTCTCTCAGACACACACATAACACTCCTTCACACATACACACAGTACATTATCCCCAACCCCAGCTAAAGAGAGCTCAGGGAGGATTTGTGAGTCTGTGGAAAGGACCAAGAAAAATGTTTTCTGATAAATTATTCACAATCCCACAATCCCTTTTGGGCTGAGTGTTGCATCGCGCTGCGTGACGCATTACACCCTGACTGTCTCTATCTTTTTTTCCTTCAGTGTCACACTCCTCCTTTCTTTCCTTCATCAGTCACTCTTTCAATGTGCCCTTTCCTTCTCTGTGTCTCTCTTTCCTTCCCTTTCTCCATCTCTCTCTCTCTCTTACTTTTTTTGTATTCTGAGATGCTGGGCCTCACGCCCCCAGAGAAGGACCCAGTTCCCGGGCAAGCTGTCGCTGATAATGGCGGCAATTAATAACATGTCATAATCCTGCTGAGGGAGAGAGGGAGATGGAAAGAGAAAGACAGAGTGAGTGTGTAAGGGCTGGGAGTGTGTGTTTCGACCTGAAAATAAACTTCTGTGATTGGGTGTGTAAGAAGAGGAAGATCTATGATTTTTTGCATGCATAGATATATATTATAAATAAACAGGACTAACATGTTGTCTGTATACTCACATGTGTTTACATTTATGAGATAAACAACATAATGTGTGAGTGCGCATCTGTGTGTGTACACACGGTTTTGGCAGCTGCAGGTCTTTAGTGCATCTAATGCCCAGTGGACACAGGTGTTGTACACATCTGAGGTCACAGCTTCGTACACTTACATACACCCACAAGTATACACATACACACAGGGGTCTTCAGAGTGTCAATCTACTGCCAAGCCACAGGCCAAGTCGCACTATACTGGTACATAGCTGAAGATGGAGTTAGAATGAAGAGACTGACTACTTCCTGCTTTACCTTGAGCGTCACCTCATAACCCTGCGGTGGCTGCAGAATTTGCACATTGTGCATCAAATAAAACCAGCTTTGTGAGGAACTTGAGAAGCGTATTATGAGGACCTAAACACCACAGCGTCAAACCGAATGATGCATACTTTGATAACACATTCTGAGTCACATTTACTTTATATATGCCTATTCAGTACAAACTAATTAATAGCTAATTGATTCATGGTGTAATATAGTCAAACAAATCTACAAATAGCCGAAAGGTAAATTTCTATTTAAATACTGTTTGTAATTTACGTTTTTCATTAATATAGGGTTATTAGACACCCGAAGGGGGGTGGGAACATTTAGACTTTCCCTTCTATATGCTGTCTCTCTATATATGTGCAGCCATTGGGTCCTTCTGTCCAGGTGCACAGGTCTGTATAGACACAGCGTGTTTGTCATATTTCCCTTCGCCTCAGTGCAAACTGCAGCAGACAGGTGTGACTCTCAATGGCCTTTTTAGCCATTACTAAACATGGCTAAATAAGCTACTGATAATACAAACAGACAAATCTATAGTCCGATGTACCCATCTCTATTTAGGAGTCACACACATACTTGGTGCCCTTTAAGGTATCAAACTATGTCAGCAAAGTCATCGTGCACACATTGACACACACACGTTAACCAGGTCTGTCCTCCTTTTTGATATCATAGACATGGCGACTGGCATTAACATTACAAAAATTATTTCTGCCCTTGTTTATTGTATCACTGTATTACATTTCTTATCGTGTATTACTCAGCACAACGCAGCGCGGTACATGTAATATTGCAAATATAAAAACACATTAATTTGCTTTGCAGCCTTGATGACTCTTCCTGAAGTGCCTCTGTAAACTGTCTATGTTCTCTGTGCTTTAGTGTGATAAAAGAACAGGTCTGAGGGAGGACACACTGAGTGGTTGGCAGGAGTGGAGAGTAGGGTGTAACATTCCTTCCCCAGGCCCCAGTTGTTTATTTTGCAACAACTCAGCTGTCACAGATATATATATATATATAAATAAAATTAATTTCCCAATAAGAGAGGTGTTGGAACAGATCATAACTTTTGAAAAATGTTTTCATACTTTTCTGACAGAGTAAACTGAATATTTGTGTGTCAATTTATTGAAAAGTATTAGTTTAGTTCTTCTATGGTGATTATTTAGTAACATTTGACAAACCAACATCAATAGACCCAGAAGTAAATGCTTAATGTGTATTGATTGAAATATTGATACACTTGAGGTTTGATTAATTTATATGATAGATATAACTTAATTATGATCTGTACTGACTAGCTGTCTATTAGATTATATAGTCAAAGTAAATATCTGCCAAGTCTGTCTCAGGCTGTTTTACCTGTCTTGTGGGTGAGAAAGATGCTTCTGGAAGGAATTGCCCTCCTCTTGGTTTGAATAGAGTCCAACCCCTTCATCCAAGTGCACTACCAAAGTGTTGATTTAGTTACCTGTATCACTATTACAAAGCCTCCTGCAAACAGCCCCAGCCCCAAGCAGGCAAAGTTTACAAACCCCTGGCAATTTGTACACCCCTGTTAGTGGCCATGGGAGGAGTATTAGTAACTGTCAATGTGCCCTGCCCGATGCACTGCTCTCATTTGGCCCAATTCATTTCAGTGGGTGTGTCCCAGTGGCAGTGATATATACCCCCTGTGATTTTACTGATGTATAATCACTCAGTGCTCTCACAACCCACAGTTATCTTTACCTGAATAGGCTGAGGAAACAATGAGAGCGCCATACATAAGCTTTCAAAGAGGTTGGGGCAAGTGGGGGGTTGTTGGGGTGTGTGGGCGTGTACGGTTGGGAATACTGTACTGTGCTTAGGAACAACAGGGCTTCCTGTGTACGCAGTAGTCTAGCCAGTTGAAATCAGATATGAGGAAGCCACTGTTGACCAGTGCAGAATCCACTGTTCAGCGGCTGTTCCTTCAGACGATGTCACTGCTGACATCTATGAAGTTAGATTTTTATATCTAGGTTGATATTGGTGCGTATAGTCGCTGCGCTCAGGGGATTTTGGGGGGTGATCCCCCAAAACATTCTGTCGGAGGAATAAAGAAGCTTCTCAATAATGCTACACACACATATCCCATCGTCCTCTTCTTCATGTCATCCGCAATATATATGCTGTGGAAAGTACACAATATATATCTATTTCAACATTCTTCAGGTGGCCAATGAAAAAAGTAGAAATCCATAAAAAAGAAAGATTCGGTCAAATACAAAAATAATATGAAACAAAAAATTATATGCACCCAGTTTTACAATTTTCCAAACTTCGGCGTAATGAACATGCTGCAAGCCCTTTTTAATGTTTGTTTATGGTTTGTAGTGGAATAGGGTTACGAGAATTCCTGATTACTGTTTAGGCTATCTAACAGTAGGCAACCTGTATCCACCCTTTCGACAGGCCTAAACTGTGTGCTTACACCTCCTTTCCTCTCCCAGTGTGCAAGCTGTGACCAAGTCTATATTTGTGAGTGGCCACTCCTCAGGTGGTACAACCCTGATGTGCCATGAATGGTAACTGGTTAGCTTATGACCCAATGATAACGTGAACTGTCCTTTGGACATGAAATAGAGACATCGCGGTATTATCCTGTTAACATGCCCACTGTTCACATTGGGTTGGAACTGTGGACGGCAGCTAAAAGAAAAAAAGGTCCACAACAACTGATGGATTTTTTAATATGACTAGCTGCCGGAAATGTTTAATTTCTACATAAAATAAAGTGCGGCACCCTGTGCTATATATTATATATGCTAGTGTCAGTAATGTCCTGTTTCTTCCATCCATCCATCCCATCATTTTCCTGGGTCAGGGTCATATGGGCAATAGCTGAGGCAAGGTTGATACAAGCCTGCGAGTCTTCGCTTTTTCCCGGATGACTTTAGTCTATTTTTGATACTTACATGTCTGTTCAGGCTGAAGGGTTGCTGTTTGTCATCCTTTCCTTTGAAAGACCGATGTGCCATTAAGAGGGGCCAGAGTGCGGTTCAACATAACGTGGAGAAGAAGAAGAAGAAATGCTGTTTCCCTGCATGAAACTGTAACATAGAACCAGAAACAAAATATACAACCGAGGCACAGAGCAGTTTGCTTGATGTGGCAATGATTTTGCTATATTTTAATTCTTGACAGCTGAATTTGTTTTGCAGCATTTTCTAGATGAATATGCCCGTTATGCCTCATCACTGTTCAACATTTAGAGTCTGTGTTGATTTAATCATTGCTGGTTAGTTTGACCTGGACAAACAAAGCTACGAAAAAATCTTTAGTCTGTATAACATATCTCCTTTGAACTCAACTCACTTTTATCATAGCTGGAATGTATGGTTTTCCTTAATGGTGGCGGAGAAGAACAGGTTTAGGTTGGCTGGATGGGAATGAGATGGAAGAGGCTGTCTGAACCAGAGCTGTCCCAGTCATTGTGCCTGCTTGGAATTACTCTTCACCCTGCATGTGGGAGCGCTGGGATAAATGTTCACCACTGTGCATCTCCGATTGGCTCCCCGTTGTTGTTGCAAAAGTACATTCTGTATTCCCTGTGCCTGAAACGCTCCTCTCATTCCTTTTTCTGTTTGTTATTCTTATGGCATGGTGGACAGCATCGAGTAAGAGAAATGCATGAGGCTCATGCCGGTGGCCCCCTGACCCCAATGCAAAACTACAACCTCTGCCCCGCCGAGCTGTTTCATCTAAGACCTTTCATCTGTGCTGCCTCTCTATTGCTCTGCATAGCATAGCATAAATCAAACCATACAGGACTCGCGCCCTCTCTTACTCAGTCCCCCAAGTTGTATCCCTTCTGCCTATCTTACATTGTATTCACAGATTTAGTAGCATTGTAAATAGATAAACACAAGCAACATCTATCAATGCAACTCGAAGAGAGGGTCTGTAATCACAGTGCTGGGCCCACAGCGGGTGAGGGCTATCTCCATTTACCTTGGGATAAATCCATCGGTGTGACCAACACAGGCACACCGCAGGGGCCTGACAAATCACCCAAGTCAGGCCAGGGGGCTGCTGGGGCCTTATTGGCCTCTAAGTGGTCTTCCCCTTCAGCGGAAAGGATGGGCCCTGTCAAGCATGGCCAGATTAAAAAGCATACTCCGAAAGAAATGATTTGTTATTAGAGAATGCCCCATTGTGAATCTTTAAGAGATGAAAAAAAATATGTGTGACAGTGGTGGAGGGTGGGCTATGGGTGAGCTGCTAAAGGTGTTTACACCCACCTGCTTGCTTTTATCCTTCCCTCATCCATACTTCCTTTAGCAATGTGGGCTTGTGTAAATGCATTTACGATGTAGGGATTTTAAGTGAAATTGTGCCATTTTGACTATGGAGCGATGCAGGTTGTCAAGGGGTTGAATGGGGTTGGGAAATTCTATGAAAGTGTTTAAAAGAGTCGGGCAGGTTAAGCACAAGCAGACAATAATGTGGAGAGTGGGAGAAGAGTTTGGAGTGTGTGTCTTAAAGACACAAATGCAAAACCTAATACATATGCATGCATGATCTCACAGTCTACACAAACGAGTGGATTGGGTAGTATGTAGACATTGATATACCATTTTGTACTTTTGGAGTAAGTTTACAGGAAATGGGAAGAACAGGCAAAAGAAACTCACTGGCTGGACTTCAGTGACTATCGTGGTACAAGGTCATCAAGGTGCCTGACACCAGTCATTCTAATCATAATGAATGCTCCATTCAAAATTAAATGCAGTCTAAACACTAGATATTGGACCAAAGCCATCAAGGGATGAAATGCTGTTTATTAGGATTTCATTCCCCACCACATCACATCAAAAAGACAATTTGGAACAAATACCTTTTGAAAATATACAACACCAGTCAAAAGTTTGGACACACGTACCCATTCGAATGAATAGGGAAGTATGTCCAAACTTGACTGGTGTTGTATAGTTTTGGCCATTTTATGCTCTTAGTTGACAGGATAGCAGAGAGTGACAGGAAATTAGGCATGAAGTGGGAATGACATGTACCAAGAGTCCAGCCGATCAGGATTCGAACCACAGACTTGTTTGGATCAAGTATTTGTCTATCCGTCTTCAATAATCTTTTTTTTTTTTTTTTTTTTTTTTTTTTTAAGTAACGGGGGGCCAACGCAGCTGCCGTATGCTCTGCATACCACAGTGCAGGCCTGCACTGTGGTTGTCAATTTCAAAACTTTAACCTTTGTTCAAATTTGGGACAAAGCCTGAACTTGTTTGCCTTCTGGTCTCTGTAGAAGGCGTTGTTAAAAGCTTGACTTGTTTGAGTGCCCTGTTGACTTCTCAGTAAATAAAGCGAATAGATAAAAATCGAGGAGATTTCTTAGATTTATCACTCGTTGCTATTTCTGTATCCTTTGGAGACAGTTAAGTTCAGTCCTGTCGAGACGGGATTAGCAGTGAAAAAAGGGACGTTAGAACAAAAAAGTAATAATTTTCAATGCAAAAAAAGGTACTTGTAACTGGAGTAACGTAAGGGGTCTCAAAGGGAACACAGCTTATTCAAATGAGTGACAATACATCGTAATATATGTGTGGTATAGGGAAAAGTTGTGTGTCATTGTTTTGGAACTTGCCAGTGCTATAGAATCAGCTGTTGTGTGTTTTTTCCAGTCACTTTTCAGAGGCTACTTGTACAGATTATGAGGGAATTTGTGAGATATATGAGCTCCTGGTGCGCTGACAGCATGGTTAAGAACAGGGCCAGGGCTGAGAGAAAATAAACATTATTTCTCTATGGTTTACCTGACGTTTGACTTTGAGGGCTGAGATTTAGTGACACTTTTGTGCCAAACACTCTATAGACACACGGCAGTAAATTATTTGAAGGTTGGGGGGTATGCACAATCTTGCTGACAGAAAATATTAGGTGCTTTTTTTTTTTTTTTCCTTGTGTAAGTGCATGTATGAGAGTGTGTGAGCAAGAGAGCAAAAAAAGACAGAGAGCAAGAGAGTAACAATGTGAGTGTTATATTGCCTGTTGTAGCCATTTCACACCTCAACGGTGCCCTATTGAAACTCCTCCAATGGACAGGATGCCCATTAAATACATTTCATTTGTGTTTGCATCGTTTCATTGAGTTAATCCTAAATATTTATTAGATGTGAGCAGTAAAAAATCTGTTCATTGGAAAGCTACCCGGCAAGTTTGACACCAGGGACGGAGAAGGAGCAGGCCTGTTTTTCCACAGAGTTGCACCATCTGTGCTGTATACTTGTGTATGAATCAACACAGAGATGAGACTAACTCCCCAACAAAGACTAAAATCTTAAAGCAAATGACACTGCTCCATTTTCACAATGGCAATAAAATACCCTGAGAGCAAATAGAGGTTTTTTTTTTTCTCTTTTTACCCAAAGGACAACAGGAAAAATACAGAGACCATCGCAGAGAAAAATAAAACGGAGAAAGCAGATACAACTGTGCAAACATTTACTTAAAAAATATTCAGCCTGAACACCCTTTCGAAGTTGGACAAACATTTGCCCATCGAATCGAACTGTTTGCAGATGAAATTCACAGTGAGGGTCGAGGGTAGTGATGAGAGGAAGGGAGAGGGAAACTATTTGTCATTGCTGGGTTACTCTGAGGTCTAGAGCGCAAGGCCTTTTATCACTGTCTGAGATGCATGCACAGACACACACAGTGCACGCACACACAACACTGTACTGTCTCCGCTCATTCCTGACACTTATTCTGACACATACCTTCACATACCTACACACACTGAGACAACACAGCTGGAGGAAAGAATAAAGGTTACAGAATTCTACAGAAATAAGAAACAAGTAAATGGAAAGTGTCTGGAGGAACTGCAACAGAGGCAAGATGTATATGGAATAATGTATGTATTGAAAAGTTGCTTGTAAACTGCATTTATATTTATATTATGCATTTTGTGTACGAGCGGCATATTATAGATATTCACTGAATGAAATCATGAGGAGGTCACAAATCAGCGATCACAAAATGTATATGCAGATCGTAGTGGCAAAGGTTCATTATTCTACTTAATTCCTCTTGGAAATGTTATAAAATATTTACACAAGGCATACATTATATACCAAACTGTGAAAATAATTGTTTTCCCTGCAATATCCCCTTGTAGGAACAAACAAATTCTAATTCATTCATTCATCTTCTACCACTCGCTGGAGCCAATCCCAGCTCACATAGGGTGAGGGCAGGGTACACCCTGGATAGGTCACCAGTCCATCACAGGGCCAACACACAGAGACACACAGAGACCAACAACCACTCACACTCACACTCAGACCTACGGATAATTTAGAGTCACCAGTTAACCTAAACATGATGTCTTTGGATGGTAGGAGGAAACCCATGCAAGCACGGGGAGAACATGCAAACTCCACACAGAAAGGTCCCAGGCCGGGGAACCGAACCAACGACTCTCTTGCTTTTAGGCAACAGCGCTAACTGCTAAGCTGCCGTGCTGCCCACAAACTAAGATTTTCATGGTTATATTTAGGGAACTCACAATGCTTGGTTAAGGTTTGAAAACAATATCTGAATTGCTATATTATATGTTCCTAAGGGCTTATCCGCCTATTGATCGAAAAGAAATGTAACTTTTAATGTATTAGTTTGCACAATTCCAACGACGGCATACACTGTATTATGGCACAGATCATCTACTGAAGTCAGAGCCAAGCATAGTTGCTGTGGTAATTGAGAAAATGCTGTGCCAAGAGAAAAAGTGCTGATATTGCCTTCTTTTTGGTGGGCTTTTTTTTTTTTTAGTGGCTAAAACACATTTCTGTGCATGACCCTGTCCACAGCAGCACATTGTTCAGTTTCTTTGCTGGTGGTGCTTCTGGGCGCTTCTCTAAACTGAGATCCAAAGAAAGTGCAGGTAACACACATCCCATTCACCTATCCTACACTAACTTCATAAACGTTGCGCGAACCTTTAGGCTCAGCCCTTCTCGCTCTTTAGGTGACCTAAGGATGGACAAGTGTACCTTAACCTCAACTGTAATATAAAAAGGAGCAATGGAGCATGATTGAAATTTGCTTTATTGCCTTATATGCAATTCCCATTTTCTGGCCAATCCAGTTTATTTATTGTTTGGCTGAGATGAGGTATGCCTGCGTTGAGCTGAGGTGGAGATTACCTCTGCAAAGTACAAGAATGAGACAGAAATAGTAGGAGACAAAGGATGAGAGTGGCAGACAATCTTCAGGGACTATTACCCTAATACTCTCCTTCTCCCACTCCCTGCCACACTGTTTTCCTTCTTTTGGTTTCTTTTTCACTCCTCACTTAACATTAATGCTTTAGTCCACCTCCAACCCTTAAAATAGTATTTGCTATAGTGTTTGTCTATTTTGTCAGAGTCACTCTTAGTCTTCTCTTTGAATAAAGCTTTATAAACATATTTTTATGTGATATCCTTCATATTAGACACATTCCAATTCCTGTTAGAACTAATAACGATCTAGTAATTACATTGTTTGAAAGCCACTTTGAAATATTTAAAAATCTTAAAAATGTTCTTTTGTATTTCAGCGTCAGTCTGTTATGCATCTTGTTATTTTTCTACATCCCATCAATGACTTCAAATTGGCAGATTTATATATTCTTGTCTGTCTGAAACTTTTCAGCTATTTCAGTCACTTGGAGATGGAGATGCAGTAGGGCGCATGTGATTGGTGAACCAGCCATGCGCCGTAGTGTTTGTATCAAAAATGAAAAAGCCTTTACAATGGCCTTCACTTTTATCTGACAGAATTTCAGCAGTTGTATTCAAAAGCACAGATATAGTTATCTGTGCTCTCTTTTGGGAGCGAGCTTGAATCATGAGCTAGCTTTTTTAAATTTTACCAATTGCTACCAAGACAACTTCACTCTTAATAGCTGTTACCAGTCTAGAAGAAATGTTGAAAAAGTTCAGCATCAAACTTTAATCCTGACCCCTTAGCAATACCCCGTTTTGCTTCTTTTACCAGCTCTTCTTCTCCTGCAGCTGTACCTGGCCCAGTTGGTCCATCTCATCACTTTCCAATACTGAGTCACTATGACATCCAGTCCAGTTGCTACTCATCACTGACTGAAGCCTTGGAAAGCCTGGTCAGCAAACAGCGAAAAGCTGTAAATGTTAACTCTGGCTTTGGAGCAATTGTAAAACTTACACATAGCCCCTTCAAACACAGAGTTCCCTTTGGCTTTCCTGTTCCCATACCTTCATTCAGAAACATTCATTCACTCATTCATCTTCAACCACATGGTGCTGGAGCCAATCCCAGCTCACATAGGGTGAGGGCGGGGTACGCCCCGGACAGGTCACCAGTCCATCACAGGGCCAACACACAGAGACAGACAGAGACCAACAACCACTCACACTCACACTCAGACCTATGGACAATTTAGAGTCACTAATTAACCCAAACATGATGTCTTTGGACGGTGGGGGGAAACCAAAATACCTGGAGAAAGCCCATGCAGACACAAGGAGAACATGCAAACTCCACACAGAAAGGCTCCAGGCCGGGAACTGAACCCGAGACCTTCTTGTTGTGGGGCAACAGCACTAACCAGTATGCCACCGCGCTACCTCATTCAGAAACATATGTCTGTGGATGTGGTAAACAATATCTAATATTTTTTTCTTTCTAATGTTGAGTTTTGATGACTACAAAAAAAAATGGATCTTATCAACTAACACATTGTAAACAGGATTATTAGTTGGTCTTTTTTTTTTCTTTTGCATCGACAGAATTTTTTCTTCAGCACTTGCTGACTGAATCCAACCGATTCAGGTAGCTCTAACAGATGCAGATCTTTGGTTGAAATTTAAATCTGCAAATCCAGCGTTCTACCAAGAGACAAAGCTTCCAAGGACTAATTAAAAATGTAGTTTTAATAAACATTTTCAAAATATGTTGGAGAAAGTCTATATATTAGCACAAACACATTCACTGCAGTCATTTGCACATTACAAATCCCACAGTGAGAAAAGAGAGAAAGACTCTGACATTCCCACTTGTCCTGTCACACTTACCTTGAGCTTATTAGCCTATAAAATCATCATATTTGGTCCCTCTGTATTTGTTTGATTACATTTTCCTCCATGCCACTGAGAATATGTGAGATGTTATGTTACACCCTATTGATTACTGGTGTTAATTAAAATTTTAATTAAAGTTTTTTATGGTCTGCATTTCACTTGTGATAATAGTACACACAGAGGACCCTTGCCTTCATAAATCTTATCTTTATTTGCTGCGGCTCGCCATCAACAAATACAACTGTGTACATAAAATTTTACTAACATTGATTTTGAATATATTAATATTACTTTAAACATTGGAGATGTATTATTCAATTTAGAACCGCAAAGCATAAAATCCTGGTGCTATAACTCAGTTAATGAACAGGAAAAGTCCATTACAAACCTATCAGTAGACGCATCATCTGATCTACGTAAGCGCCAGTGATAGAAGCAGAACCATTTACTTTAAGCTGCTCAGAAGGGTCCTTTAATAACAGCAGACAATGCATTGTGAAAGCTGCATGAGCCCAGACGAATGGCTGGTTTTTCCTGTGTCTTCGGAATATGGAGGGTATTATTAAAATCTAAATTTCATTTCTGTCTCATGTATCCATCATGTAAATCACCATGTATCATTTCATGGGTATCAGTTAACATGAAAAACACCCAGAGTCAGTTAATGTAAGCTTATGTGAAGGTTTAAGTGCGGCACAGAAATCAATGTGTCTTCCTTTCCTCAAGTACTCACTTTTCGTTCTCTAATGGAGCTAATTCTGTCGCAGTGTAATTGGTTGATATGATAAATGAGTAAACATTTACCACATCCAATTTGTTGGACAAACTGTTTCTTCAGATTGTGATACAGCCATGTTTCCTTCTACTCTTATTAGCCATCAGAAGACCAAAAACGTGCGCCTGGAGTCCAATTATGTTTAGTGAATGTACTCGGCTACATATAATTGAATTATATTTACATTATATTGTTAATAACATTTTTTTTTTTTTTTTTTTACTCAAAGGAAATTGCCACAAACCAGGAAATTAAGTGGTGACAGAAGAAAAGAAACGAGATCAAAAGAATTGTGATGAGAGAGACACATAATTGAATGAGTAGTAAGACAGACAAGGCTCTGTACTGGCTCATCTGTACCCAGCAGTGTGTGTTAATTAGAGGAATGTGGGTTTTAAATGAAGTGCTGAGTAGCGTGGAGTGGTAATGAACAGAGATTGGCCTGGCACTGGGTAATATGCTGGAGGCCTTATGGTATTTATGACCCAGGGGGCCTCGGCTTCATCCCAGTCCTCCTCAATTCTACCCAACCCCAAAATGGACTGCTCTTTTACATCTTTTTCAATCTCATGGCAACTCTTTCATTATCCCTCTCAAAACAGTAGCTACAAATAGTTTAAAGGTTTAGGCCAGGGGTCGGCAACCTTCAGCACCAAAAGAGCCATTTGGGTGCGATTCCCACCAAATAAAACCTATTATGCTATGTATATAAGAAGTGGAGTTTGTTGCATTCATGAAAGAAAAGGACTACGTTCTATTTTCCTCAGAAACCTTTCTTTTTTTGGATGTATCCATGGTTAGCTCACCGGAGGTCGAGAGCTCAAAATAAGTCACCAGCTTGTTGGCAACAGGTGACGCAAACAATGTGGGACGCATATTTTGATCAACAAAATACTGAAAAAACGTTTTTTGGTTGTTGGTTTTTTTTTTTTCGATGTTACAAGATTACCTAAATCTCCAGAACCATAACGATTACATTGCAAAAAATAACTAAACAGAATTAAATTTAAAATTTTAAAGCCATTATTTAATGACATTACTTTCTCAAAGCTGCATGGAGCCACAGCAGAGGGATGAAAGAGCCTGTGCCGTGGATTACCGACCCCTGGTTTAGGCTGACCAAGATACCAGGAGGTGACTGATCTTACTTTCAGGTGTCGCTTCTATAACCAATAGACTTTTAATATCAAGCCTTTATAAAATTTGCTCTAACTAAAAAGGACATCAACTGAATGGAATGCAGCACAACTCTTAAATGGAAGACTCATTCATTTGCTGAGTTTTCTATGAGGAAAAAGAAACCAAAAAAAAAGATACGCTTTCAGTTCTTATCTTCCAGTTTTGAGTTGTAAAAGATTCATAGATTTATTCATTTTTCAGATAAGAAAATCTTTTGTAGGTTTAAAAGACGTTATTGAGATAGATGTATTTACTTTTTACCCCCCCCCCACCCCCCTACCCAATCACCATGCTGCGCTCTTCCAGGTCTGGCTGTGAAAAGAGCCGTCCTGTTGGAAACGTCTTCCCAATGGGACAACACCACGGGGGCATCATTGTCCCCCCTGCCAAACTCCCTCCCACACAGGCCTGACTGATGTGTCCCAACATTGTTTTTCAAGGGGGTTTGCTGGGGTCGTTGAATGGCATGTTGTTTTAAGGGCTAAGCTCTAACCGAATGATTCCATTGTGTGAGCAGCTCTGCCCCTGGGCTGCTAACAGTCAAGAGCCAAACAAGATGGACTCATTAACAGACTCCATGATGAGCTCATAGGTTCTGTGTTAAAATGATGCCTTGAGTGACTCAACAAAAGAACACCTTCGGTTTTAAATTCTTCCCTCAAATCTCTTAAGAGCCCAAGGCTTATTTTCAAAGTGAGAGTTTGTTTTTTGTTTTTTTTAACAAGAAGTATTGTCTAGTTTATTGAAAGCTGGTGGTAATGTACAGTATTTTCTTGTAACCATGTCACAATGGATTTATTTGTTATTTTGTTATTTTGTAATTGCAATGATCTACACACCTCCAAACAAACAGAAACATGCGTAACTGATTTAACTTATTCTTTAAATGCTGTTAGTGACTGCCAATGAAATTAACCCAAGCAATGAAATATTTATTCAAAATTGCTGCAATTTGTTTGAGGAAGCCAGATTTTTTTTTCTCCTGACCACATTAACTGTCGGCCTTCATGTGGTCCATAAGGAGTAATAAAGGCTGTTATTTCTTACAGCTTTGGCAGCTCTTTTTACCTCTTATTTATTCTTCGAAGTTCTTGCTTCAGTATGGTGGGGTCTAGTGAAACAGGAGTGAGCTGTGATGACTGATCTGGTCTGAGATCACAGTACTGTGTATAAAGCATCCACCTAATACGGAGGTGAACACCCTTAGATAGAATTAAAGCTGAAAGTTAGCTTTAAAGTTATACATATATTTAGACATCTGTAACACATATACAAAGTCGACTTAGATCTTCCAAAAAAAAAAAAAAAAATCAATAGAATACATTATCAAATTTGTAATTATACAAAAATGCTTATTCCATCAGGTAGGAATTCAGATTGACACTTCCACTAACCTCTTCTTGTTCCTCCTGGCACGAATTCAACAGAAGCTGAAAGACAGGCACACAATGGCATTCATCACAGTTTCACACACACACAAAAACACACACACACACATTCTCACATTTAGGGACACATATCATAAATTCTCACTCACACACATACACTTTACATGAACTGTGTCTGATCAGCAATTCTTCTAGAGGTGAGTATTGACAGGTTTTGTTATTCATAGCATATTCGAGCTATTATATTTTCTCCTCTACTGCCATAATGTTGCCAGTGTTGCGGAACACATTGGTAGCTATCATTCGCCAGCTCTTTTTAAAAAACGTCTTGAGGCATGACATTATTACCCATGAGCCATAAGGAGCCTATTCAATGACCAAACAGGGCTGGTTGTTCCTTTTATGGCTGCCATGCTCTCCGTGTACGCCAGGGTTCAAAAGGGCATGGCCTCCCTGCCCTCCCAACACGCAGACACCATCGTTTTATACCTCCTTTAATCGAAACGCTGTGTACTACATCACAGTTATGCTTTGGGCAAATTAAGGTCACTATATTGATTTGATATTTATCATTATATGCCAGGCACTCGTATGCTCACAAATCCTCCTTTTTGCCTCGTCCCTGTAGACCCGTATCCCCGATCCTGCAGTATATCACCCTTCATAAAGCCATATTTGTGCAGGAAGTGCACTGTATCTTCCTTTGTTTTGGTGTAGTAGAGAAATCCTTTCTTGGGCTAGAGTTTTCAAGGTTTTGTCCTTCCCAGGAGTCACTTAGTGCTATAAAGGAATACAGTCAGGCAAGTGCTTTAAACATAGATTTGTTGTCTAGCATTTGTCAAAGGTCAACAGCAAAAGGCCCTTTGGTGACCATTTAACTCTGCCACTGAACTTGTTCTTTTTTTGAAGCAATTTGTGATTAGGAAATACCTCTAAGTGCTCTCGGCCACTCAGCTCAACTCAAAAACAAGTGATTCATAACGGGTCTAAAAGGTCATGTCAAGTGGCATGTTAGTATTTCACTTAAACTTTGATTAAAGATTTTTCGAAAAGATGGGAAAACGGCTTAATATCACTGTGGTCCTCCCTCTTCTCCCTCTGCGCCCAGGGTTCTATATTTCCAGCAGAAATCAATAAGGTGAGAACTGAAGAAACTATTGCTGCACTCTCTCTGGGTGCAGCGCTCATTCATTCATCCTCAGCCTCTCAAATGGATCATGGGAGCTCGGAGGAGCATACAAAAACAGACCGAGGTCTCTTTACCCTCCTGCCTCTCCTACACAGAATCTCCATAACCCAACGCAAGAACCGAGTTAAACTGAAAGCAATTATACTAATAATATTTCTTTGATCCCAAGTAGTGGAGTGTTTCAGCTTGGCTTTAGAAACTTAACTAAAAAGTGCAGTGATTAATATTTAATTAAAAATTGTTAATTAGAATTTATTTCAGGTGTATAAAATGGTGCACATTATTGTTAAATACTACATTGAAGGTTGAGAATTCAGCACAAAGATGGAGGTTTAGTATATTATGAATATTACTATTTGATTATTGAATTGCAGTTGCCGTTTTTTCTGACTCTGTATGAGACAACTAAATGAGCTTGCATCAAAATCACTGTCCGTGATCCAGCGTGGCTGAGCGAGGGCAAAAGCTCCAACAAAGCCTGGTTTCATCTATTTGGACTAGAGATGTCTACATTTGGCTACTGAGCGGCATCTGAAAGTGTGATTGGTAAACATTAAAATAGTGTTGAAACAGAATGACGCACAATAGACAATTAGGGCCTTATGAAAATGTTACAGGAAACTCTTGACTCTCTCCACGCAAACAAATTATTTTCCTTTATGACTTGTCAAGCAGTTTTTGCTGTGTAAATTTAATACTAATAATGTGTCTAATTCTCTACATACATACATACATAAAAATGTGTGAGGTCTGCATGTAGCGCCCGTCCACAAGTAACAATTCACGGGTGGGGAAACCGCGTAAGCATCATGCATACATCTGGCCATGTTCTTTTAGGTTAAATTTGTTTATCCAAAGGTAAAATGCACTGTACTATCAGTGTACAATGAAGACCGTGTTGTGGCCTCAACTTCAGACCACTGTATCCCACAACGGAGCCTGCCATGTTTAAAAGTGTGATATATTTCACCATTTAGAGGTCTCATATAATAGCAGCAATAAGGAGGCACTTAAAGGTCCTTAAGCAGCTGCCTGTCAGCACCGGCAGAGAAAAACAGTCACTTTTACACTTGATCTCATTCGGTAGCCTACCACACACGGTCTCATACATGCAGTGTTGTTATATACAACATACACGCACACCCATGCACAAACACAGCATTGCATGCATCAGAAATAATTTCAATATTGAAAGTCTATATGAAGCACTTTGCATGCAGAGTGCATATTGCACACATATAAGTTCTCACATTTATCATGCCGCATTCAAGACCAATAGGTCCACTGCCTGAGGCCTGGATAGGCTAAGTAGACCCTGTGGCCCTCTCAGGAGTAATAGAGCGATAGAAAGAGAAGAAATGGGGGACTTACCCAGATAGTCTTTATTTCTTTCTCTCTCGCATTTCCCTGCTGCTGCTACGACTGTAGTTGCCCGCTGAGAAAGAATGTCCACCCTAATCATGTACGGGGGGGTGGGAGGTGGAGGGGGGAGAAGGGATACAGGACAATTTGTTAGCCCCTTGTTGATTAACTGTAATATGAATGTAACTGTACGCACACTCAAGGGAGTTGTGCACCATCCACAATTACAGCTGACCCCAGTGTAATGGGAAACAAATTTGCGGGAATATCGCCTGCCATTCGTCTTTATTTACACGTGGTAATGAGGTAGTGTGTTAAAGTACTGCGCGCCTATTCAGAGGGGAGGCTTGAAAGGGCATTTAGTCAGGCAGATATAGACAGGATAAAGACCAGGAAGACAGTTATTATCCCGGCAGATGGTTACGATAGATAGACAGTAGGCAGAAAAGCAAAATAGATAGGCCAACTACAGATATGAAGTTAAACAATATAGTATGATAACAAGACCGACAGCCATGTAGCAACACAACAAAGAGCGAAGAGAGGCAAGTGTAATTGGAAAAAAAAAAAGAAAAGCTTATTGGACGCATGCAGCGATAACCTAAATCACACCATTTCTTAACACAAGAAATACATGCCATTATTTACACTTTTAAATCGTAATCTATTCAGTTTACAATACCATGAAATTCTACATGCCCCGTGAATTGTATTGAATTGTACAATGAACTGATAGCATAGTGTCAAAAGGATCAATCGCTCGGCAGGCAGACCCACTGCCTCCTATTGATCTCACACCATGAGATGGATGTGTTCTCCAAACCTACTGCAAGCTTGCCTGTCATGGAGCACTCTATTTTCAAGCCACATGTACTTTTCGCTATCATATTACCATTTCGCAATTCCTGTGATTCTTGAAAAAGTATTAAATAAAAAAAAAAAAAAAACCAACCTTTTCTTAGCCCTTTGCAGAACATACTCTTGGCCTTCATTGAAAAACTATAGTTAGTAAGGTGACTAACTTTCTTGCTCATATCTGCAAACTGTTTTAAAAAGCATTCAAAAAAACCCTTCATGCTCCAGATTATGTTAGCATTTTAATAATTTACCTCCTTGTAATCAATTTCAGCACCGACTTGTTATTATGAATAACCCCTGAGCCACTAAGGGATAAAATCCTCCTTACAAACATAAAGGCCTTTGTGAGTATGTCCCTGTAAATATATATCCTCCCCTCTCTGCACGCCCCACTGCTTTCTGAATAAGCGTCACTAAAGCAGCATTCAGGAGGACATGTTCCTGTCAAAGATGCTAAACCATGCAAGTCGGAGCCCGGGTTCCCTGCATGAGTCCCCCTAAATGAGATGTCCATGGGGATAATAGGTTCCTTGCAAAGCTAGCGCTCTGTGTGGCTCTTTTCATGCCAATTAGACTCTATGATATAGTCACAGCAGATGCACCGGCAGCTCTGGGACACCCATCCGATCATTGTCCTGGTCACAAAAAAACTGCGTGTGGGAGGGGGGGCATGTTTTGCAAAAGGCACAATAAAGTGTAAAATTTTGGAATAAGATAAAAAAAATAATAATTGTGTAGCAGTTAATAAAATTCATAAAACTATCATAGTCTTTTGTTGACATGAAAGTGATTTTAGATGATACGCAACAATCACATGATATATTCACAAATCACGAACGCAACCCTTACCTATGTCCGCAACTACAGCAGGCTCTGTAGCTGACATACACGAGTCAAAACCTGTCTAAATGTCAAAAATGTTCACATGTCGCCTGAAAGGTTGCCAGGAGGTTATCAGGGTTTTTTATTCCTGCCCTTACATCTCTCTAGCACCCTCTACTGTCTTCCCTACCTACCCTGTAGGTGTTCATTGTGTCACTGAGAACAGTAACCCGCAGAAAATAGCCTGTAATGACCCTAATGAAGTGTGACAAGAGCACAGAGTCTACCCCGCTGGCACACAGGAGCCCCAAAATTGGATTAGTGATTAACCATGTTGTCCCGCATTGAATCAAATCAGTGTGGCGACACAAAAGTGCACGGTGCCTAGTCTCCTGGCCTGCCCTACCAGGACATTTTTTGGGGGGGGTTGGGGTGTTGAGATAGAGACTGAGGAACTCTTGGGGATACAGGGGAAA